>JAWRVF010000024.1:732454-1191279 GCA_036785485.1 Physcomitrellopsis africana | reverse complement strand
AACAAAGTAGATTGAGAAATAAAATGATATAAGCATATATAGGAGAGAATTAAGAAGAGATTTCAGAAAAACTTATCACAAAAATCTTGAAATAGATACCCAGAAAGGATCGATTATGAGCTAGGGTCAAAATCAGACCCCAAGGCACAAAACTGCATGCCTATGGCGGATCTAGGGGGCTTTTTCAGATCGGACATTAGGATTAGAGAGTGGACTTGAAGGATTTTGTATAAGAGTTTGTTTTGAGTGACTTGAAGAAATAAAGACTTTTTAATAGCTTTACAAAGTTAGGGTTGTTTTTGGCAACTTGAGATATTGTGAAATAAAATAGGGTTGATGTTTTAGGTAATTTCAAAAGTATTGTAGCAGATCTATGGCTAGAAATTTGTAGGTTTTTGGATATTGTTGTTGTTAATGTGTGCTATAAATTTGAGCTAAATCTAATAATTTAGTTGTACGTAATTGAGGTTTAAGTGGATCAAGGTCTCGGAAATTAAATTTTTATGGGTTAGTTAGGATTTTTGAGTTCTTGAGCAATTTGCTAGTTGGATTGGAGTAAATTTTGTTTTTGTGGATAATAGACTTATTTTCCTATACACATAAGTGATTTGAGAGTGATTGAATGGTAAAAAGGAGAGAAATCAATACTAGAAGATTAGCATCAAGGTTGGAGAAGGAGGCTGACCAACACCCGAGAAGTTTTTGGGATTTTGCTTCCATTTGGTAAATTCGATTTCCTTCAAATTTGTTGTGCTTATTGTTGACAAAGAGGTTAAAAGGTATACAAAGTTTTAAGTAAGATCAACGGTCTAATCAGCAGATATTGAGGTTCTAATTTTCCCTAGGGTTGATTTGAATTGGTTAGAATTTGGTTTAAGATTTGATTAGGGTTTGGTTTAGGATTTAGGATTTGCTTAGGATTTGATTTAGGATTTAGGGTTTGATTTGGGATTTAGGATTTAGGATTTGACTTAGGATTTGACTTAGGATTTGATTTAGATTTTGACTAGGGATTGACTTAGGATTTGACTTAGGATTTGACTAGGATTTGATCAAGGTTTGACTAGGGTTTGACTTAGGGTTTGACTTAGGATTTGATTTAGGTTTTGACGAGGAATTGACTTAGGATTTGACTTAGGATTGGATTAGGATTTGACAAGGGTTTGACTCAGGGTTTGAATAGGGTTTGATTTAGGATTTGACTTAGATTTTGACTAGGATTTGGCTAGGGTTTGACTTAAGTTTTGACTAGGGTTTGATTTAGGGTTTGATTTAGGTTTTGACTAGGATTTGAATAAGATATGACTTAGGATTTTAAGATTTTATTTTTAGTATTTTCTAAATTTAGTATTTTATATATTATTTTCTATTATGATTAATGTATGATTTATTTACTCTTCTTTTGTAATTGCTTAAAGATTGGATCAAAATTTGATTAGTATTGTTAAGATTTAATAGAAGTTGTTTAGGATTCTATTAGAGTTATTAGGATCTTGTTGTTGTGTATTTCCTTTTTGTCTTCTACAGCCAGGTGTCTGGAGCATTCTCAAGTAAAATTGCACGTATTACGACAACGGTCTACCACCACAAAAATTGAGTCTTTTCCATTTGAAATTGAGAGATCTGTAATGAAGTCCATAGATAACGATTACCATGGGCCTTTAGGAACTAGAAGGCATTGCAGAAGTCGATGTAGTTGGTATCTTTGGATCTTTGTTTGCGCACAAATTTCATATGATTGGATGAATTCTTTCACCAATTTTCACATTTGAAGCCACCAATAGTCTCTGGATATCAATTCTAAGGTCTTATTGAAGCCAAAGTGTCCAGCTATTGGAAGGTCATGTTGAGCTTGAAGAATTTGAAGTCTCATAGGTCTTGGAGGAATATATAGAAGATTCTTGAAATATAACAATCCATCTTTCAATTTGAAATTATTGTTTTCTTCCACATGTACATTTTTTAATTATTGTTGGATGTTCTTTATAAATGGATCTGTCTTCATTGCTTTCTGGATTTCCGTCTTGAAAATTGTATATGTATAGGTAGATATTGTCAATGTCTTTAATTGCAAATTGAACAACTTCAACATGATTGATTTTTGTTGATCCAATATAATGTCTCATATTCTTGGTACAAAATATGATTGTAAAGAAAAGGCATCTGGTTTTTTTTGAAGTTTTTTTGGACGATATATAATTACAAAATCAAATCGAGATAATGACATGCTCCATCGTGCTTGTCAATGATTTAGAACTGGATTACTCATAAAATATTCTAAATTTTTGTGGTCGGTATATATTATGATCTTGTGTTGAGCCCCTTCCAACACATGGCGCCATTCTTCAAAAGCATCAACAATTGCCAATAATTCTTTGTCATGGATCTCATAATTAATCTCTGCAATCAAAAAATTTTGAGAGCAGAATACTACTGGAAGTAGTTGACTATCATCACCAATTTGAGAGAGTATAGATCTCCATGCAAAATCTGAGGCATTTGTTTCCAAAATGAATGGTTTTGTTGGATCTGCATGAATAAATATAGGAGCAAAAGTGAAAGATTCTTTTAGCTTCTTGAATGCTATTTTAGCCTTATCATCCCAAATAAATTTATCCTTGCCTATAAGTCGTGTTAATAGAGCTGCAATCTTGGAATAATTTTTGATGAAGATTTTGTAGAAATTTACAAATTCCAAGAAACATTGTACATCTCTAATTGATGATGGATGTTCCCACTCCATAACAGTTTGTATCTTCTTTGGATCTATAGAAATCCCATTTTTTGAAGCAATATATTCCAAAAATTTGATTGATGGTTGGTGGAAAGAACATTTCTCCAATTTGGTATACAATCCACTTTCTTGTACTTTCTCTAATACCTTCCATATATGATATTCATGCTTTTCTTCATTCTTAGAAAAGATCAAGATATCGTCCAAATAGATGACTACAAAGTCATCTAAGTATTCATCTAAGATATCATTCACCATATTTTGGAAGACTACAGATGCATTTGTAAGTCCAAAAGGCATAACATTGTACTCGAAATGTCCATACCTTGTGCGGAATACTATCTACCATTGATTTCTTTTTTTAATCCTGACTAGGTTATAGGTGCCTAATATCACTTCCAATGGTTGGGTTTCTTTGACAACATCTCTTGATGCAAGATTTCGTCTATCAATGATTTCAACGGATGTAGGATGGATCTTCTTTATAAGTAGTAGATTGAGTGTGGTTGCAAAATCCTTATCTATAAAGCATGCTAAGGCTCTAGTATCTAAAAGGAATTTAGCAAAAATTTCTTGTTTCAAGGTTCTTATATATATAAAAAGTATAAAACAAGATGTTGGATCTGGAGGTAAAAAGAGATATTTTTTTGGTGCTTTAGATTTGGGGGTGTCCAATTACAAGGTCCTTACTATGGCTACACATCTTTGTTTTCCAACCTTTCTAATTTAGATATTATACCTTGTGCCTTGAATTCTCTAGATTTATTTGGACAATTTGCTGCCTTGTGATTGGATCTTTTATAATATAGGCATAAATTCTCTTGCCGACGTCTAGTCTTTTCCATTGGTGTTAATGGCTTGAATTGAGTTACATCAATCTGCATAGGTTTAGGATATGTTAATGGCTTTTCCAATACTCTTGAAGATATAGCAGCTGTACCTTGATAGGTATTGTTAAAAATTCATCGCCTTTCTTGTCGTAGTTCAAATAGGCTATTGTTACAAGTAATAACTTGAGCTATGAGTTCTTCTAAGCTTTCAATTCTTAACATCGTGATCAATAAATTCTTTATATCATCCTTTAGACCATAATACTATCGAGTCATAAAAGCCTTATCATTTCAATCAAGATCACAAGTAAGTTGTTGAAATTTTACAACATAAATTGCAGCTGAACGTTGCCCTTGTCGTAGAACTCTGCCACCGTTTTTCGATTACTATCTCCAAATGCAGCAATAAATCTTTCTATAAAAGCTTCTAAATTGTATAGGATCAGAGAATTCTATTCCAATAGTCGTACAAACCATGATCGAGCACTTCCTGATGAAAAGGTGCCTAAAAAGCGACTTGAATAAATCCATCTAGGTAACGAGAAGGATATAGTCGTAAGTAAAGTTGCACTTGTTGTACAAACCCTCAAAAGTTGGATCTTGTTCCATCAAACTTATTAGACATATTAGCTTTTGGCTCTTTTATGACAATGCTTATAATTTCTAGAGAAGTTGTTTTCATAGCTTATCTACTGCTTGTTTCTCTTAATAGAATAATCTTTTGTTGCAAATTATGAATCTCTCGCTTAATTTTTTCAGATACTTGCTTCATTTGTGATTTTTTTTTTTGGATTGCAAAAGAATGCCATTTCTTCTCATATTATATCTAATAAGGTTCAAAGATTTATAAGTGTTGCTACTCTATTCTCTATTTATGAGGATGCACTTCCATTAACGTCATCTATTTTCATCTTTAAAAGAAAAAAATTAATAAGCCATTAGTATTTTATATACTAAAAAGAATATTTTTAGACAGTTAGTTTAGAGGAAGATAATCCGCTGTCGTATGTCGTGAAGTCTTATTTGAAAATGCTTCGGGCACCTGGCTGTGGAAGATAAAAAAAAAATATGTAATAATAACTAATTCTAATCTCTCTAATCACTCTAATCAATCTCTAAATAGTCCTTAATCAATTCTTAATTAAATCCTAGTCAACCCTAGTCAAATCCTAGTAAATCCTAAAATAAATTCTAAATAAATCATAAAAAATCCTAAAAAATCCTAATCAAATCCTAGCAAAACGTAACAAATTTTAAAACAATCCTAATCAATCTTGGTTAAAACTTAACAAATCTTAAAATAAACCTTAAAAAAATCCTAGTCAATCTTGCTCAAATTTTAGCAAATCTTAAAACAAATCCTAATCAATCCTGATCAAATCTTAATAAATCCTAAAACAAACTCTAAAAAAATCCTAATCAACCTAAGTCAAACCTTAACAAACCTTAAAACAATCCTAATCAACTCTGGTCAAACCTTAACAAATCTTAAGACAATTCTAATCAACCTTAGTCAAACCTTAACAAATCCTAAAATAAATCTTAAAGAAACCCTGATCAACCCTGGTCAAATCCTAATAAATTCTAAAACAAATCCTAACTAAATCCTAGTCAACCCTGATCAAACTTGGTCAAATCTTAAAACAAATCCTAATTAAATCCTAACAAATCTTAAAACAAATCCTAATTAAATTCTAACAAATCTTTAAAAAAATCCTAATTAAATCCAATCCTAAACCTTAATCAAACCTTAACCAAGTCCTAAATCCTAAATGCTAAATAAAATCCTAACCAATTCAAATCAACCCTAGGAAAAATTAGAACCTCAATATCTGTCAATTAGATTGTTGATCTTACTTAAAACTTTGTACACCTTTTAACCTCTTAGTCAACAACAAGCACAATAAATTTGAAGAAAATCAAACTTACCAAATGGAAGAAAAATCCTAAAAACTCCTTGAATATTAGTTGGCCTCTTTCTCCAACCTTGATACTGATCTTCCAATGCTAATTTCTCCCTTCTTCACCATTCAATTAGTCTCAAATCTCTCATATGTAAAGAAAAACAAGTCTACTATGTGCATACATAAATTTCACTCTAATCCAATTAGCAGATTGCTCAAGATCTCAAAAATCCCAACTAACCTTCAAAGCTTAATTCTTGAAATCTTGACCTAATAAAATCTCAATTACATACAATTAAACTATTAGATTCAACTCAAATTTATGGCACCCTACAAGCACTATTGTATGCACGAATCCACAAAATATCTCTTGTAGATCTATAGCCAATCTTACAGAATGCTCAAAAATGTAAACTCCAATATATTTCACAAAATCAAAGTCACCAAAAAATACCTCTAACTTTGCAAAGCCATTACAAAGTCATTACTAACTCAAATCACTTCCAATTAATTCTTAAAGAAAGATCTTTTAGTTTGCTCTCTAACCCTATCTTTTGATTTATAAAAAGAATCCTGACTCATTGTAGGCACACGGTTTTGTGTCCCAAGGTTAGATTCTAACCCTCGTTCGTAACTGGTCCTCTTTGGATATCTATTTTGAGATTTTTGTGGTAAATTTTTCTATAACCTATTCTTAATTCTCTCCTATATATGCTTATATTATTTTATTTTCCAATCTACTTTGTTTTGCCTTACTTATGGTCCTACAAAATAAATAGAAGCTCATTTGTAAAAAAGGTAGTATTAACATCCATTAGTTTTACTCACTTTTTACTATTATCTATTTTTCTAAGATAATTTGCTACAATATTTTGAACTAAGATCTTTTATAATATACTATTTCTACACTCCTTCACCTAATAGTCACGTTACATCATGACATCTATCTCCCCTGAACCTGTGCATCCTCTAGTATGCGCCAAGTTTGTTATTGTATTGATGTAAAATGTTCTTCATCTTAGTCAAATTCTTGATCTACAGTTTGTTTTTCCTCTTCTGTTTTAATACCCTTCAATAGATTTTGTTCTTCATTAAAATGTATATATATTCCTCTTTGTCTGAATAACTTGACTCGCTTGCTTGCTATAGATGTCTTCAATTGTGTTCCATCAAGTTCCCCTAACAAATATGTTCCATTGTCATAGACTTCTATCACAACATATGGTTCAAATCAACGCTTAGCAAATTTTTGTAATGTACTATGTTGGTTGCCCAAACTATTATTATAGATTAATATCTAATCACCTTCTTCTATTTTTGTAGGCCATAATCGATTTGTTTTATCAAATATTTCTTTCTTCTTTTCCCTTGCTTCTTTCAACTTTCCTATTGCCACTTCAATGTTTTTAGGCCTTCTTTCCAATTGTTGAATCTGTAATACTAAAAACTCTTCTTTGTTAAGATAATCCTTTCAAGGTAATATTTTCCATATAGGCACCGTTTCTTCTATTGGCATAATTAGCTTTTGTCCATATATTAATTCAAAAGGCATATAACTAGTCACTATGCTATGAGTTGTACGATCTGTCCATAATGCAAATGGTAGTAGCTTTGGCCATTGATGTACTTTGCCATTGCATGCTTTTACTAATGCCTTAACGATAGGTGAATGTCCATGCTCACTCTTTCTATTACCTTCTAGATTATATGCTATTGTCAAAGAAAGTTTGATTCCCATTCTACTAAATAGTTTTCTTGCTTCTTTTGCATCCAATTCACCTCTATCTGTTGTGATTTTTTCTATACAACCATAGCGACAAATAATATTTTCTAAGAGAAATCGACATATACTTTCAATACTCTTTGTTCTTAATGCTCGTCTTTTAACCATATTTAATAAATCTTCACGTACGAGTATCAAATATTTCATTTGTCCAAGTCCCACAGGCATTGCCACTAAATCCACTACCCACTTATAATGTAGTGCTAGAGGATAAGCTGGATATAATTCATCTTGATGTCAAATGTTACAAAAAAATTGACAAATTTCACATGATCCTATAAAATCAACCACATCTTTATATATATCTTTCCACCAATATTTTTCCTTCAATTTAGTAAAAGTTGCTCATATTTCTGTATGCCCTATCTACAAAGTCTCATGAAATTATTTGATAATCTTTTGTTAAGATTCTAAATCACATATCTCCCATTGTGGTACTTGTCTTCTTCTCTTTGGATGCTTCCATAAATATCCATCACGTTGTCGTGTTGTGGTTTGGCTACTATGTAAAAAAATTGTATATGTATATTTAATGTATAATTTACTATTTAGCTAAATGAAAGTCATATAAGTAGATTTTATTGGTTATAGGATGTGATTAGGTTGCTAGTTTAGAAAGGATCTATTAAAAGGATTATTATTAAAATTTATACAACCTTATTTTCTTTTTAGTAGTGACTTTTGAAGTTAATCTTATATTGATAGTAACTTGTATATATCTTAAGTCACCTATGTTAGACATTGGTGATCCTTAAGATCTTATTTACTTCTTTTATTTGGTGCTTAAAGCACCAAGTATGTAAATCTTATAAGAAGAAGGGTTAGAAAAGGGTTTTTAAAAAAGGGTAGTTTGGCCATCCATGTGGATGAATAGAGGATGATAGAAATCTCTATTCTAATTGGCCAAAAATCATGCCCAATGGGCTTCAAGGAGGCTGCCCGAGGGTTTATTAGGAGTTAGGGTTTGTTTTTCGAAGGGAGTCGAACATCAGAGGCTAGGATCACAAGGTTTAGGTTTTTGGATCTGGTTTAGGTGCAAATTTTGTGTGATTTGCACTTTTTATGAAGAAGTTATAGGTGCCCAAAGTTAAGGTGTTGATTTTGGACCTATTGTCACTCTTTTGGGTATAACTCCCGCATACAAAGAGCAATTGAGGATCGGCGGCTAGGATTAGAGATAACACTTTCACGGCTATACTTTTCATATACAGCTCGATAAAATCCAAGCTAAGGTGAAGGAGACATTGGGAGTTGAAGTCAGTGCTTACAAACTTAAGGACAGTAAGTGACCCACTTACATAGTGGTTACATTTTGAGCTATATCTTATGCAATTTGATAGATTTTTGGCTCAAAATTTTCAGAAGTGTATATGCTTATGTCACAACATTATATAAAAAAATTTTGTGGCATTAGGATTTTGGATTTGTGAGATATAAGGAAAATAGAGCTGGGGTGTCTCTGAGCTAGGGTTTTAAGCACCTACTAGGAATTTTGAGATATTAGACGATCAAAAACGAATTTTTGGTTGATTCTTTCTTGTGATGAAACTTAAGAAAATTATCTATACTCAGAACTAAATTTTATAGAAATTTAATGGTTGAATCAAGAGTTGTTGGACTCTAAAGTTTAGCAAGAAATAGGTCTCTGCGGGTGAATAAAGTTTTGAAGGGTTTTTGTGGAAATTTGAACCTTTTTTGTACAAACTTACTTGAATACAAGAGGGTTTATGTATATAACTTCTCTTTTGTGAGATTTTTTTATTATTTGTCTTTTTTATTGAGGACAAACGACCTGATGGATTCTTTCCATCAAGTTTCAAATAAATTTTCCACAACCAGGTACCCAATATATTTTTAGATGGAAGGCTACGTCATACGACATATTGGTGAACCGGACGTGAAATATCTGGGGTGGGGAGTTTTGAAGAAATATTTTGGCCTTTATTATGGTAGGGGAACAAGGAGATAGTAGTGGAAACTGCAGTGGAGCATCACCAATGCAGCTTGATCCTGCTACAATTCAAATGTTTCAAGCATTTGCTCTTTATATGCAGCAACAACAAGCAGTGGAGTGTAAGGAGGCTATGGCTACTAAAGCCTTACAATCTATTGTGGGCATATTAGATCAGTTTGATGGAAAAAATATTTCTAAATATTTGAAGTATTATTCGCGGGAGATGGAGCTTAATAAAGTACCGGAGAAGGAGATGATCCTAACATTTGAGCTAGCAGTTGTACCTGAACTCCGTGAGCACATTAAAGGGATTATTCAAACTCATGGAGCAAAATGGGAAGATTTTATCCTTTAGCTAAGAAAAGAGTATTCTTTGGAGGATGCTAAAAGGGTGACAAAAAAATCACTTATAGAATAGGTTAATAAATCCAACAAGGAGTTGGTAGCAACAGAGTTATTTCGAGAATTTGAAAGGCAATTTCTTCAACTATCTCGGGTGGAAAAGCTTACACTTGAAAATGACAAGGTGGAGCTATTTCTCCAATTGGCCAATAGTGAATTATAGAGGGAGTTGGAGTTATTGTTGGAGGATAATATAGAAGATAATGGACTTACTACTGACTGGAAGAAGGTCTCAGAAGCAGTGGGTATACTTGCTAAAAGAGAGTACCGAAGAGGTGAAATAGTGATAAGACAAGAAACTAGGCCTCCTACAATTACAATATCTCGTAGGCAAGTATCAAAACCTGCTATACCAGTAAGTATTGTTCCAATTCCTATGTCCCCAGTTATATCACAAAAAGATGCAATTGAGGAGTTAGTGAAAGGAATGAAAGACTTACAAATCAAATTAGCAAAGCTAGAAGAAAAAGGAAGAATATCTGAGATCAAACCTACATCAAAGCAAGGATATATAAACGATGTATTTGGTGCGATAGTATGGAGCATCCTCGCAAGGAATGTGGAGATTTTGCTGATATTTTGCAACAAGGAGTAATTATATGTTCAATTTGGAAAAGAGAAGCAACCACAACAAAGGCTGAAGTGAAGAGCAGCTTTGTTGCCTTTGTATTTGCTGGAAAATTTTAGTACTTATTTCATTTAGCCATAGCTTTTAAACGGTAAGACATCTATTTGTGAAATTTTGATATGTTTTACAATGAATTATTAGCTTTTCATAGGCTATAAGCACACTTGATTTTATTTTTGGATAAATTTTGTAGTGATTTAATTAATTTCAGCTTGTTGTATAACTTATATTTTTCATATGCAGTCGTATTTGAGGTATACTTGAATATATACATACTTTGTTTATATTTATTATATAATATATTTGTTATATTTGATATATATAAATATTTTTTAATAGTATTTATATCAAGTATTTTATAAGTATTATATATAATATTTGTACAAGTATTTATATAAATATTATACCAAGGATTATACTCTATTTTTATATAAGTATTTATATAAGTATTATATCAAGGATTATACTCCATTCTTGTATAAGGATTATATTCTAACATTATACAAGTATAGAAGATACTTGCACGGCTTTCTCTTATGTTCCCTGCTAGTTCTAGTAGCAGCTAGGAATCCGGCATTTTTCCAAGGCGGATTCTCACTACCCGACAATGCTATCACACCACATGCACCTATATATTATACCATCCATCTGTCCAAATTTTTGTCTTATTGATACCTTTGATGATTGGCCCTTTTCTTCAAGTTTTGTAAATTTCTCATCCCTCGTATGATTTTATCAATGCCCATTTCTTCTTTTTTTGATGTTGCCATTGAAGGCTCAATCATAGGTGTAGGATGGTACGTAGGCAATTTTATCTTAGAAGCTTGCAATGGTCTTTGAATATCCACCCTATCTTTTCTCCTTTCTCTTTTTACAAGTATTTCGATTGCTTCTTCTACTTCTTTCTAATTTGATGTCAATCCTTCTTCTTCTTCTTCTTCTTTATCTTCAAGTAAAATTTTCAACTTCTCTTGTAGCTTTCCATCAACCGCTTGAAGAAAAAGCTCTACTTTATTTGGATCTAATAATAGCTTTTTTTTTTGTGATAGGTGGGAATATTGCCTTTCAAATTCCCTCAATAATTCTATCACTTGAAGATCCTTCTTAGGCCTTTCAATTCATCTAAAAATGTCCTTTTTATAACTCGATCACTGTCTTCAAAAAAATATTCATCCTTTAATGCTTGAAAAAACTTTTCCCATGAACCTCCAAATTGTCCTATAATGGACTTCACATAACTTCTTATCTCTGGTATAATAGCCAGTTCAAATAATTGAACCATCTCCTTCTTAGAAACATGCTTCAATTCCATTTCTTTAACATAACATCTTAAATATTTCATAATATTCTTCCTTTCAAACTAGTTGATCTTGTCTATAATTGCCTGTAATACCTTATTTGCCATACCTTCCTTGCAATCTTTCACCTATTGTTGTTGCATGAATAAAATAAATGCTTTAAACATGTTTGCAGAATTAAGATCAAAATACATACCTTGTCCTCCTATGCTACTTTTACTTGTTGCTCCACTTATAACTTCACTAGAAGTTCCAATTGATGCACCATCCAAAATTCCTCCTTCAATTCTCTTGCCTTCCTTCTCCATAAGTTAAATAAATCCAAAAAAAAATCCTAATAATCTTCCACCTCAAGCTTTTCATGTTGGGTTCACCAAATTATGTTGTATGTCGTGAAGTCTTGCTTGAGAATGCTTCGGGCACCTGGCTTTAGAAGATAAAAAGAAAATATGTAATAATAATTAGTTCTAATCTTTTCAATCAATCTCTAAATAGTCCTTAATCAATCATCAACTAAATTCTAGTCAAGCTTGATTAAATCCTAACAAATACTAAAATAAATCCTAAAAAATTCTAATCAAATCTTAACAAATTCTAACAAATCCTAAAACAATCCTAATCAACTTTGGTCAAACCTTAACAAATCCTTAGAAAAACCCTAAAAAAATCCTAGCCAATCTTGGTCAAACTCTAATAAATCCTAAAACAAATCCTAATCAATCTTGGTCAAACCTTAATAAATCCTAAAACAAATCCTAAAAAAATGCTACTCAATTTTGATCAAATCCTAGCAAAGCCTAAAATAAATCCTAGTCAACCCTGGTCAAATCTTAACAAACCCTAAAATAATCCTAATCAACCCTAATAAAACCTTAATATATTCTAAAATAGTCCTAATCAACTCTAATAAAATCTTAACAAATCCTAAAATAAATCTTAAAGAATTCATAATCAATCCTAGTCAAATTTTAGCAAATCCTAAAATAAACTCTAACTAAACCCTAGTCAACCTTGATCAAATCCTAACAAATCCTAATTAAACCCTAAGCAATCCTAGTCAAACCTAGTCAAATTCTAAAATAAATCTTAACTAAATCTTAACAAATTCTAAAATAAACCCTAATTAAATCCAATCCTAAATCCTAACCAAACCTTAACCAAGCCCTAAATCCTAAATCCTAAACCAAATCCTAAGCAATTCAAATCAACCCTAGGAAAAATTAGAACCTCAATATCTGTCAATTAGACTATTAATCTTATTTAAAACTTTGTACACCTTTTAACCTCTTAGTCAACAACAAGCGCAATAAATTTGAAGAAAATCAAACTTACCAAATGGAAGAAAAATCCTAAAAACTCCTTGAATATTGGCTGGCTTCCTTCTCCAACCTTGATGCTGATCTTCCAATGCTAATTTCTCCCTTCTTCACCATTCAATTAGTCTCAAATCTCTCATATGTAAAGGAAAACAAGTCTACTATGTGCACACATAAATTTCACTCTAATCCAATTAGCAGATTGCTCAAGATCTCAAAAATCCCAACTGACCTTCAAAGCTTAATTCTTGAAATCTTGACCTAATAAAACCTCAATTACATACAATTAAACTATTAGATTCAGCTCAAATTTATGGCACCCTACAAGCACTATTGTATGCACCAATCCACAAAATATCTCTTGTAGATCTATAGCGAATCTTACAGAATACTCAAAAATGTAAACTCTAATATATTTCACAAAATCAGAGTCACCAAAAAACACCTCTAATTTTGCAAAGCCATTACAAAGTCATTACTAACTCAAATCACTTCTAACTAATTCTTAAAGAAAGATCTTTTAGTTTGCTCTCTAACTCCATCTTTTGATTTATAAAAAGAATCCCGACCCGCCGTAGGCATATAGTTCTGTGTCCCAGGGTTAGATTCCAACCTTGGCTCATAACCACTCCTCTTTGGATATCTATTTTGAGATTTTTGTAATAAATTTTCTATAATCTATTCTAAACTCCTTCTTATATATGCTTATATCATTTTTTTTTCCAATCTACTTTGTTTTGCCTTACTTATGGTCCTACAAAATAAATAGAAGCTCATTTGTAAAAAAGGTAGCATTAACATCTATTAGTTTTACTCACTTTTTACTATTATCTATTTTTCTAAGATAATTTGCTATAATATTGTGAACTAAGATCTTCTATAATATACTATTTCCACATTCTTTCACCTAATAGTCACGTTACATTACGACACCATAACCTCTAAAATGTAGTGATATAACTTAAGAAAGAGATAATCCACTCTTTCCAAAGAAAAATCACCTATAACAAATAACTATATCAGTCTAGAGGGGGGTAGTCTGCACTTCTCTAGAATGTAATAATATCTTGAAGAGGGATAATCCACTCTCTATCAAGAGATCTAAGCTCTGATATGATTATGTAAGTCAGTCTTGCCAAATATCTTTTGAGATTAATTCCAAAGTCTTATTATATCCAAAATATCTTACCGTAGGAAAATGGTGACAAGCTTCTAGAGCTTGTAGTTGTGCTGCACTTTCTAGAATATACAAGCATCTATCAAAATAGAATAGATCGTTCTTGAAATTAAATTTGGAAGTATTATGAAAGTTGAATGAATTATTCTTAATCTTATGAACAAGACAATCTGAAGACATACTTGATTGGATTTGTTTGACAAAAGTTGAATCAATAATCAATGTTGATTTCATTGCTTGAAGATGAAATTGCTTTGGCTTTAAGAGGATTATTCTTTGTTGATCAAAAACTAAATCTCCTTCTTTTGGTACAAGATAAGAACATCTAGAAAGGACATTAGACAGACCTTATTGTTTTCCTAGCTGATAAGTGATAATAAATGTGAATCTTAACAAAGATATACTCCAACAAGCTTTGCAACAATTCAACATACATGTTGATATAAAATATTCTTATGATATGTAAATACGGTGTTATATGGCATGATTTTCTATCTCGGATTACATTGGGTATATGGTTGTGAAGAATTTATTTGAAACTTGATGGCGAAAATCCAACAAATGATTTGTGCTTAATAAAAAAGACAAATAATATAAAAATTTTATAAAAAAAGAATTATATATATAAATTCTCTTGTATTGAAGTAGGTTTGTACAAAAAAGATTCAAATTTTCATAAAAATCCTTCAAAACTTTATTCACTTCCAAAAACTTATTTCTTATTGAGTTTAAGAGTTCAATAACTCTTGATCCAACTATTTAGTTTGTATAAAATTTACTTTAGAGTGTAGAAAATCTTCTTAAATTTTACTTCAAAGAAGAATCAATTATAAATTCATTTCCGATTGTCCAATATCTCAAAACTCCTAGCAAGTACTTAAAATCCTAGCTTAGAAACACCCAGGCACTAATTTCCTTATATCTCACAAATCCAAAATCTTAATGCTATAAAATTTTTGCACATAGTCTTGTGATATAATTATACACACTCCCAAAAATTTTGAGCCAAAAATTTATCAAATTGCTCAAGATATGGCTCAAAATACAACTTCTATGTTAGCGGATCACTTACTCCCTTAAGTTTATAAGCGCTGTCTTCAACTCCAAATATCTCCTACATTCTAGCTTAGATTTTGTCAAGCTGTATATAAAAAGTATAGTTATAAAAGTATTCTCTTTAATCCCAATTGTCGATCCTTAATTTCTTTCTGAATGCGCAAGTTATACCCAAAAGAGTGACAGTAGGTCCAAAGTCAACACCTTAATTTTGAGCGCCTATAACTTCTTCATAAAAAGTAAAAATCACACAAAATTTGTACCTAAACTAGATCCAAAAATCTAAACCTTATGATCCTAGCCTCTGATGTTCGACCCTTTTTCATAAAAAAAGTTCTAATTCCTAATAAACCCTCGAGCAGCCTCCATGAAGCATATTGGACATGATTTTTGGCCAATTAGAATAGAGATTTCTATCATCCACCTCTATCCATCCATATAGATGGCTAAATTATCCTTTTTATACTAAAAACCCTTTTCTAACCCTTCTTCTTATAAGATTTACATACTTTGTGCTTTAAGCACCAACATAAAAAAGTAAATTAAGATTTTAAGGATCACCAATGTCTAACAAGGTGACTTAAGATATATATAAGTTATTGTCAATATAAATCAACCTCAAAATCACTATCAAAAGAAAATAAGGTTGTATAAACCTCATTAATAGCCCTATTAAGTTGATTCCTTCTAAATTGATAACCTAATCATATCTTGTAACTAATAAAATCTATTATTATAGCTTTCACTTAACTGCATAATAAATTATACATTAAATATATATGTACAATTTTTTCACTTGATAGTTGAATCAAAATATGACAACAGTGACTGATTAGAAGCACCTTCTAAATAATAATGCTATTCTTGAAAAGAATCCACAATTGCAAGAAATTCTTTATCATGGATTTTGTGGTTGATCTTCATTGTTGAGAATTTTGTGGAATGAAAAACTATTGGATGGAGTTTGTCATCTGCTCCCATTTGTGATAATAGTATATCCAAAGCAAAGTCTAATGCATCAGTTTCCAAAAAAAATGCCTTAAAAAAATTGATGTAATAAAAAATTAGTACAGAAATGAATTTTATCTTCAATGCCTCAAATGATGTTTCTACTTCTTTACTCTACTCAAGTTTGTTTTTTTAAATTAAGTGTGTAAGTGGAATTTCAATTTGAAAAAAGTTTTTGATAAAGATTTGTTAATAATTGGTAAATTTCAAAAAGTATTGTATATCTTTTATTATTTTTAGAGTCTTCCGATCCATGATTGTTTGGACTTTTTTAGAATCCATTTTGAGATCATCATTTGAAATGATGTATACTAAGAAGTGAACTTGAGTAGTATAAAATACACACTTTTCCATCTTGGCATATAATCCTGCATCTTTAAATTTTTGTAATACATGATGAATATGAAGTTCATATTCTTTTATGTTCTTAGAGTAGATCAAAATGTCATCTAAATAGTAGACAATGAAATCATCAAGAAATTCATAAAAAATATCATTCATAAGATGTTGAAAAGCAGTTAGTACATTTGTAAGTCTGAAAGGAAATCGAATCTATTCAAGGATTATACTTTTTTAGCCATGATAAATCTAAAATTATTAGATTAGAGGGAGATTTAATTATATTAAAGATTATAGAATTATTATAACCATCTATTATTATATTTATAGGAATTTTTTTATTAATAATACTTCCAAATGATAATGAGTAACTATCTATGATTTCTATATATACGGATTTAATTTTTTGTATTGAAAGTATTCTATGACTTTTAACAAATTCTTTATCCAAAAAATATGTTGAGGCTTCTGAATCTAATGAAGTAAATGCTTTATGATTTTTAGATTCCAAATAGACATCTATTATAAAACAAGGAGAGGATTCTGAAGAGAGGATAGGACCTTTACTAGGAATTATACAAAATTCCAACTATGTAGTTCCTATTGTAATTGGACAAATTTGTTTTCTATTATATTATCTTTTTTGGCAACCATACTTCTTATTTTGTAGTTGTGTCATTCCTTTGGATAATACTAAGCAGTGTATTTAGATTTTTGACAATATAAACACATTCTTTCTCAACGATGACAAATCTTTTCTTATTTAATAATAAGTTTAAAATGTACCATACTAATTTGTATGTCTTCTATTTCTAAATGTACATATTGAGAAGATGTTGATGCTATCATTGTATTATAATAACATTGGGGCTGTCTTGTGTGACTCTTAGAACAAAATTCAAAAAGCTAATTATTACACTTTACAGCAAAATTAATTGCTTAATTCAATGTTTAAGGATCAGATAAGTTGAGAATCAATTTTTTTATCTTATATTATAATCCATAGAGAAATTGATTAATGAGTGCAACATCATCCTACTTGGTATCAATTGCTAGTTGTTAAAATTATAAAGCATATGATGTCATTGATCGATTGCCTTATTGCAAGATGTGGATCTTATTGGTTTCAATATGAATTGCATCATGTTCACTATACATAGATTAAAATTTTGCTAAAAATGCTTACAAATTATCTAATATTGGATCATGTTATTCAAGAAAAGATGAAAACCACAAAAAAGTAGAATTTGTAAGTAGTATTCCTATAAATCTAACTTGTGATCCTTGAATTGGATAACTTTGAGGTTGAAGTTCAATCACTAGTTATACTTGATTCATGGATCCTCAAAACTTAGATCTGGTACCATCAAACTTTTTTGAAAACTAATTTTTGATTCTTTGATGCTTAAATGATGTTCAATTGTAGATAAAATGGTATGGCTTGAAGCAGCTCAAATCATCTTTATATCTTCACTTCTTGCTAATCTTGTTGCTCCTTGAGGTAGTGCATTGAGTTGGTGCATTGCAAGCATTAATTCTCTCATTTGCTCTTGCATTTGTGCCACTACACTCTTCATTTCAACAAGCTTTGCCATGATAATACAATTAAAAAAAAAAAAAAAAAAAAAAATGTCTATTCTCACTACAAAATAAAACACTCAAGAACAAAGAAATTTTTTTTTAGAAACAATATCAGTTTAGAAGTGGATAATCCATAACTTCTAATATGTTTATGTCTTATTAAGAGAAAGGAGTCATCCACTTTTAATCAAGAAAAGATAAAGCTTTGGTATTGTAATTACACTCTTGTCAATGTGTCAAGCCCTCGAACTAAAATAGATGTATAAATTAGTGAAAACTATGTTAAAGGAAAATAACAAAATAGAAAAAAGAAAATATATATATTTAAGAAGAAATTGGAATGGCTATTGCCAAAGATTAAAAATTATAAGAGACTCTTGAATTAGATTAGAAGTAAGAAAAGAATTGATAAGAGTGAAGAAGGCTTTATTCTTGTCTCTATATATACTATCCATGCAATAACTATGTGGCAGAGTTCCATAGGACCTGTAACACATGCTCAACTTGCAAGACAAGTTTTCTACATATGCACGACGTTGTTGTGGTGAGAGTTTTAGCCCTAAGAAATATTGGGTCTTTTTTGCCTCTAGTTTCTCAAGTGCAAGATGAGATTCATAAAGTTCATAAAAATTAAAGAATTTATATAAAAACATACTTTATTAACTTTAACATATTCTGCCTTTAGAAACCCGCCCTCAAATTTGCCCATAAATCCTAAGATATCACATCAATTGGAGCAAAATTTGGACACAAGGTACTTAAGAGAGTAAAGAAGCAAACCCCATAAACCTTTTGATTATAGCTCATGTGGTTAGAGAGAACCATGTTGTCAAAGTAATCCCTCTATGCTGCCTTTGATTCTGGACCCCCTTTGCTTCATACCTTCATTGCTCTTTATTAAAGACGATCTAAGTGCTGAAATTTGGTAGTCTTATAGCTTATCTCATGTTGTAAACACCCTCCAAATATTGCTCCAAAAGTCTTCTCCAAACTTGAATTATAGGTTCCATCCTTCTTCTTTAATTTTGCCTTCTAACAACTCTGGATTTGACCACAACTTTCCTCATAACTCCTCGAATATAACTTCAATAGCAATCAATTTTTTACAAAACTTAATAGACTCATATATCTACAAATCCCAACACATTTTATTCAAAATACTACTCTGATCACAAAGTTATGCTCTCTCAAACTTCACTGATTTGGAGATAGACCCCTGTCACTTTGAAAGAGCATAACATTTTATTTATAAGACTAATGAGTATCAAACTTACACTCATCTCTTCCTTAACTTACATAGATCATGGCTATCAAATTTCACACTCAAATTCATCTCCTAACTCCCTTTATACTCCAAAAAACCCACACATATGCACTACCTATACAAACCCTCAACCCTACCTTCATTCTATTTCTCTTTTCATTCAAACTGGTTATAATTTCACTCATAACTCTTTGCTCAAAGGTCATATTGACTTGAGATTTTGATACAAAGTAGTTAACTCTATAAGGAACAAAAACCCAACAAATTTTGCCACTAAATTCTAAGTGGTTTCCAAGAACCAAGGCCCGAAATTTAGTAACCCTCACTGCCCTAGTCTTAAACACTTGCAACTTTCACGACTCATATCTCCCTTGATACTTAATCAAAAGACATGAGAATTTTTTCTATGAGTTTTTTATCTTGTCTACTACAAATGCACAAAAACTCGCACCTAAAATCCTCTTTGAGCTTCCTCTATATACAAAAACATATACTCCCTATCAAAAAAACCCTATGCCTTCCAAAAAAACTCTCCTCCTTCTTCTTCACGACCCTTCCTTGTCATCTCCCTCCTGGTCTTCTTTATCCTCTTGGTCAAAAAGACCTCTTAGCCCATGTCTTTTCCACTTCCTCAACCTTTTTCTTTTTACTAACTTGAAGAAATTTCACTTTTCAAGGTAAATTTCCATTGTATCTTCTTACTACTAATTTTCTATCAACCTTTCTTTTAATCTTAATCTTTTTATTTTAATGCATTCTTTTATATTTTTTACACTATGTTTTGATTTACAACATGACAACATATTTAGCTTGTTCTATAAGCTACCAACATATATGACATGTGGCTAGCTTGTTGGCCAAGTTTCTAGCCTATCAATCACCTATAGACATGTATAAAGGTGAATCCGCATCTATGAAGCTTCTAATATGCTATTTATAAGATAATATTAAATTAACTTATTTTTACTTACTTCTATCTATCTATAATAATTAGATTGTTATTAGAATAAATCTTGTCTGTGACACTTAATGCAGTATGATTTAAATCTCTTAGTCACAAAAAAAGAAGCAATGGATGGAAGAAAGTCTATGCCTATATTGTAGCAAGGAAGGCCATAAGGTTGGCAATTGCCCAAAGAATTAAAATTGATACATTACCAAAACCAAGAGTGCAATTATTCAAGAAAAATGACAATATTCAGCCACTGTAGGAACTAGTGTCGTGTTGAGGTTCGGCTATTATGTGAAAAAATTATACATATATATTTAATATATAATTTATTACAAAATTATGTGTGAATTATATCAATGTATTTTATTAGTTACAAGATATGATTAAATTGTTAATTTAGAAGAAATCTATTTAATGGGGCTATTAATGAGATTTATACAACCTTATTTTCTTTTTGATAGTGCTTTTGAGGTTGATTTATATTGATAATAGTTTTTATATATATTAAGTCACCTTTATTAGACATTGGTGATCCTTCAGATCTTATTTACTTCTTTTATTTGATGTTTAGAACACATATTGTGTAATTTTATAAGAAAAAAGATTAGAAAGGGATTTTTAGTGTAAAAGGGGGTAATTAGGCCATCCATGTGAATGAATGGAGATGGATGATAGAAGTCTCTATTCCTATTGGCCAAAAATCATGCCTAATGGACTTCAAGGAGGCTGCCCGAGGATTTATTAGGAATTAGGATTTGTTTTTAGAGAGAAGTCAAACATCAAAGGTTAGAATTAGCAAGTTTGGTTTTTTAGATAGGATTTTAGTGCAAATCTTGTATGATTTGGATTTTTTATTAGGCGCTCAAATTTAGGGTATTGAAATCGTATCTATTGTCACTAATTTGGGCATAACTCACACGTACAGAAAGCAATAGAGAATCGGCAATTAAGATTGGAAAGAGCACTTTTTCAGCTATACTTTATATATGTAATAAGGTGAAATTTAAGCTGAGGTGAAGGAGATATTAGAAGTTGAAGTTTGTGCTTATAAGCTAAGAGAAGTAAGTAATCCTACTTAACTAGTGGTTACATTTTGAGCTGTATTTTAAACAAATTGATAGATTTTTGACTCAAAAATTTTAGAAGTTTATATATTTATATCATAAGACTATATGTAAAAATTTTGTGGTATTAAGATTTTGTATTTGTGAGATATAAGGATAATAGTGCTCAGGTGTCTGTTAGCAAGGATTTTAAGCACTTGCTAGGATTTTTGAAATATCTGATGATCAAAAACAAATCTATAGTTGATTTTTTTTTTTATGAAACTTAAGAGGATTTTCTACACTCCAAAGAAAATTTTATAGAAAATAAATAGTTGAATCAAGAGTTATTGGACTCTAAATATCAAGAAGAATGAAGTTCTTGTGAGTGGATAAAGTTTTGAAGGATTTTTTTGGAATTTGAATTCTTTTTATACAAACCTATTTGAATATAAGAAGGTTCATCTATATAAATTTTCTTTTGCAATATTATTGTATTATTTGTCTTTTTATTTAAGAACAAATCACTTATTGGAGTTTAGCCAATTAGTTTCAAGTAAACTCTTCACAGCCATGTACGTAGTGTATTCCCAAATAGAAGTTCATGCCATATGATACCATACGATTAGACAATCTATCATTAAAAAATTATTCAGATTCCTCTCTTTTTGCTCAATCTCCTCATTATTTTGCAATCTTTTTGTATTTTGGCCCTCACAAGCTTCAGTTGACCACTTTATTAAATTTGAAGGTGTCTCTTTGTTTCATAGATGAAGCATTCACTAAGCTTCATAAAATTCTTCTAGTATAAAAATCCAAGCCTATTCATATAGATATAATAGATAGACGACCTTTATCCTCTAGTAGTGTCATCCATGAAACCATGCCTATAAAAATGTCGTTTAAAAATCATAAAAGCCAAATTGTATTCAACATTATTAGGACTTCTTCAAATCCTATTATTCTTAGGTTAACTTGATTAGAGAAGTATAATCCATCTATAAATTGGAAGTCGCAAAGAGTAACATTTTTTATAAAAATCCTTGCAAAAAAAATTCATAAATAGTCACAAATTTATAAATCTCTATTTGTTGCAGTAAAGACTTTTGTAAGATTGGCTAAAGAAGGTACATTATTTTTTATTTATGCGACTCTAATTTAAAAAAATATGACTTCATCAATAAGTATTTCAAAGTAATATAACAAATTTTAAGATATTTTTCAAAAGAAAAATGTTGATATTTTGCCAAAGCACCAACCATATAATTGTGCTATAGAGTTTTAGGAAAGAATGCAACAATCTTTTGGCCCAATCTATAATCTTTTTCAAAATGAGATTTCAATGTTGAAAGATTATATTGATAAAAATCTTACAAAAAACTTCATCAGGCATTCAAATTCTCCAACAAGTGCATCTATACTTTTCATGAAGTAGAAGGATGGTTCTTCACGTTGTCGTGTTGTGGTTTGGCTACTATATGAAAAAATTGTACATGTATATTTAATGTACAATTTTTTACATAGCTAAATGAGAGCCATATTAGTGGACTTTTATTGGTTATATAATGTAATTAGGTTGCTGGTTTAAAAAGGATCTATTAAAAGGATTATTGTTAAGATTTAAATAATCTTATTTTTTTTAATAGTGACTTTTGAAGTTAATTTTATATTGATAGTAACTTGTATATATCTTAAGTCACCTATGTTAGACATTGGTGATCCTTAAGATCTTATTTACTTCTTTTATTTGGTATTTAAAGCACCAAGTATATAAATCTTATAAGAAGAAGGGTTAAAAAAAGGTTTTTAGTGTAAAAAGGGTAGTTTGGCTATCCATGTGGATGAATAGAGGTGGATGATAGAAATCTCTATTCTAATTGGCCAAAAATCATGCTCAATGGGCTTCAAGGAGGCTGCCCGAGGGTTTATTAGGAATTAGGATTTTTTTTTAAAAGGAGTGGAATATCAGAGGCTAGGATCATAAGGTTTAGGTTTTTGGATCTGGTTTAGATGCACATTTTGTGTGATTTTCACTTTTAATGAAGAAGTTATAGGTGCTCAAGTTAAGGTGTTGATTTTAGACCTATTGTCACTCTTTTGAGTATAACTTGCGCATACAGAGAGCAATCAAGGATCGGCAATTAGCGTTGGAGAGAGCACTTTTACGGCTACACTTTTTATAATGTTTTGATAAAATCCAAGCTAGGATGAAGGAGATATTGGGAGTTGAAGTCAGTACTTTCAAACTTAAGGGCAATAAGTGATCCATTTACATAGTGGTTACATTTTGAGCTATATCTTATGCAATTTCATAGATTTTTGGCTCAAAATTTTTAGAAGTGTATAATTTTATGTCACAAGACTATGTGTAATAATTTTGTGGCATTAAGATTTTGGGTTTGTGAGATATAAGGAAAATAGTGCTTGGGTGTCTTTGAGCTAGGATTTTAAGCACCTGCTAGGGATTTTGAGATATCAGATGATTGGATATGAGTTTATGGTTGATTTTTCCTTGTAGTGAAACTTAAGAGAATTGTCTACACTTTGAATTAAATTTTATAGAAATTGAATAGTTAGATCAAGAGTTGTTGGACTCTAAAGTTTAGTAAGAATTAAGTCTTTGCGGGTGAATAAAGTTTTGAAGGATTTTTGTGGAAATTTGAACCCTTTTTGTACAAACTTACTTGAATACAAGAGGGTTTATATATATAACTTCTCTTTTGTGAGATTTTTGTATTATTTGGCCTTCTTATTAAAGACAAATTACCTGTTGGATTTTTCCATCAATTTTCAAATAAATTCTCCACAGTTAGGTACCCAGTGTATTTCCAAATAGAAGGCCACGTCATATGACAACGTATGTACGTTGAATATTGAGGATTGAATAAGATAATGGTGAAGAATCATTATCCACTATCATTAATCTCAAAACTTTTGGAACAACTCGGCTAAGCTAAGATCTATATTAAGATAGATCTTTGTAGAGCATACAACTTTGTATGGATCAAGGAAGGAGATGAATAGAAGTTCACATTTCAAATAAAGTATGAATATTTTGAATATAATGTTATGCCCTTTAGACTAATAAATGCATCCGCTATCTTTCAACATTTAATGAATGATATCTTTCAAGAGTACCTGGACAAGTTTGTGGTGATCTATTTTAATAACATCTTGATCTACTCAAAAAATCTAAAGCAACACAAGGGGCATGTCAAGTTGATATTACAAAAGTTGCAAGACATAGGTTTCAATGCCAAACCAAAAAAATGTATATTTCATCAATCTTAGATAGAATTTTTGGAATACATTGTATCTATCAAGGATTTGATGATGGATCTCAAGAAGGTAGAGGCAATTATATAAAGAAACTATTTTGAAGATTATGAAAGACATACAATGTTTCTTTGAATTTGTTAACTTCTATTAGATCTTTACTAAAAATTACTCTGAAGTTGCCATCCTTCTCACTTGATTGATATGTAAAGATAAGTTAAAATGGGGGCTTTAAATGGAAAAGGCATTTCAAGACCTCAAGACAATATTTACTACAATTCTAATATTGGTGCATCTAAATTTTATAAAGGTATTCTATATGGAGATTGATACTTCACATTTTACACTAGAGGTTGTATTTTCACAAATTGATATAGATGGGAAATTCCATCTTGTTGCATTTTATTTTCAAAATTTTTTTACTACCAAAATTAATTATAAAATCCATGATAAAAAACTTTTTGCTATTGCGGATTTTTTTTAAGAATGGTGTCATTTTTTTTTAAAAGAACAATGGATCCTATGATTGTATATATAGATTATATGAATTTAGAATATTTTATATCAAGTCAAGTTCTTAATCACCGCCAAGCTTGATAGAATATAATACTATCTTGATTTAACTTTATTATCACTTATCGCCCTAGAAAGAAACAAGGATTGTTTGATGCTCTAATGAGGAGATCATATCTTGTATCAATGATGAGAGAGGCAGTATTTGATCAACAATATACAACTTTGTTGAAATCAAAGCAAATTTGTATTTGCGCCACTATTACATCAATGCCTATTGATTCTGGTTTCTTCAATGAGGTGTATGTTGCAACGACTAATGATGCTTTGGCCTTTAATGTTAAGCGTCACTTGAAACAAAATTACTAATAAATATAAATTTAAGAAAGACCTATATTTTGAAAAATATTTGTATATCCCAAAAAGACCAATATGACTATATATTCTTCAATCTCACCATGACTTTTTAGATATAAGATACTTTTTTTTTGAACTAACTTAAGGAAATTTTACATTTCAAGATAAATTTCTATTCTATCTTCTTACTACTAATTTTCTATCAACCTTTCTTTTAATTTTAGCCTAAAATATATAAGTTTAGATCTAAGAGAGAAGAAAATAAAGATAAAGTAGATCTAAGATAAATAAAAGAAAACCTAACAATTAAAAAGAAATAATTTAGATTAGATTAGAGATAAAAAAAAAAAAAAAAAAAAAAAAACTACATTCTATACTTTTTCATCCTTTCCTCTTCTAATCTTAATCTTTTTATTTTAATACATTCTTTTATGTTTTTCACACTATGTTTTAATTTACAACATGACACCCGCCAAAAATTTCACCAATGTGCTTCAAAAAGTACTAGAATTTTATTAATTCTATCTCTTCAAATCCAAACATATTCAATGATAACTTCTTAATGAAGATTTGATTCAAAGAATACTCATAAAAAAAGGAGAATTAAACTAAAGCCCTCATTGGTATATAGTCATCTATTTCAAGATAGAATAGAGTGGTAGAAGCAAGTTAATCACTATGTCAAACCTTCAAATATTGAAAAAATAAGACTTAGAAGATTCGTTTGCTATGCAAGCTTTGAATGAATCAATGTAGTTTTTCTAGCCTTCAATTGAGTAAAATAAGGACAATATATTTCAGCGTTAAGTATGACTTTGATTAGAGCCATTAGGAGCAAGATCCAATTATGTAAGTCTTGATTTCAATGCTCGAGCTTTAGTAATATTACTTGAGCTTAAAAAAGTGAATCTTTTTAGTCCTAAGATCTTGTTTGGAAGATATTTTGAAAGTCATAATGAAAATCAAATCCTTAAATGGGATGTTTCAACAATGGAGGTACTAGTTTAAATCCATAGGCAAATTTTTTGAAGACCAGTAGAACCCATTGCTCAAGAATGGAGAATAAAATACATAGCTTCCCTCGTGCAACAAATTCTCGATTTCTTATGTATGTAGTAAGTTTGAGCTCCTCTTCGGATTCATTGCTAGAGAAGGAGGTGATATTAGAAACATACACTTTAGAGGTTTATAAAACCTTTTAGAACATTCTGGAAGCTTTTTGAATTAGTGAAAGTTAGTTGAGAAGCTTCATAGTTGGTGAAAGTAGCTCGAGACGTTTCCTAGTTAGTGGAAAGAGCTCAAGAAGCTTCCCAATTAGTGGTAGGAGCTCAAAAAGCTTCCTAATTGGTAGAAGCTACTCTAAAAGCTTCTTAGTTTGATGGAAGCCACTCAAGAAGCGTCCTAGATAAGAATATATTTAGAGTTTGAGGCTGAAAAATTCTTCAGTCTGGACAACACATCTCTTGGAATTCTAAGCCACCCTTCTTGGTGTTATTTGTGTACTCATCTATTTAATTCAAATTCTTATTGGTTTCTTTCTTAAAACCTTCTCTTAATTCAAGTCTCTTGCTCTATATTCTTGTATCCTTGACATTTAGCTTGTTTTATAGATATAAATTTTGTTAAGAACAAGAAATATCTTCAGTTAAAAAGATTACATCTATGTATGTAGAAGTCATAGATAATTGTTTATTATCTTTTGGAGATGTCACCTATAAAATTATTCTTTTGATGTAACAATTAAAAGACATAATAAAATAATATTTATTATGACTAAATCTTCTTCCAATCTAATTATTTTAGGACTATTATGGTTAAAAAATTATAATCCTCAAATAGATTGGACTTCTTGTAACCTTAACTTTTCTTGTAGTTTAATCCAAAAATCCATTGATCAAGTGGAAATATATAAGTGTAATATATCCAAATTCTTTTTGATAGATACAAAAGCTATCATACATGCGGCAAAAGAAGGATCATCTTTTGTTATATATGCCATGTTTATTTTTTATTTTAAAAAGATTACAAGTAATATTTCTATTTAGTGTCAAGATTTTTTAAAACAAAAACATAGATATTTTCTTAGAACATCAACCTTATGATTGTTCAATTAATTTTTAAAAAACAATTCAGCTATTATTTGGACCAATCTATAGTTTATCACAAAATGAGTTGATTGAATAGAAAGAATGTATTGATGAGAACTTGCCTAA
The DNA here is from genome assembly GCA_036785485.1 of Physcomitrellopsis africana. Classification (NCBI taxonomy): domain Eukaryota; kingdom Viridiplantae; phylum Streptophyta; class Bryopsida; order Funariales; family Funariaceae; genus Physcomitrellopsis; species Physcomitrellopsis africana. The sequence goes on along the minus strand of JAWRVF010000024.1, from coordinate 1,163,651 downwards.
GAACTTTATTTGCCATTCAAAATCTCCAATAAAAATTCTTATCTTATTTGTGAAGAAAAAAGATGGATTGTTATAGGTGTCTATAAATTATTGAAGACTTAACAGGATTATCACAAAAAATAGGTGTTCTTTATCTTTAATTTTAAGATTTTTTGATCAATTCAATTAAATAAAGATCTATACAAAAATAGATCTATAGAGAGCATATAATTTGATCTACATCAAAGAAGGTGATGAATTGAAGACTATATTTTGAATTAGATATGAGCATTTTGAATATAATGTCATGTCTTTTGGACTTACAAATGCATCAATTACTTTTTAATATCTTTTAAATGATATTTTTTATGAATATTTTGATGATTTTATTATTTTCTATTTAGATTATATTTTGATTTACTCTGAAAATACCAAAGAATATAAATTTTATATTTGTCATATATTACAAAAATTTAGAGATGTAGGATCATATGCGAAGATAAAAAAGTATATATTTTAGACTATTAAAGTTAATTTTTTAAAATACATCATTTCTAATGATGGTCTAATAATAATATCAAAGATATAAACTAAAAGAAGATGTATAAATAAATAAAATCTATGTAAAAAAAAATGACAAAATAAAATATATATATATATATATATATATATATAAGAAGAAACTAGAATGGTTATTCTCAAAAATAAAAAGACACAAGGACTCTTGAATTAGAGTAGAAGCAAAAAAAGAATTGATAAGAGTAAAGAAGATTTCACTCTTGGCTCTATATATATTATCTATCTAAGAGTTATACAATGACATTCTATAAGACCTCTAATATGTGTCTAATTTACAAGACATATGTCAAACTTGCAAGATAAGTTTCTTATATGTGCGCCACATATTTAATTTGTTCCACAAGCTACCAACATGTGCGATATATAGTCAATTTGTTGGTTAAGTTTCTAACCTACCAATCACCTATAGACATGTATAAAGATAAAATCATGTCTATAAAGCTTCTACAAAGTGTCACGGACATATTTCAAATCACTATATTTTAGAATCTTTTGAAGTCTTTTAGAATCTTTTATAATTTTTTAAAATCTTTCATAATCTTTTAGAACTTTTTATAATCTTTTAGAATCTTCTTTAATCTTTTAAAATCTTTTAAAATATTTTTAGAAGGTTTAAAATGATTTAGACCTTATAATATAAATAAAAGATAAAAAAAATACTCCTTAATCTTACCAATATAAGTTTTGGAGCAATCCAAAGTATTGCCTTATGTTTGATATTAATCTAATTATTTATTCTTATCAATCATCTAATTCTTTGTTCTTGTCAATTATCTAATTTTTTATTTTTGAAATCATTCTCAATTTTATAATCTTTTTTTTGTCACTTTACTAACTTACTATCTTGATTTTTTATAAGATACTATCAAATTTATTTATTTTTATTTATTTCTACCTAACTATATTAATTAGATAATTATTGAAATAAATCTTATGTCCATGATATTATCTCCACTTCTAGGGATGAGTTCCACAAGGAGCGGTGATTACATATTGTCAAGGATACAAACTAAAATATATACACATGCACACACTTATATATATATATATATATATATATATATATATATTAAAATCTTGGTATATTTTAGTAATTATATTTTATAAAATATTTAATTTAGAAATCAAAATAAATATTAAATTATTATTTTATAAACATATTTCTTATAAATTATATGTTAATTTGTATCTTTTATTAAAAATATATGTATATAGTAAGACTTAGCAAATAAATCTAAATTATATTTTTTTATTTATTGATTAGTAGCCATCACTCTATTTTGTTTTACAATTCAAATTATGTGGTGTAAATTTTATTTTTTAATTCTTATTATAAAATAAATTTATACAACAAAAATAAAATATTTTATGTATATATATATATATATATTTTAATAATTAACTCTAAATCTAATTGTGTACATAAATTTTATTTTATAAATTAATATCTACAAGGTTGAATCTAAATAGAGAATTTTGTCTTCTTCCAATGTCCATATATTGGCTAAATAATAGATAGGTAGGAGGTATAATTTTTCAAGGACATGAATATAGATGAAATTCAAATGAGAATATATTCATATTCTATTAAAGAAGGAAGAAAGTAAAAAATTAAAAAAATAGTTATAAGATAAAAAAAATTAAAAAAATTATTCCCAAATTTTAGAGACTATTGAGTCTTCAACTAAGACTATAATATAAAAAAAAGCGTTGGCAAGATAGAAAATAATAAGAGGCATAAAAAATATCCTAATCAAATATCTTTTAATACTATATTTTATAAACAGCATATTATTATAAAATATCATATTATCTTCACTTGAGCTATATTTATCATCTTTGAACTACTCTCATCACCCTTTAGTTATCTATTATGCACATAAGATTCATTTTAATAATTATCTAAATAATATAGATAGATAAAAGTAAAAATAAATAAATTAATTTGATAACATCTTATACAAAAGCTTCCTAAAAAGTTCATAGATATAGTTTTATCTTTATACATACTTTTAGATGATTGATAAATTAGAAACTTGGCCAACAAGTTAGCCACGTGTTCCATATGTTGGTAGCTTGTAGAACAAGCTAAGTACCTATCATGGACATAAGATTTATTCTAATAATTATCTAGTTAATATATATTGATAGATATAGATAAAAATAAATTAATTTGATAATATCTTATAGAAAAGCTTCTTAGAAGCTTCATAAACTTGGAATCACCTTTATACATGTCTATAGATGATTGGTAGGTTAGAAACTTAGCTAATAAGCTATTCTTGTGTTGCACATGTCGGTAGCTTGTGGAACAAGCTAAATATGTGGCGTTGTCATGTTGTAACACATTTATATAGTGAAAAGCATAAATAAGAATAACTTCTATTTAGTACTTGATGTAAACCAAGTTCACCCACTCTTAATTGCATTTAATAGTCAGATGGATTTACTTCACTTATGTGTAGGTAAGGTAGTTCTTAATAGTTATGTTCACATATTTATTTATATTAATATATATATATATATATATATATATATTTTTATGTAATTAATCACACACAAGTCATCTCACTAAACTCCAAACAATGGACTTTTACTTCATATTAATTGTCAAAATGTTTGATTACTAAGTCAGCCCTCATTAAAGGCTAAAACAGCACCTTTACACCCTTTAACTCTGACTTTACCATGTATATTCCATTACTACATTTTAAGAGCTTTCCATAGACATAAAATTCATGCAAAATGATTAAGAATTACAAAAGTTATGAGACCTCAAAGTTCTGTGATATTTATTCATCCATTTTTACATCCAATTTATTAATTTTCATTCATCCTATAACATTCATTCATTTTAATTTTTTTCATCCAAAACCTTCATCTAATATTTAATTTCATCCATCCATCATTTTCATCCTTCCATCATCCCTCCAACCGACCATCATCTATTCATCCACTAGTACATTCATCCAACTTCAACCGCACTTACAATTTATCTCCAAAAAAATTAGAATTATGTGTCTAGACTTTGAAAATTTCTAACTAATTCAATTCAACTTGGAATTGAACGTGCCATACACCATTGGAAAGCTGATCCAATGTACTACCAAGAAAAATATCAAACTTGTATAATAGACTCACCTTGTTCCATCGGAACCAAGACGCCAAATCAGATCTAGTCGCTGCCACCCAAATCCATACCTCAAAATCTTCTTCACTCTTGAAAATTCATAACTTCTTGTATACACCACCAAATCACAAACGAAAAATGGCCATAGAAAGCTAGAAGAGAGATCTATAAGGAAAAAATACTGAATCTTTTATTTAACATTAAAACATGGCCTATTGGCTGACAACAACCAAGGAGGTCTCACACCTCAACTCCAACACAAACAAAACCTTCCCAATTATATTCTAAGAGACTAAAAGAGGAAAAAACACCCACACACATCTACACACATCTACACACACCTCCTCAAAGAGAGAGATTCTAGAGCAAGAAGGAGAGAGAGAGAGTGAAGGGAGAGGAGAGGCGGCCATCCAAAGCCACCCCTTCAAACCCTAGCCGCCAAGCCTCCAAAGTCAAAGGAAGAACCCTAAATGGTCCCCCTTTTGATTTTTTATCCAAATGGCCAACTTTTCTACCACAGAAAGGGCTGATCCTCTTTTACCACGTCCCTTTTCATCCTTTCTATTTATTTCTAACTCCAAAAATTATCTACTAATGGTCTCCTTGACTCCCGCTTGATAGTTCTTCATCTTTTTTTTTTTTTTTTTTTTTTCTAGCATAATTTCATAAAAGCTTTTATAAGATTGGCTCTATGGCCTTCTACATACCTATCAACTAATTTTATAAAAACTCACACAATTCTTTTATACTTTATTAATTTTAACTCTCAATAGTAAAAATCCATATCCTCTGATAAAAATAATTTTAACTCACTAATTCTCTTAAAAATTCTTACAAATCCATATTTTTTCTTCTAATATTTAAATGAAACTATTTCTATCAACATATCTCATTATTACACCTTTCTAAATTAACATTCGTTTAAATTTTAAAAAAAAAATAGTTAAAAAAATAAAAATTAGATCAATAAACATGTGAGATATGAAAGTGGACTCACATTTGATTATCTTGGTTCAATAGGAATTCAAGATACCTAAAAAAAGGTTTATAAAAGCCTCTTAGATTATTTTCTTATTTTAATAGCTAATAGACAAAAATTAGTTAATTAATTTCTCTTTTAGGTTTTAAAAAATCAGTAATTAGAATTAGAAAGCTAGCTTTAAGCTTATTCCAAGGACATTAGGCTTATTCCAAGAGGGTTTGGGTGGACTTAACAATTATTATCTAAAATTAGAATTTGTACTAAAGGTTAAGTTTTTATGTAATAAAATTAGGACCAACACTTTTAGCTATTGTGTGCAATTGAGATGACATCTATGATTGAAAATTAGGTAATGTGTGGATGATTGAATGTGCTAATACTAACTAAATATTTATAGCAATCCAATAGTGCAATGAGGACTTATTTGATCTTTAATACAAAGAGGTACTAGAAATTGGCAGTTTAGAGTTGCTTAAGATTTTTGTGATATCTAAAGATGTATTAGTCAAAGCAAGGTGAAATTTGGCACATTATTAAAAGACTTAAAGGACAAGATACATGCCAAATTTTAGCTAAAGTTAATAGTTAAAAAAGGAGAATTTGCCATTGGGATATGTGCATCAACCTTCAAGCTAGTAACCAAGTGACATTAGTGCAGGTTTTGATTAATTTTCCATAATCTGTAAGTTGGATTAGATTGAAACTTTCTAAGCATATTGAAGACTTATATTTGCATTTGTATGCAAAGTTTCATACCAAGTTGATGGTTAAATTATTTGTTATAACTTATTAAAGTTTACTAAATAAGGTTAGGAATTGTAAAGAGAAATCTAATTGCTCAATTGTGACAAGTAACAAAGCAATTGGGATTTATATGTAGAAGAAATTATCATAAAGAATATTGTTAAGCACTTTGTATTGACTTAAGCACTCTCACATTGATATTCAATTATATTCTTCTTATACGGATGAAACTTGTTAAAGATTCTTGAGTAATTGTGAATGACAACTTCACCCTCCACAGCCAGGTGCTTGGCGCATTCCCAAACAGGACAACATATCATAAAATAGTATATATATAAAAAACTTGTCTTACAAGTTTGATATATGTCTTATATATTAAATATGTATTGGAGGTCCTATAAAATACTGCCTTGTAGTTCTTAGATAGATAATATATATAAGTATAAGAGTGAAGCCTTTTAATCTAATTCAAGAGTCTCTTATAATTTTTAATCTTTGGCAATAGCCATTCCAATTTCTTCTTGAATATACATATTTTTTTTTTTCTATTTTGTTATTTTCCTTCAACATAGTTTTCACTAATTTATACATCTATTTTAGTTTGTGGCCTTGACACATTGACAAGAGTGTAGTTACAATATCAAAGCTTTATCTTTTCTTGAAAAAAAGTGGATGACTCCTTTCTCTTGATAAGACATAAACATATTAGAAGTTATGGATTATCCACTTCTAAACTGATATTGTTTCTAAAAAAAAATTTCTTTGTTCTTGAGTGTTTTATTTTGTAGTGAGAGTAGACACTTTTTTTTTTTATTTTTTTTATTGTATTATCATGGCAAAGCTTGTTGAAATGAAGAGTGTAGTGGCACAAATGCAAGAGCAAATGAGAGAATTAATGCTTGCAATGCACCAACTCAATGCACTACCTCAAGGAGCAACAAGATTAGCAAGAAGTGAAGATATAAAGATGATTTGAGCTGCTTCAAGCCATACCATTTTATCTACAATTGAACATCATTTAAGCATCAAAGAATCAAAAATTAGTTTTCAAAAAAAGTTTGATGGCACCAGATCTAAGTTTTGAGGATCCATGAATCAAGTATAACTAGTGATTGAACTTCAACCTCAAAGTTATCCAATTCAAGGATCACAAGTTAGATTTATAGGAATACTACTTACAAATTCTACTTTTTTGTGGTTTTCATCTTTTCTTGAATAACATGATCCAATATTAGATAATTTGTAAGCATTTTTAGCAAAATTTTAATCTATGTATAGTGAACATGATGCAATTCATATTGAAACCAATAAGATCCACATCTTGCAATAAGGCAATCGATCAATGACATCATATGCTTTATAATTTTAACAACTAGCAATTGATACCAAGTAGGATGATGTTGCACTCATTAATCAATTTCTCTATGGATTATAATATAAGATAAAAAAATTGATTCTCAACTTATCTGATCCTTAAACATTGAATTAAGCAATTAATTTTGCTGTAAAGTGTAATAATTAGCTTTTTGAATTTTGTTCTAAGAGTCACACAAGACAGCCCCAATGTTATTATAATACAATGATAGCATCAACATCTTCTCAATATGTACATTTAGAAATAGAAGACATACAAATTAGTATGGTACATTTTAAACTTATTATTAAATAAGAAAAGATTTGTCATCGTTGAGAAAGAATGTGTTTATATTGTCAAAAATCTAAATACACTGCTTAGTATTATCCAAAGGAATGACACAACTACAAAATAAGAAGTATGGTTGCCAAAAAAGATAATATAATAGAAAACAAATTTGTCCAATTACAATAGGAACTACATAGTTGGAATTTTGTATAATTCCTAGTAAAGGTCCTATCCTCTCTTCAGAATCCTCTCCTTGTTTTATAATAGATGTCTATTTGGAATCTAAAAATCATAAAGCATTTATTTCATTAGATTCAGAAGCCTCAACATATTTTTTGGATAAAGAATTTGTTAAAAGTCATAGAATACCTTCAATACAAAAAATTAAATCCGTACATATAGAAATCATAGATAGTCACTCATTATTATTTGGAAGTGTTATTAATAAAAAAATTCCTATAAATATAATAATAGATGGTTATAATAGTTCTATAATCTTTAATATAATTAAATCTCCCTCTAATCTAATAATTTTAGATTTATCATGGCTAAAAAAGTATAATCCTTGAATAGATTCGATTTCTTACAAATTTGATTTTTTTCAAAACATTAATAAGAGTCTCATTAATCAAGTGAGAAGCTATAAGTCTAGTATAGTAAAACCTATACTTGTAGATGCAAAAGCTTTTATAGATGCAGCAAAAAAAGGATCATCTTTTTTTATTTATGCTACATTCATTTTTAATGGTGGAAAGACTTCAAGTGGTATTCCAAGTCAATATTAAGATTATCAAGATATTTTTGAGAAAAAAAATACACATATTCTTTTGAAGCATCATTCATTTGATTGTTCAATTGATCTCAAAGAAAGAACTGAGTCTTCATTCGGACCAATATATAGTTTATCACAAAATGAATTGGCTAAATTCAAAATATATATTGATGAGAACTTGGCGAAGAACTTCATACTCCATTCAAAATTTCCAATAGGAGCTTTGATCTTATTTGTGAAGAAAAAAGATGGATCACTATAGATGTGTGTTGATTATCGAAGGCTTAATAAGATTACTATTAAGAACAGATATCCTCTATTTTTAATATCTAGATTTTTTGATCAACTGCATCAAGTTAAGATCTATTCAAAAATAGATTTAAAAGGAGCATACAACTCAAAGAAGGTGATAAATGGAAGAGTGCTTTTTGAACAAGATATGGACATTTTCAATATAATATCATGCCTTTCAGACTTACAAATGTACTAACTGCTTTTCAACATCTTATGAATGAAATTTTTTTGTGAATTTCTTGATGATTTCATTGTCTACTATTTAGATGACATTTTGATCTACTCTAAGAATATAGAAGAATATGAACTTCATATTCATCATGTGTTATAAAAATTTAAAGATGCAGGATTATATGCCAAGATGGAAAATTGTGTATCTTATACTACTCAAGTTCACTTCTTAGGATACATCATTTTAAATGATGGTCTCAAAATGGATCCTAAGAAAGTCCAAACAATCATGGATCGGAAGACTCTAAAAATAATAAAAGATGTACAATACTTTTTGAAATTTACCAATTATTAACAAATCTTTATCAAAAACTTTTTTCAAATTGAAATTCTTTTTTATACACTTAACTTGTAAGAACAAACTCTAGTGGAATAAAGAAGCAAAAACATCATTTGAGGCTTTGAAAATAGCTTTCATTTTAGTACCAATCTAATATTGCATCAAATTTTATATTATATTTTTTATAAAAATAGATACATCAGACTTTGCTTTAAAGGTGGTATTATCACAAATAGGAGTAGATGACAAACTCCACCTAGTAGCTTTTCATTCTAAGAAATTTTCAGCAGCAGAAATCAACTACAAAATTGATGATAAAGAATTTCTTGCAATTAAAGATTTTTTTTAAGAATAACGTCACTATCTAGAAAGAGCTTCTAGTTCAGTCACTATGTATATGGATCATAAGAATTTTAAGTATTTCATGTCAACATGCATATTGAATCATCACCAAGCTTATAAGAACATGTCTTTGTTAAGATTTGAGTTTATTATCACTTATTGGCGAGAAAAACAACAAGGTTTATTCGATGTCTTTTCAAGATATTCTTATCTTGTACCAAAAGAAGAAAATTTAGCTTTTGAATAACAAAGAACAATCTTCTTGAAGCTAGAGCAATTTTACCTTCAAGCAATGAAATTAACATTGATAGTTGATTCAACTTTTATCAAGCAAATCCAATCAAGTATGTCTTCAGACTTTCTTATCGATGAGATTAAAAATAATTCATCTTAAGTCTCATGATACTTCTAAGTTTGAATTTAAGAAGAATCTATTTTATTTTAAAAGATATTTATATATTCTAGAAGGTGCAACATGACTACTTACTTTAGAAGCTCGTTACAACTTTCCTATGGTAGGACATTTTAGATATAACAAGACTTTGGAGCTAATATCAAGAGATTTTTAGTGGTCTCAAATGTGGAAGGCTATTAAAGACTTTGTATAGTCATGTGACATTTGTTTAAGATCAAAAATTCCTTGTCACCAATCTTACGGACTTTTCCAACCATTACTTGTGTCAAAATAACTATGGTCTTATGTTTCTTTAGATTTTATTACGGATCTTTCAAAGTCAAGTTCATATGATTCTACATTTGTGATTGTAGATCATTTTATCAAGATAATATAATTTATACTATGTATAAAATCTATTATGAATGAAGAAATAGCTAAACTCTTTTTTGATAATATCTATCATTGTTATAGATTATAAAGAGATATTATATCAATGTAAGTCCCACCAATGGATCTTAATTAGTGTACTGGTTAAAAATAAGGTCTCAAGTCATTTAATTATACAGATATGATAGTTAGAGAGTCTTTTTGACTATTTAAGTATTAATTAGAATTTAGAAGTATATATAAATATAAAAGTCTTATTAGAAGAAAGGTTACTAAAATGGAGTCTTAGTAAGTCTTGGAGGCAATTATTTTAGTTGATTTAGTATTTTTATTTATTATTAAGTATTAAGAATTAGTTATTGAGACCAATGTCTAGATTGGCCTTCTAACTACATGTATTATTCATTAAAAACCTATAAATATTATTTAGTAGGTAGAAGAAGTATGAGAAAGAAATCTCATATCTTTTTAATTATTTTTATAGAAAATAGGATTTTGAATTGATTTTTATTGATTTTATTATTATAAAAAATTTCCAAAGTAGAATAAAATAGTTTTAAATTGATATTATCATCTTAGAAATATTATAGAGATTTTTAGAATTTATTTAGAATTTATTTAGAATTTATTAAGAATTTTTAGTGAAATTTTGAAGACTTCGGTAAAAATGAGTTTTACCACCTCAGGAGCCATTATGAAGAAATGGGGCAAGATTTGAAGGCCATACAAGGTTCCTAGGCTAATAGGGTGTTTTTAAACATCATGCTGAAGTTATAAATGCAAAATTATTAGTTCTACTAGTATAAAATAAGAGGACCAACAGCTAGTGTAGTTCTTGTAGGAAGGGAGGTACACAAGTCCCATATGGGTTGTGGCACCTTGGATGTAGGTAGGAGGATAAGACTAAGGCCTCGTGGCCTCTCTAAGACACCCACATACACTACTTGTGAGCCTTGGTGAGGTTCGAACCCATGATCTTGTAACAAATTACCCTTGAGGTAAAAATTTCTACTTAATTTTTTCCATTATTTACCTTTTAACTTTGAATTATCATAACTTACTCATAATAACTTAGATTTATATGTTTTTTATAACTTTGAAAAGATAAAAAAATTATCTACTTGAAAATATAATTTTTACTTTTTATTTTTACTTTTTATTAGATGAAAATCTAATGAACAGACTGTGACTAGTTTTACAGAATGCAATTAATTAATTGCACATATTTTACTTTTTTGTGTTGTTCTTCTCCTTCATTGTTGTTTATTGCTCCTTATACTTTACACCACAATTTATAAGCAACTCTTAATTGAAGCCACCTTATAACTTGGGTTGAGGAGTGAATCTTATCCTTACACTCAGATAAAAGAACGTAATTTATATCAAAATTTTGAAATTTTTTTTTCATAATATTGAAGGTGGATATATAACTATCTTCAATTTTCCACCTTCAAACTGATAGACAAATGGAATGACTAAATCAAGTTTTAGAGCAATATTTGAGATGTATCATCAACTATTATCAAGATGATTAGACAACTTTTTTGCCATTGGCAGAGTTTGCTTATAATAATTTGGTATATTTGTCTACTCAACAAACTATATTCTTTGTAAATTATGGTTATCATCCACGACTTGATTCTTTTGACTTTTCAAAAGCTAATAATCCTATGGAGAAAGATTTAACAAATTGATTGTTAAAGCTATATGCAAAAATGAAGGCACAATTAAAAGAAGTTCAAGAATAATAAAAGAATAATATATATATATATATATATATATATATATATATATCATAAAGAACAACTTTGATTCCACATGGATGATAAGGTATGGTTACTTTGTCATAATATCGAGACTAATTGTCTTTGTGGCAAATTAGATTATTGTAGACTTAAAGTATTTTTTATTTGTGAATAGATTAATCTAGTTGCCTATTGATTACATCTACAAAAATCTATGAAGATCCATCATGTATTCTACATTGTCATATTGTAAATTAAAACATAGTGTGAAAAATATAAAAGAATGTATTAAGATAAAAAGATTAAGATTAGAAGAGGAAAGGATAAAAAAAAGTAGGATGTAGCTTTTTTTTTTTTTTTTTTTTTTTTTTTTTTTTTTTTTTATCTCTAATTTAATCTAAGTTGTTTCTTTTTACTTATTAGATTTTCTTCTATTTATCTTAGATCTATTGTATCTATATTTTCTTGTCTTTTAGATCTAAGCTTATATATTTTGGACTAAAAGTAGAAGAAAGGTTGATAGAAAATTAATAGTAAGAAGATAGAATGGAAATTTATCTTAAAAAGTAAAATTTCTTCAAGTTAGTCCAAAGAAAAAGGTTGAGGAAGTGGAAAAGACATGGGCTAAGAGGTCTTTTTGACCAAGAGGATAAAGAAGATCAGGAGGGAGATGACATAGAAGGGTCGTGAGAGAGAAAGAAGAGAGTTTTTTTTTCAATCGATGTGATATCCTAGGTTTTTTTCAATCGATGTGATATCCTAGGTTTTATAATCAAAATTAGGGGCAGGTCTCTAAAGGTAGAATATGTTAGAATTCATAAAATATGTTTATTTTAATATAAATTCTTCAATTTTATGAACTTTTATGAATCTCATCTTGCACTTGAGAAACTAGAGGCACAAAAGATCTAGTGTTTCTTAGGGCTAAGACTCTTATCATGACAACGTGTCATTGTTTAAGCCATACAAGACAATGGATATTCAAAGAAGAAGACACATGCCATTGCCTCCTATAGAAGTAGACAACAATGAAGAATTTGAGGTGAAAATGGTCTTGGATTCAAAACGACATTGAAATTGGCTAGAATATCTTGTACATTGGTGCGGATATAATAATAGTGAATGTACATGGAAGCCATCCAAAAATCTAGTAAATGCATCAACAAAAGTCAATCTGTTTTATTAACAACATCCATCAAAACTATCATAAATAGTTAAAAAAATCCTTGCTATAAAGCTAAGCAGGTTCAAAAGAGATTTCATTCTATCTTATAATATTTTTTGTTATTTTTTTGAATTTATTTATGCCAAAAGAGATAGAAAATCAACAACCTACGAATTCAATTCAAGAGCCATCATTTACTAATTTATTAGATAAGATATTACAACTACCATAAATTTCAAGATGATAGAATAGAGATGAATATCCTCAACAACAATATGTCCTTTTTCAAATTGATGGCATGATACAACGTTGTCATGCTACATTTATGTATAGTGTGTAAAAATATTATATATTTTATATTTATCGTTATTACATGTGTGAGTGCTAAAGTCTATTTTAGAAGATATTATAAAGAGAGGATTTATTTTAGCTACTTAATTAGTAAATTAAGATGGCTATTTACTTTGTTCCTACCTTACTTATATTTTAGAATAGATTCTTTTGTAATTAAAAAAAAGGTAAAGGTTGTTTTACCTTTCTTATTGACTTTGAGGTAGCATGAACCTTGTGAGGGATAAGAAAGAAGAGTATGGGATAAATAGGGCCTATCCAATAGGATTTTGGCTGCCCATGTGGGCGTGGCATAGGCTTATGTGGAAGAAAAGGAAAGAAGACTCCTCTCATTGGAATTAGGATTTTAATTTTTGAGTGGTGAATTTTGGAAAGAGATAGCTCCAATGATATAGAAGCATTTGTAATGAAAATTGAAATGTGTGTTCTTTGAAATGTGAGGATTCTAGAGCCTACTCACTTGCTTATTTTGGAGATGCGAGCAAAAAATAATGCTTGTTTTAATGGAATAAGGTCTGCTGCTATCAAAAAGTAACAGCAGAAACTTCGAGCTACCATTGCAAGTTTGATTTCAACTCTTTTTTAATGAAATTTGTAGAAAATGTAAAAAATCATACTAGCTTTCTATTAAGCTATCTCTTGTAGCATTTGGAGCTAGAAAGAAAAAGTTGTGAGCTTGAGAGTGGGAAAGGGTCTGCTGCCACTTGATGAAGAGGGGCAAATATTTCATTCAACTACCTAAGTAGGAGATTCTCTTCAATCTTTTTGATATTTTAGGTGTTTATAATACCTTATATAAGCTTTCCAAAAAAACAAAAATAAATGTATTTGGAGCTTCTATGAAATTTTTATGAGCCATGAAATGTTAAGAGGGCAAATTGTTGCTAGGATTTGAGGAGTAGATTCAACTAGCTATAAAATCTGAAGTTTAAGAGGCATACATGCAAAATTTTAACATAAGTCACATGATGGAGTGAGCTTTCAAAAAAGCTATTGCATGTCTAATTTGGAGAAGGGAAGTAACAACAACAAAGGCTGAAGTGAAGAGGAGCTTTATTGCCTTTGCATTTGGTGGAAATTTTTAGTGCCTATTTCATATAGCCATAACTTTTGAATGGTAAGATATCTATTTGTGAAATTTTAATATATTTTACAATGTGTTATTAACTTTTTATAAGCTATGAATACGTTAGATTTGACCTTTAGATGAATTTATAGTGATTTATATAGCTCTAGCTAGTTGTATAACTTGTATTCCTCATATGCGGTTGTATTTTGAGGTATACTTGAGTATATACATACTTTTCTTATATATACTATATAATTATATATATTTATATTTATATTATATATTTATATAAGTATTATATAAAATATTTGTATAATTATTTATACAAATATTATATAAAGGATTATATTTTATATTTTTATAAATATTATATAAAAGATTATATTTTATATTTAAATAATTCTAATAAAAGTATAATGAGGAAGCTTGAATATGTATTGTGTAAGTATATAAGATACTTGCATGAATTCCTCTCATGTTCCCTGCTAATTCTAGTAGTAGCTAGGAATCCAATGTTTTTTCAAAGGAGATTCTCTCTATTCCGACAACGTGTTTGATATTACAACTTTGGAAAAGACTGTCAATATTTGGTGATACTTTTAGAAGTAGAAACTATTCCTCATGGGGTTCCAAATATTTTCTTTGAAGGAAGTTACAAAGGCTTCAACAATGATCAAATAATAGAATGGTCCTCTTGCCCTGATATGGATCATTGTCATTGACTGAGAGAATCTATCAACTACTTTCAAAAGGAGCAAAGATCAGAGTATATGGCAAATACAATTTGGCACATCTTGGACTTCATCAACAAATAATCACCGCTCCTTGTAGAACTTATCTCTAGAAAAGGGGATAATATCACAAACAAGATTTATTCTAATAACCATCTAATTAATATAGATAGATAGAAGTAGGTAAAAATAAGTTAATTTAATAATATCTTATTAAGAAGCTTCTTAAAAGCTGTATAGATGCAAATTCATCTTTATACATATCTATAGGTAATTGATAGGCTACAAACTTGGCCAACAAGCTAGCCACATGTTGCACATGTTGGTAGCTTGTAGAACAAGCTAGCCATGTATTGCATATGTTGGTAGCTTGTGGAATAAGCTAAATACATGGCGCACATATAAAAAACTTGTCTTGTAAGTTTGACATGTGTCTTGCAAATTAGACATGTATTTTGCAAGTTAGACTTGTATTGGAGGTTCTATAGAATACTGCCACGTAGTTTTTGAATAGTTAGTATATATTGAGACTAGAGTGAAGTTTCCTTCATTCTTATCAACTCTTTTCTTGTTTCTAGTCTACTTCAAGAGTTTCTTATATTTTCTAATCTTTGGCAATAATCATTCTAATTTCTTTTTGAATATAAATATATTTTTTATTTTTATTTTATTATTTTCTTTTGACATAATTTTTACTAACTTATATATCTATTTCAATTCATGGCATTAATATCAAATTGCATATCTTCTATTTTTGAATGTGAATTCAAAATGCTTGTTGATATAATAGGAATGTATCGGATTACATCTTATCTTGTTGAAGTCTATGAACGTTGATCTTAATGATGTTGAAATAGTCGATTATCACATTTTACGGCTTGGCTAATGGCCTCATTGAGCAATTATGGATTTAGAAGCAATATTAACAAATCCTTCACATCATGTTTTAATCCTCAATAAAATTGTCTCATTAGGGCTTCTTCATCTCAATTGATGTTGCACTCTAATTGCCTAAAATTGGATGTATAGAGTAATGCAAAGCATGCTCCTTGATGCAATGCTTGGACCTTAGTTATTGTCCAAGGAGTCTTGTCATGTTTTCCAAATACTTCCATGAAAACTTCAAAGTTGTTCAAAATTAGTGATCTTTTTTCAAACAAGGGAACAAACCATGATAGTGTTTATCTCATAAGCAAGATATCAATGAATCCAACTTGTGATTCTTCTGTCATATAAATATCAAGTTGTAAGACCGTTATTAATCAAATTTGATTGACATATCCTTGGAACTTTGAATGCATACTATCATATATCTCTAGAAAATTAACTCGATGCTCGTTACATTGTTAAATAGGTAGATTTTCTTGGCGTAGCATAAATAGTACCGCATCTTTAAGTACAAAAATTGAAAGTGGATGCAATCTAATTTATAGTACTCTGGATATTGTATCATTATGAAGTTTTATAACAACCTTTTCAATCTCTGTAATTCTAGTAGATAAAGTAGTAAAAATATATATAATGGCATCTAATTTAGACTCGAAAGATTTGTTCATACTAATATCTTCATATCTAAAAAAAAAAAAAAAGAATCTATAAGAAGACAATATCAATTTAGAGGAGGATAATCCACAACCTCTAAAATGCTTTAAGACCTTCAAGGAGAGAGGTGATCCACTCTCTCACAAGAAGGACAAAGTTCTAATATTTTGATGAAAAAATATCAGTTTAAAGGTGAATAATCTACAACCTCTAAAATGTTGGTATTCCTTTGAATACAGGAATAATCTACTTTCTAACAAAAAAGATCTAACTTTGATATTGAAGATGAGGATAGTCTCAACAAATTGTCAAGGACACAAGAATATAAAGTAAGAGACTTGAACTAGAATAAGGTTTTTAGAAGAAACCAACAAGAACTTGAATTAAACAAATGAATACATGAACAATACTAAGAAAGGTGAGCTAGAACTCCAAGAGATGCATTGTTGAGATTAAAGAACTCTTCAGCCTCAATTCTTATATATATTCCTATTTAGGATGCTTCTTGAGTGGCTTTATCAAAATAGGGAAGCTTCTTGAATAGCTTCTATTAACTAGAAAGCTTTTTGAGCTCCTTTCACTAACTAGAAAACTTTTCAAGCTACTTTCACCAACTAGGAAGCTTTTCAACTGACTTTCACCAATTCAAAAAGATTTTAAAATATTCTAGAAGGTTTTATAAATCTCCAAAGTGTATGTTCCTAACATTGAGGCTTTTAAATCTAACAAGACAAAGATTTTGTAAGTTTTAGGTCTTAAAGATACATCTATTATACATCAAGAAAGAAGATCAAAAGAGAAAATAGGACCTTTATTAAGTATTGTACATAATTTCTACTACAAGGCCCCTATTGTAGTTGGAAAAATTTATTTTCTAATATATTATCTTTTCTAGAAACTATGCTCTTCATTTTAAAGTTGTGCTATTTTTGTAAACAATATTTAGCAATATTAATCCTTTTAACAATGTTGAATCTTTTCTTACTTAGTAAGAGATTTATAATATATTATATTAATTTATAATACTTCCGGCTTAATTATATAAATTTTTAAAAACTTAAAAACTACTACCATTGATTGACTTATTTCTCTCCAATCAAATCTATATTCTTAATTCTTTTTAAATAATTGATTGTTGCATGCAATGACTTGAGCAACAAATTATTTTAAAGAATCTACTTTTGACATTATTAATAACAAAAATTTTGATGTTATCTTTTAATCTATAAAAAAATTAATTAATAAGGGTTTTTTTATTCCACTTCACATCACAAGCAAGATTTTGATATTCAACAATATATATTATAATTGATCATTGTCGTATAATGTATTGTCCTACTTGGGAATGTATTGGGTACTTGGCTGTGGAGGATGAAGTTGCGGTTCATATACACTCAAGAATCCTTAACAAGTTTTATTCATATACAAAAGATATGATTCGAATATCATAACAAGAGTACTTGAATCAATATAAAGTGCTTAAAATCATTCTTCTTGATAACTTCATTGACATAAAAATTTCAATTGCTTTGTTACTTGTTACAATCAAGCAACCAAGAATAGATTGTGGAAAATTTACCAAAGCTTGCACTAATGTCACTTGGCTGCCGACTTGAAAGTTGATGAAGAAACCCTAGCAGAAAATTCTCTTTTTATAATTATTAACTTCAGCTAAAATTTGGTATGTAGCTCAACCTTTGAATCTTCCAACATTTCATCAAATTTCTCCTTGATCCAACTTATAGATCTTAAGATATCGTAGGAATCCTAAACAATCCTAAACTACCAACTTTTGGTACCTCTTCGTACTAAAGATTGAATAAATCCTGAATGCACTATTAGATTGCCAAAAAATTTTATTCAATTTTAGCATACTTAATCAACCACATATTCTCAAAATTTCAAGTGTGGATATCATACCAATTGTACGAAGTAGGCAAAAGTGCTAGCTCTAATTTTATTACATAAAAACCTAATCCCTCATACAAATCCTAACTTTAAACAGCCATTGTTAAGTCCTCCTGAAACCTCTGGAACAAGCCTAATGTTCATGGAATGAACTTCAAGCTAGCTCTCTAATCGTAATCATCAATCTCCAAATGGCTTGATCTCTTGTCTTTGGTGGCTATTTTTGTGGCTGAAGGTCTGATTTTGACCTGGTCTCATATACAGTGTCGTATTACGTGTTGTCTTATTTGAGAATGCACTGGACACCTAGCTGTGGAAGGTAAATAATCAAAAAAGCTTAATAGGTTTCATCCATATATAAAGAATATAATTAAAATTTCAACTCAAAAGTATTTATAAACACTCCTTTTAGTAATATCAACCATACATATATCCCAATTGCCTTGTTTTTTTTATAATTAAGCAATTTTTATTTTTCTTTGCAAGTCTTAATTCCAAACAATGAGTTTTGTTAAGCTATAACTTTTAATCCAACCGTCCACTTAGTGTAAAATTTTCCACACAAATTTTGGTATAAGCCTTTTATATGCTTAGAAAAATTTAGTCCAATCCAACTTACAAATTGCAAGAAAATGTCCAAAAACCGCACTAATGACACTCAGCCACCAATTTGATAATTGATGTAAAAATTCTAGTGGTGATTTTTCCTTCTTCCATTATTAATTTTAGCTCAAACCTGGTGTGTATCTTGATCTATAAGTCTTCTATCACTATGCTAAGATTTGCATTGGTCCAATTAGTAGATCTTTAGTTATCATAGAAATCCTATCCAATCCTAAATTGCCAACTTCCGACAATCTTTTGTATCAAAGTCCAAATATCTTCTGATCGCAATGTTAGATTAATACAAAATTTTGTGCACACTTAGCACATCCAATAATCTAGACAATATCAAATTTTGAACTATAGATGCTACACGAATTACACAAATCAGTCAAGAATACAAGCCATCATTGTCTTACATAAAACCCAAAACACCAATACAAACCTTGACTTTAAACAATGATTACAAAGTCTTCCAAAATCCTATGGCAACAAGCTAAATGCCTCTGGAAGAAGCTTCAAGCTCGCTATCTAATTCCAATTGCTGATCTCCAAATGTCTTGAATTCCTGCCTTTGGTGGTCGTTTTTGTGGCTAGAGGTCTGTTTTAGATCGTGTCTCATACCTAGTTGTCCCCCATGTATTAATTCAATTATTTTAAGAGTATTTAAACTTAATCCTATCCTCAACTCAACCTTGATCTCTTCCATATTAACTTTTTATCTCTTTTATCCTATCTTTATTGACTTGTGACTTTTTTAAAAACTATGAACCGGTTTCTACAACCTAGAAGAAAATTTTAATAACTAACTTTTATCTATTAGCTATTAAAACAAGAATTATTCTAAGAAGCTTTTATAAATCTTTTTTTAAGTATCTTAAGTTTCTAATGAACTAAGATAATTAAATATTAAATAAGATTTATCTTTATTCATACTTTTTATTATATGGACGTGTTACAACATGACAACGGTCGATCCTCAGGTATCAATTTAACTAATTCTAAAGATATTTAAACTTAATCCTATCATCAATTTAATTCCAATATCAATTATATTAACTATTTATCTTTTTTATCCTATTTTTATTAACTTATGGCTTTTTAAAATAATAATATAATTTATACAACCTAGAAAAAAAATTTAATAACTAATTTTTATCTATTAGCTATTAAAGCAAGAAAATAATCTAAGAGGCTTTCATAAACCTTTTCTTAACTAGTCCAAGTAGTGTTATCATCATTGTCATGTCTCTACTCTATATTACAAGTTGAAATTGGTCATAGCTTGAATATAAATCACCTATTGAATAGATTGCCCTTCCTGCAAATGCTTCAGTAAATTCATCTACTATTGGTCCAATTCCTATATTTCTGATAGTCATTACATTTATTGGTTGCATATCTTGAATAAATTGTAATGATCTATTTTTCTTGGGCACCGTAAACCATCGACTAGAATAAGGTGCAAAAGAGGGCTTCAAAATCTTCATCTTCATCTTTTCTTTAAATAATTCCACTAAACTTGGCAAATATGTCCTTGATATTGGAATTGGCCTCAAATTCCAAGGTACATGCGGCATAGTGAAAATAACCATAGACGTTATAATATTTGGATCCACACACCCAATTTCATGAGATTCAAAGGTAAATGATTTACTTCATTTTGTTAACATTTCTTTGAAGTACTCAATTTCTTCTAGCAATAAAGAACCATCAGATCCAATCTTTAATTCCTCTAAAGGTTCTTTTGCAAACTTATGTCCAATATTCCTTGGTTCTCTTAAGCTCTTTTTCCTTGATGTTTTTTTCATTTGTTCTTTAGAATCTTCTAGCAAAGATTCGGCAACAGGTTTCACTTTCTTGACAACCGTTTTATATTTTGTTTAAAATATAATCTGTAGTATTTGAAAAGATTCAAGTACAGAATAAATTTTTCTTGAAAGAATTTGCACAACCTTATCATTTATTCCTATTTCAATTGATGCAATCATTTCTAAAGAACCATCCAATCCATTTTCTTCATAAATATCAGAATTCCTTTCATCATCCTCTAACATATCCAATTCATATAATTTCTTTTTAGTATCACACAGTCTGTCTCTTTCTTTCTATTTTAGATTTATAACTTTTATATATATATAGAATAGGTAGGGATTTTATGATTTACGATACATAGTTTGTAGGATTAAAAATAAGTAATAAGCCGATGAATGGCCAATTTAGAATGCAGAATGGATGAAGAAGTTAGAAAAAGTAATTATCATTGATTGTGTAGCAGTTAACATAGTCGGGGTAAGTATAAATTGATTCAATATGAAGGAGTCAGGGCCAAACTGTGATAGTGCTGAGCTAGGGTAAGCTTCGTGCTACCTCTTATTTTTTTTTGTTAGACTATAATAGAGAATCTAGATTTCATTTTGATTGATTGAACCATGTCGATCATAGAGTATAGTAATAAAAATAATTGATTGTTGCTTAAGTTTGGTGTGGCGAATTGGCAGCCAAAGATTGGATATGTCGATGCAGTTTGATTGTGAGTAAGAATGTTATGTCGTATTGGCTGTGAGAGTTGAGCGATGAAAGAGAATTTTAGAGAGAGATGATTTGGTTTGGAAGAAGTTCTTGATGAGAAGTTATTTCCAGTGATTGAGGAGTGAAGCACATGTAAGTAGTCTATTGAGATAGTGTAGCATTGTGGGATATTGTTATGCGATTGGAGAAAGATAGCAGATTATAGTAGGAGAATTTGTGGAAGATTAGGTCACGAAGTTTATTCTTAGTTGCGGAAAAGCACTACCGATTGAGTGGTCGGCATTGTTTTTAAGTATTTATGTGTGCATTGGACTCTAATGTTTAGAGGCGATTAGTGGTATGATCTTAATAGTCTAACTTAATGCAATTAAACTTTCTCTGTGTTCAAATCCCCTTTCACAATTTTATTCTAGGCAATATTGGTAGAGTAAGCAAAATGATAGAACCACATTTTGGTGCCACTGCCATGGATTGATAATAGTATTAAGTATTAGGAATTAAGCGCCAAACATTATTGTGAAGTAAATACATTCATATATAGAAATCTAACTTAACTATCTTTTCTTTAAAATTTTATTAAGTTCTTTCTTTCTTCTTACCAATCTAAGTTTTTATATAATTTGGAAAAGAAGATAGGATATTTTGGCAAATCCAAACCTACCATTAATAGTGCTAACTTGGAGGATTAGATTTGGAGTTTTTATAACTTTAAACTATTAATTGTTGACTTGGATTTTGAAGACCTTGGCTGTGACTTCTTTGATGAGCTCGGAGGAAAAGAAGACGGGGTTTTTTGGCAAATCCAAGGAAGTTTTCAAAGAGAGCATCTTCTTGACATGAGTTTAGGTGGTAGAAACGCATGATTTGGAGCTTAGATGAGAGAGATATGCTTGTTTGAACTTAGGCTACTGATATGACACCTACTATCACTTTTCTAGGTATATTAGGAGTTTTAAGATACTAGTGAGAAATCAAGAAATTAGGTTAGAAACTAGACTTCAAGTTATATATTTTACATGCAAGAATTGATAGAAATGAGTCCAAAATAAGTGAGATATGGCTAGTTAAACCCAACAAACTAAACTAGGATTTTGAAGAAGTTAGATATATAGAAGAGTTTACTTTAAGCTAAAACTTGAGTTTCAAGAAGAATTTGAAGCTTATTTTTTGTGTACATATCACTTATACTATAAAGAGTCTATGTCTAAGATCTCATATCAATTGAGACTTTGGTTAGGGAGTAATGGCAAAATTTGTTCTCAGGTATCTAGGGTTTTGACTTTTAAAAGTACTTGATAAGGATTTGGTGATATCTAACGATTGGCAATGAATTCACAGCTCAAATATTATGTGACAATGGTCAAAGGTATGAATTATGTTTTTCTAAGTTTTGAGCTTATTTGAATAATTGGATCTTAAATTATGAATTTTCAAGTTTCAAGTTGGGATTTGACTTTTAAAAGTATCTGTCAAGGATTTGGTGATATCTAACGATCAGCAATGAATTCATAGCTAAAATTTATGTGACAAAGATCAAAGGTATGAATTATGTTTTCTCAAATTTTGAGCTTATTTGAATGGCTAGATCTCAAATTACAAATTTTCAAATTTCTGGTTTGGTTTTTACTTAAAAAAGAGGGACCTTGCGTCTACCCGAAGCAGACTTTTGCCGCGACAACATGTAGTTGAGGATGTCACATGAAGAGGCTACAAAACTAATCTTAATTAGGAAGTGAAACCAAATTTGTAGTTAAATTAGAGACGGAAAGCAATGTCAATAATAGATGATGTGAGCCAATTTTCATGTTTTACATGTTTATTGATCTAATTTATATTTTTTTTAAAAAAAAATTAAATTTAAATTTAAATTTAAACCAATGTTAGTTTAAAAAGGTATAATTATAAGATATGTTGTTAGAAATAGTTTCATTTAAATATTAGAAGAAAAAAATTTGGATTTGTAATAATTTTTAAGAGAATTAGTGAGTTAAAATTATTTTTATCAAAGGATATGGATTTTTATTATTGAGAGTTAAAATTAGTAAAGTATAAAAGAATTGTGTGAATTTTTATAAAATTAGTTGATAGGTATGTAGAAGGCCATAGAGCCATAAAAGCTTTTATGAAATTATGCTAGAAAAAAAAAAAAAAAAAAAAAAAAAAAAAGATGAAGAACTACCAAGGGAGAGTCAAGGAGACCATTAGTAGATAATTTTTGGAGTTAGAAATAAATAGAAAGGATGAAAAGAGACATGGTAAAAGAAGATCTGCCCTTTGTATGGTTGAAAAGTTGGCCATTTGGATAAAAAGTCAAAAGAAGGACCATTTAGGGTTCTTCTTTTGACTTTGGAGGCTTGGCGGCTAGGGTTTGAAGGGGTGGCTTTGGATGGCCGCCCCTCCTCTCCCTTCACTCTCTCTCTCTCCTTCTTATTCTAAAATCTCTCTCTCTAAGGAGGCGTGCATAGGTGTGGGATATGTGTGGGTGTTTCCCCCCTCTCTTACTCTCTTAGGATATAGTTGGGAAGATTTTTTTGTGTGTTGGAATTGAGGTGTGAAACCTCTTCGGTTGTTATCAACCAATAGGCCATGTTTTAATGTTCAATAAAAGATTCAATATTTTTTCCTTATAGATCTCTTTTCTAGCTTTCTATAGCCATTTTTTGTCTGTGATTTGGTGGTGTGTACAATAAGTAATGAATTTTCAAGGATGAAGAAGATTTTGAGGTATGGATTCGGATAGCGGCGATTAGATCTGATCTGACATCTTCGAGTAAGTTTATACTTCGATTCATATATTTTTCCTTGCAGATCTTTTTAGTGACTTTCTAAAGCTATTTAGAATGTGTGATTTGATAAAGAAATGAGTGAGATATGATTTTTCAAAGATTAGAGCATAGCTAGGTTGCAATTACTACCTATGTGTGCTATTCCGGGGTTGTGGGTCTAAGGTAAGATAGGACAGCTAAGTTAATAATTTTTCCTTATAAAAAACTTCAATAACTTTATAAAAATATCTTAATTGTCAAATTTGGAAAAAAATTGAATGATTTATCAATTTTCAAAGTTTAATTACAAATTGTAAATGGTGGCGGCTGGAGCAAGGTCGATTGAGCAAGGTGAGTCTATTATACAAGTTTGATATTTTTCCTTATATTACATTGAATCAACTTTCCAATGGTATATGGCACATTCAAATCCAAGTTGAATTGAATTAGTTAGGAATTTTCAAAGTCTAGACACATAATTCTAATTTTTCTTGGAGATAAATTGTAAGTGCTGTTGAAGTTGGATGAATATACTAGTGGATGAATGGATGATGGTCGATCGGAGGGATGATGGAAGGATGACAATGATGAATGGATGAAATTAAATATTAGATGAAGTTTTTGGATGAAAAAACTTAAAATAAATGAATGTTATAGGATGAATGAAAAATAATGAATTAGATGTAAAAATGGATGAATAAATATCACAGAACTTTGAGGTCTCATAACTTTTGTGATTCTTAACTGTTTTGCATGAATTTTATGTCTATGGAAAGCTCTTAAGATATAGTAATGGAATATACATGGTAAAGTCAGAGTTAAAGGGTCTAAGGGTGCTGTTTTAGCCTTTAATGAGGACTGACCTAATAATCAAACATTTTGTCAATTAATATGAAGTAAAAGTCCATTGCTTGGAGTTTAGTGAGATGACTTGTGTGTGATTAATTGCATAATATATATATATATATATATATTTATTAATACAAATAAATATGTGAACATAATTACTAGTAAATCCACCTGACTACTAAACGTAATTAAAGGTGGGTGAACTTGATTTACAGATGATGAAAGATTATGGTTAATAGGAACAAGAACATTGCTCTGAGAAAAATATGTCAATTAAAAGGAAGATAGGAAAGAGCGCAAGTAAGAAATTTGTTGCGGGACGAGCAAGAACGGAAGCTAAAAAAGATGCGTCGACAGAGTTGCATTAAACCATGGTTGCATGCCTGTCGGCACATCCGTGCATACCCAGAACATGAAAGATCTTTAATATTTGAGAAATATATACCGTTGAAAAAATTATCAAGAGTACTTCCGGATAATTTGACAAATAGCTGAGCGTATCTCTTAAGCCCATTAACAGAAAGAGAACGGAGTACAGAAGAATTGGATACTCCATTGGGTACTTTTCCAATAGTAGATACAACCGATTGTAGCAAGATTAATTCTTCAGAAGGACATGTATTACTTGCCAATGAGAGTCAATTTAGTATGTTTCAAAATCCATCATTTTCACTTCAACTTTAATCAATAAAATTATTTGCAGATAATAATAGCAAATTATAGAGACTTGGAAGTCTGAAAAAGACAATTGGATGAGGCAACGTTTAATTTAATAAGAAAGTGAGTAGAACATTATCACCTTCAATGGCGGCGGGGGGTCTAGCAGTACCAATTGCAGTCCAAATGGGTGCGATGGGTGATTGCATAACTATCATAGTCCCATTATCTACCTGTAGGGATCTGCCAGAAATTCTTACAAATCAATACTTGCCTCAATTCCTGACTACATGTGCAGCCAATAATGGTAGAATTGAAGATATTTGATAAAGATGGTTGTCAGCGACTTTGAAAGACACGACATTTTGTCAAGGATATGAACTAGAAAGAGATGCATAATCTAATGGAAACTATATCAAAGTAAAAGTCACAAAATGGAATTAAAAAAGTATGTATATTCAAAGGAAAACTGGAATGGCTATTGTCAAAGACTAGAAATATGAAGACTCTTAATATTAGACTAAGATTAGGAAAGGAATTGACAAGAGTAAAAAAGGCTTCATTCTTATTTCTATAAATACTATCTAATTAAGAGCTACGTGGCGATATTCTATAGGACCTCATACACGTGTCTAATTTGCAAGACACGTGTCAACTTACACGACAAGTTTTTCACATGTGCGCCACGTACTTGGCTTGTTCCACAAGCTATCAACATGTGTGACACATGGCTAGCTTGTTCTACAAGCTACCAACATGTGCACTATGTGGCTACCTTGTTGACCAAGTTTCTAACCTACCAATCACCTATAGACATGTATAAAGGTGATTTCGCGTCAATAAAGCTTCTAAAAAGCTTCTCTATCAGATTATATCAAATCAACTTATTTTACCTACTTCTATTGGTCTATTATTACTTAGATAATTTATTGGAATAAATCTTATATCCGTGACATTATCCCCTCTTCTAGGGACGAGTTCCACGAGGAGCGGTGATAACATATTGAGAAAGTCCAAAATACGTCAAATTGTGCTTGCCACATACTCTGATCTTTGTTCCCTTTGAAGGTAGTTGATAGGTCCTTTCAGCCATCGATAATGTCCCATACCACGGCAAGAGCACCACCCTGTTATTTGATCATTGTTGAGGCCTTCATAACTTCCTTCAAAGAAAATATTAGGAACACCATCAGGAGTAGTTCCTACCTCTAATAGTATTACCAAACATCGAGAGTCTCTTCAAGGTCGTGATACCAAACACGTTGTATTTCGCCATCAATTTGAGGAAGGACATGTTGTTTTTGAGGGTCTTCATCTCATTCTGTCATCTTGAAGGTTGTGATAGTCGTAATGTCTCGTTTGATAAATCAGCAAATAATGGCTCTTGAGCTGAATTTGCTGGTTGTTGATCCTCCATCTCTTTAGCACAAATAAAATCTAATGACAAAGAATGATACAAGGTAGGATGAAACCTCTATAGACCTTGCATTGCTTTATAGCAAAGATTTTCTTGAGTATTTATCTTGGTTTTGATGGATGTCATCGGATGCATTAACTTTTATTGATGCATTTATTAGATTCTATGATGGCTCCCATGTGCGTTCACTAATATCGTATCCACGCCAATGCACAAGATATTCCAATCGATTTCGGTGCCGTTTTGAATCCATAATCTCTTCAATCTTGAATACTTCATTGTTGTCTACTTCTACAGGAGGCGGTGGCATTTGTCTTTTTCCTTATCTATCCATTGTCTTGTATGGCTCAAGTAGTGACACGTGGAATACAGGATGGATCTTCATGGACTCCGGTAGGTGTAATCGATATGCAACTAGATTGATTTGTTCAGAAATAGGAAAAGGTCAAAGCCTATGATAGTCCAACTTATCACAAGGACGATGTCGTGAAGTAAATACATCTATATATACAAACCTAACTTAACTATCTTTTCTTCAAAATTTTATTAAGTTCTTTCTTTCTTCTTACCAATCTAAGTTTTTATATAGTTTAGGAAAAATTTCTCACTTTCTTTTTTTTTCTTTGGTTAAAATTTTACTTTATCTTTAATCTTAACTTTAACTTTGATTTAGCCTTGAAAACTTCTTTTATTTCTTTTATCTTTTTTCCAATCTTAGATTTTAGTAGATTCAGGGTTATATTTGTAGATATAAGGAGTTTTGACTTTGAGGTTGAAATTAGGATTTTACCAAGGATAAATAGTAGATTTGGATGTCAATAGTTGGCTACCATTAATAGTGCTGACTTGGAGGATTAGATTTTATAACTTTAAACTATTAATTGTTGACCTCGACTTTGAAGACCTTGGCTGCGACTTCTTTGACGAGCTTGGAGGAGAAGAAGACGGGATTTTTTGGCAAATCCAAGGCAGTATCCAAAGAGAGCATCTTCTTGGCATGAGTTTAGGTGGTAGAAATGCATGATTCGGAGCTTAGATGAGAGAGATATGCTTGTTTGACCTTAGACTACTAATATGACACCTACTGTCACTATTCAGGGTATATTAGAAGTTTTAGGATACTAGCAAGAAATCGAGAAGTTGGGTTAGAAACTAGACTTCAAGTTATACATTTTACGTGCAAGAATTGATAGCAATCAGTTTAGAATGAGTGAGTTATAGCTAGTTAAATCCAACAAACTAATTTAGGATTTTGAAGAAGTTAGATAAATAGAAGGGTTTGCTTTAAGCTAGAACTTGAGCTTCAAGAAGAATTTGAAGCTCATTATTTGTGTACATATTACTTATACTATAAAGAGTCTATGTCTAAAATCTCATATCAATTGAGACTTTGGTTAGGGAGTAATGGCAAATTTGTTCTTAGGTGTTTAGGATTTTGACTTTCAAAAGTATCTACCAAGGATTTGGTGATATCTAACGATCAGCAATGAATTCACAGCTCAAAATTTATATGATGAAGATCAAAAATATGAATTATGTTTTCCCAAATTTTGAGCTTATTTGAACTGCTAGATCTTAAATTATGAATTTTCAAGTTTTAGATTGAGATTTGACTTCTAAAAGTATCTGCCAAGGATTTGGTGTTATCTAATGATCAGCACTGAATTCATCGCTCAAAATTTATGTAACAAAGATCAAAGGTATGAGATATGTTTTCCCAAATTTTGAGCTTATTTGAACAATTGGATCTTAAATTATAAATTTTCAAGTTTCTGGTTTGGTTTTTATTTATATAATTACTTGCTAATATTTTGATGATATCTAGTGATTGGTAATGAATTAACTAGTTGAGAATTTTTGTGACGATGACTAAAGAAGTGAACTCTATGCTTCCAAAATTTGAACTTATATAAACAACTGGATTTCGATTTATAAATTTTCAAGCTTCTAGTTTGTTGATATACTATACGCATGATTCTGTGACTATAAAAGAAAAATTTAAGAAAGTTTGTGCATATTGGATCCAACTTGGTTGTAAAGAGGGACCTTGCGTCTACCTGAAGCGGACTTTTGCCACAACAACGAATAGTCTTGATATTGCGACGAAGTAACGTTACCTTGTCCCCCACATTGAATTGTGGTTGTTCCTTGCAATACGCATCTACATTTGTTTTTTGTCGTTCTTGAGCTTCTTTTAATTGCACCTTCATTATTGCATATAGCTCTGACAAACAATTTTCCAAATCTTCTGCTGCTGGATTATCAACTTTTGAAAAGTCAAAAGCATCAATTCATGGGTAATAACCATAATTGGCAAAGAAAGGTGTTTGTTGCGTAGAAGAATGTATCATATTATTATAAGCAAATTCTGCCAATGGTAGAAGAGCTATCCAATCATCTTGTTAGGTATTTGATGGTACACCTTAAATATTGCTCCAAGACTTGGTTCACGCGCTCTATTTGTCCATCAGTTTGAGGATGAAAAGTTGAAGATAACTTTATGTCCACTTTTAAGATCTTAAAAAGGGTTCTCCAAAATCTTGATACAAATTGAGTTCTCCTATCCGATATAATAATCTTAGGTAACCCATGATAGCGATAGATATTATTAATGAAAAGCTTAGCTGTTTCTTCACCTGTGATAGATTTTGTATATGGCATAAAATGTGCCAGCTTGGTGAACCGATCTACTATCACAAATATAGAGTCATAAGATCTTGAGCTTGGAAGATGTGTGATGAAATCCATAGAAACAGAAGACCATGGTTGTTTTGGAATAGGTAATGGCTGAAGAAGCCCAAAAGGTCGATGACGAGGAGTCTTTGATCTTAAGCAAATATCACATGATTGTACAAAGTCTTTGACTGCCTTCTACATTTGAGGCCACCAGAAATCTCTTGGTATAAGTTCCAAAGTCTTGTTGTATCCAAAATATCCTGCCGTTGGAAAATCATGACGTGCTTGAAGAACACGTAAACGTGCTTCTCCTTCTGGAACATATAGACATCTTTCAAAATATAGTAGATTGTTTTTGAACTCAAATTTAGAAGCATCATGAGACTTGGAAGAATTATTCTTGATATCATGAACAAGAGGGTCTGAGGACATACTTGACTGAATTTGCTTGAGAAAAGTTGAATCAATAGTCAATGTTGATTTTATTGCTCGAAGATAAAACTGCTCTGATTTCAAGAGAACCGTTCTTTGTTGCTCAAAAGCTGCATCTCCTTCTTTTGGTACAAAATAAGAACGTTGTCGGGTAGAGAGAATTCGCCTTGGGAAAACGCCGGGTTCCTAGCTGCTACTAGAACTAGCAGGGAACATGAGAGGAAGCCGTGCAAGTATGTTCTATACTTGCACAATATTTCTTCAAGCTTTCAAGTTATACTTGTATTATACTTGTACAAGTCTTGTACAAATATAAAGTATAAATACTTGAATAATACTTATACAAATACTTGTATAAATACTTGTATAAATCCTTGGTATAACATTTGTACAAATACTTATATAAATCCTTGGTATAATACTTGTACAAATACTTGTACAAATATTATGTATAATACTTGTAGAATACTTATAGAATATTTGTATAAATACAAGTATATATACTTGTATAAAAAGTATAAGCAAAGTATGTATGTATTCAAGTATACCTCAAAATACAACCGCATATGAGGAATACAAGTTATACAACAAACTGAAACTAAATAAATCACTAAAAATTCATCTAAAGGTCGAATCAAGCGTGCTTATAGCCTATGGAAAGCCAATAATCCATTGTAAAACATATCAAAATTTCACAAATAGATGACTTACCATTTAAAAGTTATGGCTAAAAGAAGTAGGCGCTAAAATTTCCAAGCAAATGCAAAGGCAGCAAAGCTCCTCTTCACTTCAGCCTTTGTTGTGATCACTTCCCTTCTCCAAATTGGACATGCAATAGCTTTTTAGAAAGCTCACTCCATCATCTAGCTTGCTCTAAAATTTCGCATACATGCCTCTCAAACTCCAGATTTTGTAGCTAGTCGATTCTACTCTTCAAACCCTAGCAACAATTTTTCCTCTTTGACACTTCACGGCTCATAAAACTTTCATCAAAGCTCCAAATGTATTGATTTTTGTTTTTGTAGAAAGCTTACATAAGCTACTATAAGCACCTAAAATATCAAAAGGATTGAAGAGACTGTCCGACTTGGGTGGTTGAACAAAGTCTTTGCCCCTCTTCGTCGGGTGGCAGCAAACCCTTTCCCACTCTCAAGCTCACAACTTTTGCTCTCCAACTCCAAATGCTACAAGAGATGTCTTGATAGATAGCTAGCACAATCTTCCACACTCTCTATAAATTTCACTAAGAAAGAGTTGAAATCAAACTTGCAGTGGCAGCTCAAAGTTTCTGCCCCTCTTCGTCGGGTGGCAGCAAACCTCACTCTACTAAAACAAGCATAACCTTTTGTTCACAACTCCAATATAAGCAAGTGAGTAGGTTCTAGAATCCTCACAACTCGAAGAACACACCCACCAATTTTCACTACAAACACTTCTATCTCCTCGGAGCTATCTCTCTCCAAAGTTCACTATTCAAAACTGCCTTCTCCTCTCGGTCTAACAAGAGGAGTATATCTCCCTTTCTTTCTATATTAGACTATGAGACGCCCACATGGGCAGCCAAATCCTATTGGATGGGCCTTATTCACCCCATGCTCTCCTTTCTTATCCTTCATAAGGTCCATTCTACCTCAAAAATCAACAAGAAAGGTAAACAACCTTTACCTTTCTTCTAATTACAAAAGAGTCTATTCTAGGATATAAATAAGGTAGGAACAAAACAAATAGCCATCTTAATTCACTAACTAAGTGGCTATAATAAATCCTCTCCTTATAATATCTTCTAAAATAACTTCTAGCACTCACACATATATTAACAATAGATACAAGATTTTTAATATTTTTATACACTGCACGTAAATGCAGTACGACAACGTGTAGAAAGGACATTGGATAAACCTTGTTGTTTTCTTGGCCGATAAGTGATAATGAATTCGAATCTTGACAAAGACATATTCCAACAAGCTTGACAACGATTCAACACACGTGGTGACATAAAATATACGAGATTCTTGTGATCTGTATAGACGGTGACTGGACTCAAAGTGCCTTCTAGATAATGATGCCATTCTTGAAAAGAATCCACGATTGCAAGAAGTTCTTTGTCGTGGATCTCATAGTTGATCTCGGCTGTTGAGAATTTTCTTGAATGGAAAGCTACTGGATGAAGTTTGTCATTTGTTCCCATTTGTGACAAAATTGCACCCAAGGCTAAGTCTGATGCATCTGTTTCCATAAAAAATGCCTTGAAAAAATCTACACGATACAGGATTGGTGCAGAAACAAACAATGTCTTCAAAGCTTCAAATACTGCTTTTGCTTCTTGATTCCATTGTACTTTGTCTTTACAAGTCAAATGTGTAAGTGGAGCTACAACACAAGAGAAGTCTTTGATGAAGATCCGATAATAATTGGCGAATCTCTAAAAAGCATTAGACATCTCTTAGTGTCTTTGGAATCTTCCAATTCATGATTGTTTGGACTTTCTTAGGATCCATCATAAGACCATCATTTGAAATGATGTATCCTAAGAAATCAACTTGAGTAGTGTGAAATACATACTTTTCCATCTTGGCGTACAATCCCACATCTCTAAGTTTTTATAATACTTGACGAACATGTATTTCATGTTCTTCTATATTCTTAGAATAGATCAAAATATCATCTAGGTAGCAGACGACAAAATTGTCTAAGAACTCGTGAAAAACATCATTCATGACATGTTGAAAAGCAACTGGTGCATTCGTAAGTCCAAAAGGCATGACATTATATTCAAAATGTCCGTACCTGATTTGAAATGCAGTTTTCCATTTATCTCTTTCTTTGATGCGTATTAGATTGTATACTCCTCTTAGATCTATTTTTGTATAGATCCTAGCTTAATTCAACTAATTAAGGAGTCCTGATATTAGAAGTAATGGATATTTGTTCTTGATTGTAATATTGTTGAGTCTTCGATAGTCAACACACATCCGCAATGATTCATCTTTTTTCTTCACAAATAGAATTGGAGCTCCTGCTGGAGATTTGGAATGGCGTATGAAATTCTTGGCTAAATTCTCGTCAATATACGCCTTGAGTTCAATCAATTCATCTTGTAATAAACTGTAGATTGGTCCAAATGGTGGCTGAGTTCCTTCTTTAAGGTCAATTAAACAATCATATGGACGATGCTCTGGAAGAATATCTGCATTCTTTTTTTCAAAAATGTCTTGATAATCTTGATATTGACTTGGAATGCTACTTAAAGTCTTTCCATCGTTGGAAATAGGTGTAGCATAAATAAAAAAAGGTGATCCTTCTTTTGCAGCATGCAAGAAAGTTCTTGCATCTATAAATGTAGGTTTAATTCTACTAAACTTATGATTTCTTACTTAATTAATTATATTGTTAGCTATACTCTTAGAAAAGTTAAGAGTATAAGAAATCTAATCTATTCAAGGATTGTATTTTTGTAACCATGATAAACTTAGAATAACTGGTATAGAAAGAGATCTAATTATGCTGAAAATTATACAACTATTATCGCCATTTACTACTACATCTAGAGGAAGTGTTTTATGAGTAACATCTCCAGAAGATAAAAGACAACCATCTATGACTTCTACGTGTACAGGTTTAGATTTTTGTACTATCTGTATTCTATGGCTTTTAGCAAATTCTTCATCTAAAAAACAAGCCGAGGCTCCCGAATCTATTAAAGTAGAAGCTTTGTAATTATTAGGTCCTAAATACACATCTATTATAAAACAAGGAGATGGTTGTGATGAGAGGATAGGACCTTCATTAGAAATTGTACAAGATCCCAGCCACACGGTCCTTATTGTGGCTGGACAAACTCGTTTTCTGACATATTGTCTTCTTTGACAGTCGTATTCCTCATCTTGTCGTTACATCGTTTCTTTAGACAATTTTGAGCAGTGTGTTTAGATTCTCCACAATACAAGCATAATCCTTCTTGACGACATTGAGTCTTTTCTTGTTCAGTAAGCGACTTGAAACATATAGCATCAATTTGCATGTCCTTGACTTCTGAAGGTACATATTGAGAAGTCTTTGGTGCTGCCACTGAATTATAATGTCGTTGAGGTTCTCTTGTACGACTTTCAGATCTAAATTTGAAAAGTCGATTATCACACTTCACCGCAAAGTCTATTGCTTGACTCAATGTTTGAGGATTGGTTAAGTTTAACATCAATTTCTTCATTTCATATTGTAATCCGTAGAAAAATTGACTGATGAGTGCAGCATCGTCCCAATTGATATTGATTGCTAATTGTCAAAATTGTGAAGCATATAATGTCACTGATCAATTGCCTTGTCGTAGGATATGAAGCTTGTTGGTTGCAACACAAGTTGCATCGTATTCTCCATACATGGATCAAAATTCTGCTAAGAAGGCTTCTAAATTATGCAATATTGGATCACATCGTTCCAGAAAAGATGAAAACCAAGATAAGGCAGAATCTGAAAGTAGTGTACCAATAAATCTAACTTGTGATCTTAGAGTTGGAAAACTTTGCAATTGCAATTCAATCACCAATTGGACTTGCTTGATGAATCTTCGAAACTTGGATCTTGTGCCATCAAACTTCTCAAGTAGACCAATTTTTGATTCTCTGATGCTTGGACGATGTTCTAATGTAGGAGGAATTATATGGCTTGGTGTAGATGTTGAAGCAGCTCCAACCATATCTATATCTTCATTATTTGGTAACCTTGTTGCTTCTTGTGGAGGTACAGTGAGTTGATGCATTGCAAGCATCAATTCTCTCATTTGCTCTTGCATTTGTGCCATTGCACTCTTCATTTCGGCAAGCTTGGCCATGATAACACTTCAAAAAATATATAACACTACTCAAGATAAGTAATAGGGAGAACAAAAAAAATACTAGGAATAATATCAGTTTAGAAGAAGGTAATCCGCAACTTCTAAAATACTTGTGTCTTATCAAGAGAAAGGGATAATCCACTCTTAAATCAAGACAAGACAAAGCTATAATATTATGAGTGTATTCTTGTCAATCTATCAAGGACATGAACTGGAAAGAGATGCATAATCTAATGGAAACAGTATCAAAGTAAAAATCATAAAATAGAATTAAGAAAGTATGTATATTCAAAGAAAATTGGAATGGCTATTGCCAAAGACTAGAAACATGAAGACTCTTAATACTAGACTAGAATCAAGAAAGGAGTTGACAAGAGTGAAGAGGGCTTCACTCTTACCTCTATAAATACTATTTAACTAAGAGCTTCGTGGCGGTATTCTATAGGACCTCATACACGTGTTTAATTTGCAAGACACGTGTCAAACTTACATGACAAGTTTCTCACATGTGCGCCACGTACTTGGCTTGTTCTACAAGCTATCAACATGTGTGACACATGGCTAGCTTGTTCTACAAGCTACCAATATGTGTACCATGTGGCTACCTTGTTGACCAAGTTTCTAATCTACCAATCACCTATAGACATGTATAAAGGTGATTTTGCGTCTATGAAGCTTCTAGGAAGCTTGTCTTATTAGATATTATCCAATCAACTTATTTTACCTACTTCTATTGGTCTATTATTACTTAGATAATTTATTGGAGTAAATCTTATGTTCATGACACATTTGAATGGTATTATCGCCAACCGATGGATCAATTTTCTAATTGGGAGGCATTGAAAAATACGTTTTTGACTCATTTTTTACCAATAGGATTTGAAGAACGTCTTACGAAAAGATTAATGAATAGCAAAATGATACCAAGAGAAGCGATGCAGTCATATTGTAGCCGAGTAGCAGATATTCTTTGTAAATAGCCAAAGAACCAAATGTTGGATTTGTTTGTTATGTCTATATTGGTTAATGGACTATACCCACCAGAATTGAAGATGTTTATAAAGGAGGCTCATCCTACAACTGTAGCTGCCTCACTTGACCAACCTAAGATATGAGAAGAATGTCATTATGACTAATTCTTAACCATAAGAGCTACAATGATTCTATCTCAAAGAGGGTATCAAATGCCAATCTGGAATGAAACAACGGGCAGTTACCCAAGAAGAATTGATTACAACACAAATCTTAGTGCTAATCTATAGGGGATAGTGAATGTTGTTCCATTGTAGGCTATACCACCAACAACTGCACTTTTGTATTCCCCATACTTCCCATATCAAAATCCAAAATCTATAAAAGAATTATCTAATGAATTAATATCAAAAGATCCAAATAAGACTTTGTTGTTAACTTTGGCAAAGAAGATGGACGAGTTGGCTGTTAATCTAGCAAAGGATAAAAATAAGAGGCATAAACCAACTAATATGCGTCCCAATATTTGCTGCAGTAATTGTAAGAGACAAGGCTATTTGGTAACAGAATGTTCTTCACCACCTGAAATGATTGTGCAATGTATATTTTGTGGAGGTAAGCATATAACCATCAATTGTTGGAATTTAAGAAAGCAACAACAGTTCAAAAATCAGACTATGATTCAACCAACTTTAAAGAATGTTAATCAAATTCAGATAGGAAATAGGTTTGGCTGGAATAGGAATTGTCTGACTAAACAAAATAGAAATTTTTATAATTTTCAAAATTTTGAGTATAACCAAGAAGGTGATCCCAATTCTCAAGGTTTTATATAAAATCAGTAAGGACACTCCCAATATCCACCTTTTCAGAAACCAGTTTTAGATCCTGTAATATCAACTGGTCAGCCGGGATTCTTTATCCATCCAACCTGGAACAAGCTTAGTCGGTATATACTAGTCAAAACGCCCCATATTCTTGATGGAGGTGGAAGAAGACCGCTTTGATGCTATCATTGTAGGCAAATAGATCATTATGCTAGTGAATGTCCCAATCCAAGAGCCAGTGATGATTATGCTCTAATATGTAGAAATTATAAGTAATCTGGACATACTTACTAACAATGCAATGCTCCGTTTAATATTAATAACCAAGATCAGCGTATCCAGCTGCAAAATAAGATGGAAGATAATATTTGAGTTCTATAAGATTCTCCGATAAATTGGGTGGAATGCATATATGCAGTACTTACTCCATGTTATATTACGTGTTGTCTTGTTTGAGAATGCACCGGGTACCTGGCTGTAAAAGGTAAAGTTGTATTTGCAAATAATCAAGAAACCCTAATAGATTTCATCCATGTATGAAGAATATAATTTAAATTTCAATTCAAAAGTATTTAAAAACACTCCTCTTAGTAACATCAACCATACATATACCCCAATAGCCTTGTTTCTTTTATATTTAAGCAATTTTTTATTTTTGTTTGTAAGCCCTAATTCTAATCTATGAGCTTTGACAAGCTATAACTTTTAATCCAATTGTCCACTTACTGTGAAATTTTTCATACAAATGTCAATATAAGCCTTCTACATGCTTAAAAAAATTCAGCCCAACCCAACATACAGATTGCAAGAAAATGCCCAAAAACCGCACTAATGATACTCGACCACCAACTTGAAAATTGATGCAAAAATTCCAATGGTGATTTCTACTTCTTCAACAATTAACTTTAGCTCAAACTTAGTATGTAGCTTGATCTCCAAGTCTTTTATTACCATGCCAAAGTTTACATTGATCCAATGAGTAGATCTTTAGTTATTATAGAATTCCTATCCAACCTAAGCTGCCAACTTCCGACAACTCTTTGTATCAAAGTTCAAATATCTCCTGATTGCATTGCTAGATTAACACAAAATTATGTACATAGTTAGCACACCCAACAATCTAGATAATATCAAATTTTGAACCATAGATGCTATACAAATTATACAAATCACTCAAGAATGCAAGCCATCATTCTCTTATTTAAAATCCAAAACACCAATACAAACCTTGACTTTGAACAACGATTGCAAAGTCATCCAAAATCCTATGGCAACAAACTTATTACCCTTGGAATAAGCTCCTTGCTAGCTATTCAATCCAAAGACCTGATCTGAAAAAAAACCTTGTACTTTGTCCTAGGCGGCCGTTTTTATGGCCAGAGCTCTAATTTTGACCTTGTCCTACAAACGGCCAATCCCCGGATATCAATCTAACCTATCCTTGGGATTTTACAGCCTAATCTTACCCTCAACTTAATCCTAGTATCAATCATGCTAATAATTTATCTTTTTTATCATATTTTTATTATTTTATGGCCTTTCTAAGGCACTAAAAGAATTACTACAACCTAGAAGGTAAAATTATTAACTAATTCTTATGTACTAGCTATTAAGTGAAGAAAATGAACTAAGAGGCTTTCATAAAAATCTTGTTAAAATATGTTGAATTCTTGTTGAACTAAGATAATAGAGTATTAATTGAAAAATCATTTTTAGTCATAGTTTTACCATATAATCGTGTCACAATACGACATCGAGCCCAGCAAAAAGGAAAAGATTTAATTCAAAAATTAGGAGTATTAGTTGCGGCGGACTAATTTAATTCATTGGATGGTATTCCAAATCCAACACCAGTACCAAAGATATTACCAACATTGTGAACTAATTTATCTGTACAACTTAAGGATGTCCCTAGCCCCGTGATATTGGTTCAACCAAAACCAGTACCGATATCTATGAAGTTTTAGGAGCCATCTTATCCATTAAAAGATCTTCTCATGGACAAGAATTCTAACAAAGTCCATTTAGTAGTTCTAATTTCAAACTCTATAAGAAGATTATCTTAAGAAATTAAATTAAAATCCATGAAAAAAAAAAAAAAAAAAAAAAAAAAAAAAAAAACCTTGCAAATCATTGCCAATATAAAACCATATGATATTATGAAATATTTGGATGAAATTAAACCTTCTATTACAATGAAGCAATTGTTAGCAGTTGCGCCAATATGTTGTTCTATATTGAATTCCTCGTTAATATGACGTAGAATTTTTCATAAAAAAATTCATGAGGTTAGTTTGAATTCCAAGCCAGGAGCACCAACTATGGATGTATCAATTGATGGTGTTCTCATTCTTGGAGTTCAAGTAGATGGTGGCTATAATGTGAACTTAATGAATGTTGATACAATGGAGGCATTGGATTTAAAATAATTATTATCCACAACATTGGTATTGAGAATGACACATCATAATAGGGTGAAACCAATGGGTATCTTACGTAGTATTAACACCGTAATCGCGAGAATCACGTATGAAGTTGATTATATTATTTTCCAATTATAGAATTCTACTTTATCATATTCAATTTTATTGGATCGGCTGTGGCTATATCAAACCAAAGCTAGGAACGATTAGGGCCAAAGAACATTAATTATTAGAAAAGGTAGTAACAAGATCATTTTACAAATGTCCCCAATTCAATATCATGGGGAGTCTTAAATTATGGGCTCAGAAGCAACATCTGATGATAAAAGCCAATCTGAGGCAGAATATGACGAAGTTAATAAAGCAATGCAAGTTAGTAAGGACCGAGTTCACATGCAGAAGCAGTGCGTGATATATCAGTATGGAGGACCCAAGGAATATTTATTGTATCAGGAGGATGCAACAAATTCTGACGATGTCATTGCAGATTAGATGAATAATCGCGCAATAAATGAAGTCAATATATTGGAACTAGAATTGGATAGTTCTATTGTGACAGATCATATGAAGGATTCAGAGCAAGAGAGGCAAATCAAATTGGACATTGATAGGGAACCTATGTGCCAATCCATTAACTTAGGCTCCAATGAAACACTCCACATTATCAAAGTATACACCAATATTACGGGTATAGAATTGAAAAATTGGAAAGAATTCTTTCTATGTCATAAATCTACTTTTGTTTGGTCGTATGGGAATTTAAAAGGTATTCTTGCCAAAGTTTATGAGCATCAAATTATTTTAGAGGAGGATGCTACACCAA
This sequence comes from Physcomitrellopsis africana, assembly GCA_036785485.1. Classification (NCBI taxonomy): domain Eukaryota; kingdom Viridiplantae; phylum Streptophyta; class Bryopsida; order Funariales; family Funariaceae; genus Physcomitrellopsis; species Physcomitrellopsis africana. Next base: position 1,123,574 of record JAWRVF010000024.1, on the reverse strand, counting down.
TTTGTCAAAGACAACACCCCCTTAACTCAAAATATTCTCTTATGGTTAAAGAAGAAATAGATAAATTTTTAGACATGGGCTTCATATATCCAGTCCCATATAGTGAATGAATTTCACCGATTGTGATGGTGTCAAAGAAGAATGGGAAAATCCAAATCTGTCAAGATTTTTATAAATTAGATGCGGCTACCAAGAAGGATTATTTTCCTTTACCTTTTACAGATAGTATATTGGATGTAGTAGCTAGGCATGAATGTTATTTATTTTTGGACGGATTTTTGGATTATAATCAAATAAAAATTATAAAAGAAGACTAGTTAAAGACCACTTTTATTATAGATTGGAACACATTTGCTTATAAAGTGATGCCATTTAGATTATGTAACGCCTCTACTACATTTCAAAGGATAATGATGCAATCGCCGTCCCTAGTGGTGATCACCAATATGGAGCCAATGAAATTAGAAATCTGTTGGTGCCCACAAAGACAAAGAGATTTTAGAAATGCACAGATGTATGCATTTTTACGAGGGTCAGATAACTTGCCACCAATTGATGTAGAATTGGTGGTAGAGTATATAGAAAATTATGACCTAGAGGATGGTTCGAGTATAGTAAAGTGGAGAATAATTAGAATCAATGAAAATATCTTAAAGAAGATATTATATCTATTAATAGGTGAGCTTGCGATAGGCATCAAAGTGTCTAGTGACTTCAAATCAGGAAGCTACTTTAAAGGTGACATGTCGTCATTTGAGAAGAATCAAGGCTAGAAGGTGGCAGAGGCACTTATATTAGAGCTTGTGCAGTAGATGCAGTTTGTTCAGAAGCAATTAGATTTGAACCAACATACTACATATATATCCAAACGCTTATTATTTCCTACAATCGGAACATTTGAAGGCATGGTATTTAATTGGGCAGTCTTTGTAGCAACCTATATCCATGCAAAGATGGGAGCCAAGCGAAAAACGGATAAATTCGCATCTTTGCTATGCTCTAATTATGTGCACTCCATTATTGCTTATACATTAAGTGAACCAGTAGTGGAAAAAATTGTACCTTCTCCAATGCCACAACAAGGTATGCGGAATTTATTAGTTAGTTCAATGGTAGTGGTGCACGAAATTAGGGAATCAAATAGATCTTGAAAATGGGAGGCTTTTCCAGAGACTACACCATGGCGAGTTCCAATTCATGCAATAATTGAAAGGGCGGCTAAGGCTCTAATTTCGAACACTAAAATATTGGTAGGAAGGAACCTCAAGGAAGTAATATTGGGTCAAATTTTCCAATTGCAGCTTATTATGAGTCAGTTGGAAGGAAATTTAAGGCAATAAATGGAGTCAAGCAAGAAGGAGATAATGAAGAAAAGCCACCGAATTGTGGAACAAGGTCACCTTATTAAAGCAAAGATAAAATCCAAGTTGGTATTGGAGCAAAAATTAGCATAGGAAAAGAAAAATTGGACGAATGATAAAGATCGCACTTAAAGAATCCTAAACGACCAAAAGCAAGAACTAATAGAGAATTGTAAGACATGGAATTTGGAAAGGGAGGCACTAAAGTGCGAGTTGCAAGCAGAACCTGAAAAAGCAGTAAAATTGGAACAAAAAAGGTGAAATTGGGAGACAATACAGAATTGAAACGGATAAGCTGCAGGTAGAAATTAGTGCATTGAAAGATATAGTGGCAAAATTGGAAGGCGATTTAGCCAATGTCATTCAGCCACATGTATTTCTTCCACCAGTTTTCAGTATTAGTGAGCTGGAGGAGAAGATGAAGCAACAAGAGCATCAATTAGAGGTGAAAGATGCCAAAATTTTACAATAAGAGGCTCAGGTTTGGGAATTGGAAGCACATAATGAAGATTTATCAGCCCAGTTGAAAAGCAATCATGTGGATTTATTGGAGGAGGATGATGATGTACTATTAGAGTCAGATATAGAGGAACCTCCAATGGAGAATCCAGGAGCTTCTCATTCCGAAGAGCTAGCTTTATATCTAAAAATTCTTTTTATCAATTTTGTATTTGCACAATTAGGAGTGGAGCTATGTAGAATAGGTAGGAATTTTATGATTTATGATACATAATTTATAGGATTAAAAATAGATACTAAGCCAATGAATGGCCAATTTAGAAGGCAGAATGGATGAGGAAGTTAGAAAAAGTAATTATCATTGATTGTGTAGCAGTTAACATAGTTGGAGTAAATATAAATTGATTCAATAGGAAAGAGTCAAGGCCAAACTGTGATAGTGTTGAGTTGGAATAAGCTTGGTGCTACATCTTTTTTTTTTTGCTAGACTATAGTAGAGAATCCGGATTTTATTTCAATTGATTGAACCATGTCAATCATGGAGTATAGTAATAAAAATAGATAATTTATATATGGATGAATAACAAATTATAATCAATTATTGCTTAAATTTGATGTAGTGAATTGACAGTCGAAGACTGGATATGTCAATGCAGTTTGATTATGAATAAGAATGTTATGCCGTATTGGTTGTGAGAGTTGAGCAATGAAAGAGAATTTTAGAGAAAGATGATTCGATTTAAAAGAAATTCATGGTAAAAAGTTATTTCCAGTGATTGGAGAGTGAAGCAAGTGTAAGTAGTCTATTGAGACAATGTAGCATTGTCGGATGTTGTTATGCAATTGTAGGAAGACAACAGATTATAGTAGGAGAATTTGTGGAAGATTGGGTTACAAAGTTTATTCTTAGTTGTGGAGTAGCAGTACCAATTGAGTGGTCGGCATTGTTTTTAAACATTTACGTGTGCATTGGACTCTGATGTTTGGAGGCAGTGTTGTATGACGTTGTCGGGATAGAGAGAATCTGCCTCAAGAAAGCGCTGGGCTTCTGGCTGCCACTAATTACTCAAGCAAGATTCAAGTATAATAAAAACCCCCAATTTTATATAAAAGAGATCTCCATAGGGCTATTACACCCAATACACAAGCCTAATTTCCTCAAACCACTCAAAACATAACAAAATACTCTAAACCCTCATTCTCCCGTAGGAAGGGAATTTTTCCCGAACTTCAATAACCCATAACTTTTAATCCAACCGTCCAAAACTACTCCAAATTTACATGAAGTACTGATATATTCTTCACAACTACCACCACAAATTTCAACCTTCGATTCATTATCGATCTTTAGATATCGCCAAAACCCTAGCAGTAGCTTTAAACCCTTGTTTACAAACACCCGTGTACTAAATTCTTCATATCTCACAATCTAAGAGTCCAAATGCTATGAAACTTTGATGTATAGCTTCTTAGCACAATAATACACCTTCTTAGAAATTTTGAGACAAAAATTCGTCCAAAAACTTAAGATATGGCAAACCCCATCACCATCAACAAAATGGTCTACTTACTGCCTTGGAATTGGATGCGCTGTCTTCAACTCTTCATATCTCCTTCGTCTAAACTCAAAACTTAAGAATTCCTTCATAACAGACGTAGATCTTGAAATCACCTTTCCAACCGCACCGTCCGATCTCCAAAAGCCTCCGTATAACTCCGCGAAATCCCAAAAGAGTGACAGTATGTATGAAATCCACTCTTTAACTTTGAACAAGTATAACTTCTTCACCCTAACTCCAAATCGCCTAAAATTTCCTCTCAAACTATACCCAAAACCCTAAACTTTACAACCCTACCTCTGAAATTGCAAATCCCTTTTTTGAAGTCGCCGAAAATCCTTGTTAAGGTCGCGGGCAGCCTCCTCAAAGCCCATTGGGCAAGGTATTCGACCAATAGGGATGAAGTTCCCTATTCATTGCCTTCATCCGACCATGGCTTGATTTCATTCCTCCCAATTATCCTCTTACTAGCTTAAATTTTCATCCTTAAGTCCCCACCTTCTCTCAAGGCTTCATACTAAATATTTAGATCTTATATTTTTTAAATACCATAATCAAAACAAGTAAAAATAAAATAAAGTTTCTTCTATCAATCCCTTTAATTTATTTTACTAATCATTCTAACACATATCTAAATCTATAAACATATTAGGCATTTTGAGTGGATTTTACATACTGTAAGCAATTACAGTACGACAACGTGGCCTTCTATCTGGAAATACACTGGATACTTAGCTGTGAAGAGTTTATTTGAAACTTGATGGCAAAATCCAACAGGTGATTTGTCCTTAATAAGAAGGATAAATAATATAACAAACTCACAAAAGAGAAGTTATATATATAAACCCTCTTGTATTCAAATAAGTTTGTACAAAAAAGGTTCAAATTTCTACAAAAATCCTTCAAAACTTTATTCATCCGCAAAGACTTATTTCTTGCTAAACTTTAGAGTCTAATAACTCTTGATCTAAGTATTCAATTTCTATAAAATTTAATTCAAAATGTAAATAATCTTCTTGAGTTTTACCACAAGAAAAAATCAACCATAAATTCATTTTTAATTGTCTGATATCTCAAAATCCCTAGCAGGTGCTTAAAACCCTAGCTCAAAGATACCTGAGTACTATTTTCCTTATATCTCACAAATCCAAAATCTTAATGCCACAAAATTATTGTATATAGTTTTTTGACATAAGCATATACATTCTTAAAAATTTTGAACCAAAAATCTATCAAATTGCATAAGATGTAGCTCAAAATATAACCACTATGTAAGCAGGTCACTTACTGCCCTTAAGTCTATAAGCACTAACTTCAACTCCCAATATCTCCTTTATTGCAGCTTGGATTTTATCAAGCCATCCATGAAAAGTGTAGCCAAAAAAGTGCCCTTTCCAATCCCAGTCGTCGATCCTTGATTGCTTTTTGTATGCACGAGTTATACTCAAAAGAGTGACAATAGGTCTAAAATTGATACCTTAACTTTGAGCGCCTATAACTTCTTCATAAAAAGGGAAAATCACACAAAATTTGCACCTAAACCAGATCCAAAAACCTAAACCTTATGATCCTAGCCTCTGATGTTTGACTCCCTTCGAAAAACAAACCCTAACTCCTAATAAATCCTCGGGCAGCCTCCTTGAAGCCCATTGGGCATGATTTTTGGCCAATTAGAATAGAGATTTCTATCATCCACCTCCATTCATCCACATAGATGGTCAAACTACCCTTTTTACACTAAAATCCCTCTTTTAACCCTTCTTCTTATAAGATTTATATACTTTGTGCTTTAAGCACCAAATAAAAGAAGTAAATTAAGATTTTAAAGGTCACCAATGTCTAACAAAGGTGACTTAAGATACATATATATGAGTTATTGTCAATATAAATCAACCTCAAAATTACTATCAAAAGAAGAAATAAGATTGTATAAATATGAATAATAATTTTTTTAATAGATCCTTTTTAAACTAGGAAACTAACCACATTCTATAACCAATAAAACCTACTATTATAGCTTCCACTTAACTGTATAATGAATTGTACATTAAATATACATGTACAATTTTTTCACATGATAGCCAAACCACAACACGACAGCGGTTAGTTGTGTGACCCTAATAATCTAACTCAATGTAGTTAGTCTTTTTTTGTATTTGAATCCTCCTTTACGGATTTACTCTAGGTAGTATTGGTAGAATAAGCAAAATGACAGAACCACAATATATAATACTTCTATTTTTAAAAATATCAATAAATTCTATATCAAAGACACCTACATGTTGCAAGAGTACGTCCTCTTCTATACCTCCATAATCCCGCTTTATATTGGTACTCCTCAAAAATCTGTAAATTCTTCAAGAACTCTTGGCAATAGATTCTCTCTCAATTTGTCTAAATTATATTTATGATTTGGAGGCATAATCAAAAACTATACTGCCCTTCTGCCATATTCACTACAAATTCATATATAAGTTGAACCATCATCAAGTACATTTATTTCCATCTGAGTTGCAATGATATATGGTTGTTCCAATATAAGAAGATAAGATGTTGCATCTTGAACAAAGAAGTTTAGTTCCATTGCAACATCACCAATCCAAATTTTTACATCTGGACAAGTATCATATAATTCACCTTGTATATTATTACCTGCCCATATTATGTATCCATACTCCATATCAATTGGCCACTTTTGCTTCATATAAAGATTCTTAGACATAAGATTTATTTCCGAATTGTGGTCAATCAAAGCAACAATTGGCTCATCTATATCTCTAATCTTTACTAATATCTCTATAGTTGTTGTAGCCCAATACTTTCGAGTATAATAACTCAAATTTTTTTTTTTTCTTGTCACTTAGATCATCAAAATATACCTTTTGATTATAACTCCTTCCTCTATTTGTTGATTGTTTACAACAATTGCCAATTTCATCTTCTTCATCCTCACATATATGTACATCAATAGCATGAATTCATATAATTTCACCCATTAATTGCCTTTTTTCTTTAATAATATCAATAATGACATCATGGAATTTTTTCTTTGCAATGCTTAAAATCTCCTTCAATGTAAATTCAATTTTAGCATTGAGCACATGTTCTTCAAGCACACCCTTTAAATCTGTTGCTGCTTCAATATTAGAGAGAAGTTTGTACGTTGTTGATTTTTTTTTTTTTTTTCTAAGTCCTTTGATTTTTCTTTCAATAATATTGAAGTATCCTTTATTGGTAACTCTTATAAAGCAATCTAACAAGCCTTATCTTATTTAGTCTGTCTCTTGGAAGAATTTCCTTCTCTTGTCTCATTAGAATTATGTCTTTTCTTTTCTTCTATCAAGACTTCATGTTGGCTCTTAATAATATAGGTATGTATTAACAAAGCTTCCACAAGATCCTCCCAACCTATAGTTCCACAAATTATTGTAGCAGTCTTCAATAAAACTTCTCGTGGCATTTTTTTTTTATTGTAGAAATGATAGAAGATCAAAGTCCACTTAATTCAATGTTTCTAGAAAAATCTTGTTTGCCACCATCATCCACTTTAGTACCATAACTTGCAACTTCCATTACTACAATTCTATTTACTGCCAAATAATCTTAATCAATATTTTCATATCTCCTTTATTAAAATTAGTTTGAAAAAAATCACTAGTATTCTTTAATGCCACTTTTCCATCTTTTCAAAAAATAATACCTTATTGCACCATTTCATTGAATTCACCACAATCCTTTTGAGAATGAGAATCATTATCACACCAAATGTATCTTTGCACATGTCCTTGCTTAGGAGAAGCTTTTGAATTCATTGTAGAAGTCTTCTTCTAAAGCCTTGCAAACTTAATTTGAAGATTTTGCATTCCGCGTATAAGTTCTTCAATTCCTACATCTTCTTTCTTTGATGTAGTTTTTGAAAGTTCGACAATAGATATTATTGATCATGAAGTGGGCACTTGAATTTTAGGTACTTGCACAATTTTCAAAATACCAACCATGTCCTTTCTCCTTTCTCTTTTTGCAAGCAATTCCACTGCATCTTCAACTTCTTTCTATTTTATTGTCAATCCTTCATCCTCTTTTTTATCCTCAAGAAGAATCTCTAATCTTTCTTGCAATTCTCCATCAACTGCTTGAAGAAATAACTCAACCTTATTTGGTCCCAAGATTATCTTTTCCACTTTCAATAACTAAGAATATTATCTCTCAAATTCTCTTAATAATTCAATAGCCTGCAATTTCTTATTAGGACACTCAATCCATTCTAAAAATGATTTTTTAATGACTCGATCAGAGTCTTTTAAAAAATACTCATCTCTCAATGCATAAAAGAATCTCTTCCAATAACTTCCAAATTGCTCTATAACTGATTTCACATGTTTTTTTATCTCCGGTATTATAGCAAGCTCAAAGAATAAAATCATATCTTTTTCAGAGACTCGATTCAATTCTATTTCTTGCATGTAACATCTTAAATATTTAGAGATGTCCTTTCCATCAAACTGATCAACCTTATTAACCACTACTTGTAATGCTTTTATTGCCAAAGCCTCGTTGCGATCCTTGCCTTGTTGTTGTTGTTGCATAAATAATATAGATGCTTAAAATATATGTGCAGTGTTTGGATCTAAATACATACCTTGTCCACGAGAAGAAAATCCATTTGAAATTCTACTTGAAGATCCACTTGAAGCACCACCCAAAGCTCCATCAATAATTTCAAAATCCACCCTCTTACTTTCTTGTGCCATTAATTCCAAATAACCAAAATAAATTCCAACACCTTCCATCCCAAACTTTTATGTTAGGTTCACCACTTATGTTGTATAACGTATTGTCTTGCTTGGGAATGTACCGAGCACTTGGCTATGGAAGGTGAAGTTGCGGTTTACATAAACTCAAGAACCCTTAACAAGTTTTATCCATATATAAAAGATATAATTTGAATATCATAACAAGAATACTTGAATCAATATAAAGTGCTTAAAAATATTCTTTTTCAAAACTTCATTTACATAAAAATTTCAATTGCTTTGTTAGTTGTTACAATCAAACAACCAAGAGTAGATTGTGAAAAATTGACCAAACCCTATATTGATGTCACTTGGCTGCCGGCTTGAAACTTGATGTAGAAATCCTAGCAACAATTTCTCCTCTTATAATTATTAACTTCGGCTAAAATTTGGTGTGTAGTTCAATCTTTGAGTCTTTCAATACTTCATCAAATTTCTCCTTGATCCAACTTATAGATCTTAAGATATCACAAGAACCCTAAACAATCATAAATTGCCAACTTCCCATATCTCTTCGTACTAAAAATTGAATAAATCTTGAATTCACTATTAGATTGCCACAATTTTTTACTCAATCTTAGCACACTCAATCAACCACATATTGTGTGGTTTGTTGTTTTACTTACTCTATCAATACTGTCTAGAGTAAATCTATAAAAGGGAATTCAAACACAAGGAAAGATTAATTGCATTGAATTAAACTATTAGGATCACACAATTAACCGTCTCGAAACATCAGAGTCCAATGTACACATAATCGCTTAAAAAAAATGCCATCCACTCTATCGGTACTGCTATTTTGTAACTAAGAATAAACTTTGTGATTCAATCTTCCACAAATTCTCCTACTATAATCTGCTATCTTCTTCCAATTGCATAACAATATTTGGCAATGTTACATTGTCTCAATAGATTGTTTATATCCGCTTCACTCTCCAATCACTAAAAATAACTTCTCACCAAAAAATTCTTCTCAAATGAATCATCTCTCTAAAATTCTCTTTCATCACTGAACTCTCACAGCCAATACGGCATAACATTCTCACTCACAATCAAATTACATTGACATATGTAGCCTTCAGCTGCCAATTTGCCACACCAAATTTAAGCAATAATCGATTATAATTCCTTACTCATCCATATATTATTGAATTGAATTATTTGTTTTTATTACTATACTCCATGATCGACATGGTTCAATCAATTGGAATGAAATCTGGATTCTCTACTATAATCTTATCAAAAACTAAAAAAACAAGAGATAGCACCAAGCTTACCCCGACTCAGTACTATCACAGTGTGGCCCCGACTCCTCCATATCAAATCAATTTATACTTATCTCGACTATGTTAATTGCTATACAACCGATGATAACTACTTCTTTTAACTTCCTCATCCATTCTGCCTTCTAAATTGGCCATTCATCGGCTTATTACCTATTTTAATCCTACAAATTATGTATCGTAAATCATAAAATTCCTATCCATTCTACACATTATCAAAATTTCAACTGTGGATGTCACACCAATTGCACGAAGTAGGCAAAAGTACTAGCTTTAATATTATTGCATAAAAACCTATTCCCTCATATAAACCCTGATTTTAAACAACCATTGCTAAGTCCTCTCAAACCCTTTGAAAATAAGCCTAATGTCCCTAGAATGAACTTCAAGCTAGCTCTCTAATTCTAGTTGTGAATCTCCAAATGGCTCGACCTTTTGCCCTTAGTAGGCATTTTTATAGCTAGATATCTAATTTTGATCCTGTCTCATACATGGTCGCCCCTCGGGTATCAATCCAACTAATTCTAAGGATTTTTAAGCTTAATCCTATATTCAATTTAATCCCAATATCAACCATATTAACTATTTATCTTTTCTATTTTATTTTTATTAACTAATGGCTTTTAAAAGCAATAATATAGCTTGTACAATCTAAAAGGAAAATTTAATAACTAATTTTTATCTATTAGCTATTAAAGCAAGAAAATAATCTAAGAGGCTTTCATAAATCTTTTGTTAACTACCTTAAGTTCCTATTGAATCAAGATAATCAAGTATTAAATAGAAATTATCCTTAGTCATGCTTTTCACTATATAAACATATTACAATACGACACCATTGTTGTGGTAGAAAGAATTTACCTCAAGAAATTACTAAGCTTCTAGTTATCACTAATTACTCAACTAAGCTCTAAAAACAATAAAATTCTCAAATTTATATAAAAGTCTTCTTCATAGGGCTATTACATCCAATACATAAGTCTTACTTTTACAAAACATTCAAATATAATAATATATTCTAAAACCTTCATTTATCCATAGAGAGGGAATCTTTTTTGAATTTCAATAATTCATAATTTTTAATCCAATTGTCTAAATCTACTCAAAATTTATATAAAATACTGATATATTCTTAATAACTATTATAACAAATTTCAATTGTTGATTTGTTATCAATCTTTAGATATTGCCAAAATCCTAATAGTAGCTTCAAACCCTTATTTATAAACATCCACATACTAAATTCTTCATATCATACAAACTAAAAGTCCAAATATTATGAAACTTTGATGTATAGCTTTTTAACATAATAATATACATTTTTAGAATATTTTAGACAAAAATTTGTCAAGAAGCTGAAGACATGACAAAAACCATCACTATCAATAAAATGGTCTACTTATTGCATTAGAATTCAATCTGCTGTCTTTGACTCCTAATATCTTCTTTTTTAAAACTCCAAATGTAACAATTTTCTTATATTAAATATAGATCTTAAAAACACCTCTATAGTTGCACCTCCCAATTACCAAAAGCTCTCATACAATTCTTTATATCCTCAAAAGAGTGATAGTAAGTACAATTTATACACCTTAATTTCAAGCTCCTACTCCTCCTTCATAAAAATTCCAAATCTCTCAATTCTTATACCAAAATTGTAATACAAAAAACAAGCTTTCCAACCTTGGTCTTTGATTTTCAAATGCTCTCTTTGAAGTTGCCAAAATCCTTGTTCTTATTCCAAACAACCTCCTCAAAGCCTATTGGACATGACCATTGACCAATAGGAATGAAGGGCTTCACCCCTTGCCATCATTCATCCATATTTTACTTTTATCCTTCCAAATAAGCCTCTTAGTAGTTTAGTTCTTCATCTTTGGCTCCCAATCTCCTTTCAAGGCTTCATACTAAACATTTAGGTCCTATATAATTTAAATGCTATAATCAAACTAAGTAAAAGAAAGCCTAAATAAAAAAAATTACATCAACTCTTTTTTATTTAATCTACTAAATATTCTAACACACATCTAAACTTATAAATATATTATATATTTTAAGTAGTTTTTACACATTGTAAATAATTACAATACGACATCGTGATCCTTATCATAAAAATAAGAACTTGGTCTTTATTATTCTTTTTCAATCATTTTTCTAAATATAGTCATAAATATTTTGAAGAATAAATTGAAATCATAAAGAATTCATGAATCTTTTTCTATCAAAGGTATAAACCAAAAAAAAAAACAATTATAGATAGAAGTGTGTCCACGAATCCAACTTGAGTAAATCCATTAAGATATTGGAAAAAATACAACCTTAGATAAAACTTGACTTATTACAAATATCTTTGAAATTTTGATCTTGTTCCATCAAACTTCTTAAGCATATTAATCTTTGCCTCCTTCATGCTTCTAAAAGCAATACTTCTTGGATTTAGTTGTGAGGTCAATCTACTTGCTTCCCTTAACTATACAACTACTTGGCGTAGGATCTAGACTTCTTCCATAAATATAAGAATAGTGTTTCTATGATTGACATTAGTAATATATGAAATTTCTACCCTAAGAGTGTTAAGAAGCTCATGAAGATTTGTGATGGTTGTGAATTTATTTTCACTTCCACTAAGTATAGCATCCACAATTTTTCTTTCTATCTTAGACAACTTAATAAATGTACAATTCAAATTAGAAGAAGGTAAAACATAATCTCTAATACCACATAAAAATTTCCACAAAGAGAGATGATCCACTCTCTTTAAAGAAAAAATCACAGTTAGAAAGCAAAAAATATTAATTTAAAGATAGATAGTTTGTAATCTTTAAATACAAAAATAAAAGTGGGATAATCCATTCACTTCTAAAACACAAAACAAGAACAATGTATTAGCACTTCTATAAAATTGTCAAGGATATGAAACACAAACAACCAAAATATCAAAATATTCTTGTGTCACTTGAAAGGAATAAAGAATCACTCAAATATGGTATAATATTAAACTAAAATGACTATTGCCAAAGATAAGAAGAGTAGAGACTCTTGAAATAAGACTAAGAACAAGAAAGGTGTTAATAAAAGTGAAGAAGGCTTTATTCTTGCTTGAATATATATATATATATATATATATATATATATATACTATCTACCTAAGAGCTATGTGGCAATGTTCTATAGGACCTCCAATATATGTCTAATTTGCAAGATTTGTGTCAAATTTACAAAACAAGTTTCTTATATGTACACCACGTAATTAGCTTGTTCAACAAGCTATCAACATGTGCGACATGTGGCTAACTTATTAGCCAAGTTTTTAATCTATCAATCACCTATAGATATGAATAAAGATGAAACTGCATCTATGAAGCTTCTAAAAAGCTTTTCTATAAGATATTATTAATCTACTTTTACCTACTTCTACTTATTCATGTTATATAGATAACTATTAGAGTAAATCTTATGTCCGTGATACCTCTAAACTCAAGCCATTGATAATAACCTTCCAATGAATTATTATATATAGAGATTGAATTTTGGTAGAGGTTTTATCCTCTACTATCTACCTATTGTCTCTAAGCTCTAAAATAGTAGACAAGCATCAAATAAGAATTAAAATCTTTTCTTTTCTTTGATATAACTTGCTTGCATTTCAAGAACATGAACAAAAGAGGCTCTTTGCTTGGTTAGGATGCTCCTTATTAATAAGTTGGTTTTAAATTCAAACCTTGCTAGTGGTGCCAATCCTAATTATTTTGAATTTTTTTTTACAAGTTCATTTATTTCATTTACTTAACCAAGCTACATTGCTTTGATACATTTCTATCTAACTTGGACTGCTAACTTTGCTTAGGGTACCAAATTAAGTACACATGTTAAAAAAATTTGAACCAAGTAAACTCTTCATTTTGATGAACACTGTTTATAGATATTCATCCACCGAAGTGCTGCGCAGTTGGGTCGATTTTCGGCGGCCGTCGGCGGCGATCTCTTCTTCGAGCCATGGATTTCGAGAGAGCGAGGCTGGAAGCTAGACCCCCGATCCAGCCATGTAGCCATGAAGAATAGAGAGTGCACTACAAAACCTAATCCTGCCGCTGGAATGCGCAAGACTGAGACTCCGAACCGTGGAGCCCCAATTCTAGGAATAAAGGTGTGCATGAAATGAGCAAAAGTGACAAAGGTGGGTGGTGTTGAGATAAGTTGCAAAACCGAAGGAGGGTATGAGTGACGCGCGAGGGCCAGACGATACCACCCAGGTTGAACCTAGTTTTCACCTCTGCAAACCTGCCTCGGTAGAGCTCGGCACATGTGTGAACGCCTTCAATCGAAAAAGTGGTGGGTATGTGTGTGTGGTTCCTTCGTACTTCTTTCTCCTCTCTGTTGTTAGCAACCCTCATCATCTACTCCGTACACGAAACACCCACAAAGGAAGAATAGAATGGTTCCGGAGGCGCATGCCAAAGCTCGAAGACATGCGTTTGTGCGAGGGTAGCTGCTCAGCGTCGCCGAAGCTCAGATTTGACGTGCTCGACAGTCTTGTTTCAGCATGCTCTCAGCTTCGCACTCGTTCTTGTGTTCGCCCTCCTCGTCGTCTGTGAGATTGCCGCCTTTCCTGCACAATGCTCCTCCCTCGTATGCTTCGTGGAGCTTTGTGTCGCTGAGGAGCTGCGTCTGTTCTAGCCCCTTTGAGAGTGCAGGATTAGGAACAGTGTTGGATCAGGCGCACGTAAGGAGTTGTTGTTGGAGTGATGGAGTGACGGGAGTGGGTGGTGCTTCTGGCTTTGTGAGGACTAGTAGTGCTTGTGCTGGAATTGGAGTGTTCTCGGTTGCGCAGCAGGGACGTTCCTTCTCGACGTCGGTTAATGTCCTGGGGTCTCTAGAACCTGTGACGCATGTGGGTGTTCGTGAGCAACATCCGAGCCGCGACACTCCTCTGATGGCTCAGGTGTGAATTCTCCTGCTTGGATTAAAGCGGAAGGCTTTTTAGGGTAGTCCGTTTCTTTTGAGTCGCTGGGAGTTACTGCCAATAAAAAGGTCTAAGAGCTGATAAATTTTGTTGCCGAACCCAAAGCGCCGTTGATCCCTTTGCTGAAGGAAGCCATAATTTGAATAAATTGCAATTTCTTGCGTAATTACCGTCGTTTCTTCAGTGAAACTGATTTCCTGAGTCGTCAGAATGTAATTCTTCCAGTGTGTACCATGTCGCCATTTTCAAGCCTGTAAGTCTGTTTTAGATACTTCTTGAATTGTGGTGAGTCAAAAGTACGGCAACTCCTCTCTTGAGCAATTCTTTTTGCAGGTTCTATCCTTTGTTGCCGTGAACTTTTTTTGATAGATATGACTATACGATTAGGATTTTGTCATCTATGAGCAATTATGCGTTTCCTTACGACTCGGGTGTATAGGTGAACCAAACTTCCCCCGCGTCACGAAATGACTTGGAAACCTTCGGTGCAGATACCAAATGACACCTCTGAAGCACCACAGCTGCCAGAGGAGCTTGATGCTTCTATGATGCCCAAGCACGTTGCCATTATCATGGATGGAAATTCACGGTGGGCAGAGCGCAGGGGAATGCCTGCAAGCATGGGGCACGAAGCCGGAGTGCGATCTCTCAAGGAAGTCGTTAAGCTAGCACACACTTGGGGCGTCGAAGTCCTTACTGTCTTCGCTTTCTCTACAGAGAATTGGTTGAGGCCGAAGGTGAAACTCTGTTTCTACTCTTCATAGTTCGTTAGTTGCCGTGCTAGAACCCATCGAGGAGGTTGGATGGAGTTTGATACATCGAATCTTCTTTTGCGCACAGGTGATTGCTTGCGGCTGATTTTGTTGGGGTTGCAGATGGAGGTGGATTTTTTAATGATTTTGTTCGAGAATGTTCTAAAGAATGAGCTGAGCAGCCTAGCTAAGTAAGTTCTAAATCCTGCATTGAACATCATTTCTATTTCTCAATTCAGGACCATGAAGCTCCCGACATACGGAATTTGTTAGCAGTTGATTGGGACTTGCAGTGTGCTTTGCCTTAACTTGGTCCTGATTGGGGGTTAGGACCTTGTATTGAAACAGGGAGAATGTTCGCGTGCACTGTATGGGCGATTTAACACTGCTGCCAGTCACGTTGCGGGACATGGTGACAACTTTAGAGGATCACACAAAGCACAACACTGGTCTCAAGTTTTGCATAGCCCTAAGCTACAGCGGCCGATATGACATCGCCAATGCTTGCCAGAGACTGGCGGCCAGAGTGGAGGCCGGAGAGCTCAGCTCTTCGGACATTACTGAAGCTGCAATTGAAGAAGAGTTGAAGACAAGTTGGTTAGGTGCTGTTCGGAATCCAGACTTGTTAATACGAACGAGTGGAGAGCAGCGGCTTAGCAATTTCCTCCTTTGGCAAGCAGCATATACAGAGTTTTATTTTGTAGACTCTCTTTGGCCAGATTTCGGGGTTGTTCAATTTAGAGAAGCCCTACTGGCTTACCAGAACCGGAATAGACGATTCGGCAAGCGTAAGTAGAGCAACCTTCCACATGGTAAAAAAATAAAAAATAAAAAAACTTTACGCATTGAACCATTATTTCCCTAACTTTCTCGTAGTTTGGTATTATACGAAGTGGTGATTTGCACTAATTGCAGTAATCTTCATTTCTCTTCTGACAAACTGCTAGATTCTGTTCTCTCTTCTAGGCCTGGGTTTGCTACCAACCTGTGCAGGTTCTTTGTATGTGAACGAAAACATAAGCAACCCAGTACAACACATAATATCTTGTTGTATGGTACTTTGTACTTTCTAACTTATAATAGGATGAAATTAAATTCTATTATTTGGTTTTCTTATTATAATGGAATTTGTTGCAATAATAATCTTTGTGGATATACCAATGTACTCATTTCTTGCAATGCATTTAATGTTTTTTTACTTGCCTTTATAACACATGCAACAAGTTTGTGTAAGAAATTAATTATAGGTGTAACAATCATGTAACAAAATTTTCACTCAAGCATCTTTTAAAAGTTTTTATAATCTTTTGTTTTCTATAAATTTTTATAACTTTTCAATAACCTTCCAAATTTTTTTTTATCATTTGGTACTTTTCATAGTCTTTTAAAAGTTTCTATAAAAGTCCTTCCTCTATAGAAGGATTTAATTGTTTTAATATAAATAAAGAAGTAGGACAAATAATACCTTAGTATTGCTAATACATGTTTTGAAATAATCTAAGTATTGTCTCGTTTTTAGGCTTGTATCTAATATTATTTATAATCTAATATCTTAATTTCTTGTTTCTATAACCTTAATTTTTTTAATATTATAATATAAAAAAAATTTATTTTATCTTTAATTGAGTAAATAATTTTGCTTCTTTAAGAATACTATTATATTTTGAAGGTTGTGGATTATTTATCTTTGAATTCATATCTTGTCTTATAGTAGTATTTAAATTATTTTTTTAAATAGTTATCCTTCTTTTAAAACAATTATTGTATGCAACAATTGTAAAGAAACATTATTATGGAGTTTTCTTAAAAAGATAGTAGATTTATTATATTTTATTTTATTTATTAAGAACTCCAAAGCTTTTTAAAAGAAACAGATTATTCCTTTGCAAAATAATATCTAATAAAGTTCTTATTTATATAAATCATATTAATGTAACTATAACAAATACACTTGAATATGTTGCTATTGCTTTAAAGAACTTATGAATAATAATATTATACAACACCTAAATTGATATTACCTTATTATGAAACTGCAATGATATTTTAGACAAGTTACAACAAAAAAAATAAAAAAATAAAAAAAAATAAAAAGATTAGAAATATATATATATATATATATATATATATATATATATAATTCATTTTTACAAATAATTATTAGTTAGTAACAAAGAAACAAAAGACTAATATTTTATATAAGTTTAGTGAGGCAATAAATAAATATATAAAGATAATTTTAACAAGAATGTTTATTATTACACTTGCATCTTTAAGCTATTCTAATGGATATATTTAAGAACAATTTACAACTATGTCTTTTATAAAATTACATTTAGTTGGTTTGCATTATTTTTGAAAATGAATTTTAAATTTTAAAAATTATTGAAGTCTTTATGATAGAATTTTGGGATTTAAAAAAAATAAAAATAAACAAATAGAATTTAAAACAAAATTATCCCTTGATACTTATTGTTGAGTTTAACAATATGTGTGCAATATTCATTAAAATGAATAAAAATTTGTTAGTCAATTTTGATTTATACTTGAAGATGATGTACAAGATGTATTCGTTCTATAAATTATTGTAGATTATTATTTAATTATATAGGCTATTGAAAAACCAAATTAAAAAAATAACACACAAAAAATTACTACATTGATAATATCTAGCAATACAAGAAATTTTATATAAAGTCAAAACAATCTAATGTAAATGGATTTAATTTGGTTTAAACTACAAATACAAGAATAAAACTATATACAACAATTATATAAACTAAATAAATATTACAATAATTAAAACTATATAGTATTATATTATATTAACAATGATAAATTAAATACTTAAAATATAATTTTTTTAGCAATAATCATCTCATAAGAAATAATAATATCTAAATATAATATGGACTATTCAATTAGATGCTACTAACTTGTTACTATATATATATATATATATATATATAATATTCTTGTAACTTCTTTTAAATTCTTTAAATGTATTAAAATGAAATATAAAAATATTTTTGTAAATATTTTTTAAATACTAAAGTATTGATATATTTTTCTAAATAAAGATTTATTTTTAAAAAACTAATATTTATAAAATTTTCTTATTTTATTACATTGAAATTATTAATAGATGATGTCTAAAATTTAAAAAATATTGTAAAAAAAATATAATTCTTACAAGTAATTGTAATGGAATAAGAATCATATAATATCTTCATTTTAAAATTTCTTTTAAATCTTATAATACTTTGTTTTTCACTATTTAATTTTTTAATCGAAAGATTTATTATTTAAAACAATTCTATAAGATGATATTAGGATACATAAGTAACAAAGAAATAAAAAAGAAATTGCTAGGTGGACACCTTCTTTGTACTAAGTGGACACCCCCTCACATATACACTCTTGCAAAAAATAAATAGTTTTTATTTTTAATCATGATTCTTAAATCATGGTTATTATTATAATTATTACTTTAATACCAAAATTTGATATACCCTTGTTCATTTGTATTCTATGGCTCTATATTATCTTAGCCTTTAATTCTTTTGTTCTTAGAAATCTTTGTCAAATTAATTTTTTAAACAATGAAAACATAACATATTTTATTTTATTACTATTTATATTTATCAATGTCAAATAGAAAAATAAAAAATCTTATTTAAAATCAAAACTAGTTATTTTTTACAAGGGTGTGTATGTGGAGGTGTCTACACAATAAAAGGAGGGTGTCCTCAAAGTAAAAGAGAGGTTTCCACCTAACAGTTTCTAAAAAAATATTAAGATACTTTTTAGATATTTGGAAGTTAGAAAATCCACATAAAAAAATCCAAAAAAATTTATATAATGTCACTTATAAATTCAATTGAAAAAAATGATATAGACTTATTTACTTAATAAAATAATTATTTTAAAAAATCAAAATTATTAATTTAATTTTGACCATATGATTGTATGAATAAACTACAAAAATAAATTCAATCTATATTTATAAGCATCTTCAAATTTTTGGTAGTTAAATACACAATCAAGTTAAAAGTTTAATAATAAAATCTTAAATAAAATAATTATATAAATTTTAAAGTCACCAATAAAACTATCTATTTTGTTTTAAAAAAAACATAGATTACTACCAATGTGCATTAACTATTAAAGACAACATAAGACAACTATAAATAATAATAATAATAATAATAAACTTCTGTTTTATTTTGAAGACTATTAGAAAAACAGAAACAAGCTAAATTCTTCACATAAATTGATTTAAGGAGGTGCTTACAACCTTATTAGACTCAAAGAATGACATCAATAAAAGATAATATTTCATGTAAGTTATACGCACTTTCAATTATATTTAATTCTTTTTGAATTTAAAAATAATTGTAATTTGATGAATGACAATTTTCTTATCATATATTTAGATGACGGCTTATTATAATTTAAGAATAGAGGAGATCAGAAGTACTCTGTATTTCTAGTGTTGGAGAACATACACAAATTAGAATTGAATGCTAAATAAGAAAAATAACTTATTAATATTTAACTTTATTTTTATTCATTAATGAGTCAAGAAAAAGGGTCTTTTAACCATCTTGGAGTAGAAAAAACTTTTACTATTTATAGATATATAATAATTTTCTAATATTAAAAAATTCTGTAATTTTTTTTTAAAGACTATTCTAAACTTTTGAACTCCATTAATAAGATTAATAAGGTAGAAAATATTTGCATGAGGATGATAAGGTAGAAATAAACATTGAAGATATAAAAGATGTTGTCATATGAATGGTGATATGAATACATGTAGATTTCAGAAGACTAATATTTTTGTAATATATTATATTTTAATATAGATATTTATTTTATATATTATATGGCAAAGATAGCAAATTTTAACCTATTGTAAATTAATTTTAAAAGTTTTGCACAATAGAAATCAATCTTAAAATTATAATTAGAACCTTTGGCTTTTGAGAGACAAAAACACTTACTTAAAAAGATTCAATATATAGTAATAATAATAGTAATGATAATACACAAAATACAAGAATCTTGGATATAAATAAAAACACAAGTTTTGACTTTGTAAATTTATGTTATTGTTTCAACTCCTAAAAAATCAAATACTTATTTATGTCAATTATTTTGACACCTAAGAAACATCCAAAATAGATAGTCAAATTAAATAAATAAAGGATTTTTATACTTTACTTGTAAGAAATTCAAAATTAATAATTTTTCTTTTAAGATTATTGTCAAAAGCCTCAATTAGAATTTAAAACGAAATATCAAGTGTATTCAATTAATAAAAAAAATAATAAATAAAAAACAAATAAAATTGTATGTAAGAAAAACAAATAAAAAAATTAACCATTAAAGATATTAGACTATTAAAAGTTGGATTTATATAAAATTATCTACAAAATCAAACCATTAAATATTTCCTTTATGCTTCTATTTAGTATTGAAATCTATCTATTTTTTATGTTATGTAACTAGAAGCTTATAAGAAGTTATGATTTCAATATAAAAAATTCAATTACAAATTTTAATTATATTTATAAACCAAGTTGAGTAAATAACCAATAAAATATTTGACTTATGTTTAGAAATTGGTATTTAGAATAATTTGATATGCTAAATAAGATATAATATTAAAAAATTAATATAAAAGTTTTCATTTAATCTTACAAATATATTAATTTAAGTTTGTAATTTTTTGAAATGATTCTTCTATAAAATAAAACTAATATCTTATTGAAAAACTCAAATATTATATTAATAAAATAAAATAAATTAATAAATTCTAAAAATAATATTATTTTTATATTAAGACGTTGATTTGAAAAAAGAAAGAAAAATAAGTAAATTAAAGAATCTTCATAGTCTTCATTTATTTTCAAGACATGGTCATAAAAATAATTTTTTATAATCATAAAATTTTAAATTGGAAAACATCTATAGAATCTGTAAATTCTAAATTTTTATGTTTCTTATTATATTGTTTAAACCAATTCTATCACTTTTCATAGCTTTAATTATTACATTGATTCTTTTAAACAAGATATTTTAAACATCAAGTATGACTTTGCTATAAAACACTTTGATATTAAAGTCTTTAAAAAGATGTTTAAATCTTAGTTAGATTATTAAAAGTTGATAATTAAAATATCATCTTTGAAGGATATTTTATAGATTAAAAAATTATACCAAATTATTAGAATAAATTTGTTAATTCCAAAATCTTAAGTCATTTTTATTAGTTGAATAGATAAGTATATATATGAAATATAAATTAAAGAATAATATATCAAAATAATTTTATTATAAATATTTGATTTATTGGAAATATTGAGAGATAGATTTTTAGTAATCCTAATAAGAACTTTTCTTAGAAGAGAAGTTCATTTCTTAAATATATAAGAAATAAAAAAATTCAAGCACCTTCCAGATACTTGTATCACATTTTGTAGATCCTTTTATAGTTTATTTGAAGCTTTCGTAGAAGATTTTTTAAGCTTCTTGGATATATTTTAATTCTTAAAAAATCCATTAAAAGCTTCTATAGAATCTAATACCATGGTATAAATAAGAAGAAAAATAAGAGATACATCATTCTTTTTTGTACAAGTTTTGGAGCTATCTAAGTATTAATTTGTTTGTAATATTGTTTATTATCTAATAGTTTATATATCATATTCTTATTAATCTTATTATAGAATTTTTTTCTTAATAACAAAAAAAATATTGTATTGTATTGTTTCAACACCTGCATGTAAATGTGTCTTTTGTATTTGTTGTTATAACATATAGAAGATATTTAAAAAAATATACTTTAGAATGTCTAACAATATTTTAATTTTTTTGGTCGTAATTTTTTTAATCTAGTAGTTTAAAAGACAAACTAGAAATCTTCACTTTACAATATTAAGCATTATTTAAAATATAATGTTAACGATATTTTTTATACACTGTTAATTTAATGAATGTTCTTTGTACTATTGTCATATTTCAAATCAACATATATTATTTTATTATATAATTTTAAAAATATCTAAAATTAATAATTATAAAAATATTTTTATTTTATTTTTATTTTATTACTAGAAATTATTATTAAGTAAAAAAATTATAATAGTTAAAAAATGATACATTAAAATTTTATATAATATTTATTTTATTAATATTTAAAAAAAATTGTAGTAATAAACACTACTTGTGGCAATATAGTCCTAAATTCTATGATGTAAGGATCATATTTTTTTTAAACTTTTGGATAAGATTAAAATATAGATACATGTATTAGTCTTTTTTAAATATTATAAAATAATTTTTATAATATTAGTAGTATAATCTTTATTCTATTTTAAGATCACATTCTATTAATATCACATAATATAAATAAATTTATAAATATAAGCTTTTATACTTATATATATATAGCTTTTATACTTATATATATATATATATATATATATATATATATAATATTTAATACATATATAAGCTTATATATGCTTTATATAAAAAATATATATATAAGCTTATATATGCTTTATACAAAAATACATATATAAGCTTTTGTACAATAATACATATATAAGCTTTTGTACCAAAAAATAAAAAATAAAAAAACACTACAAGGAATTAAGAATTGAAACATGAAAAATAACTGTATTAGTATATGATATATAATAGAATTTATGTGTACAAGTGTGTTCTTAGGTTGGTTAGGAATGCATAGAAATCAGTTGTACCACAAAAATTCAACTCAAATAATAAACTAATGCTTTAATGATTTTTCTTATAAAATAAAAGAATTAGAAAAATATTTATGATTTTAAAATTTATACATCCTTTTTGTTCCCTCTTGCTTTTAAATTGCCAATATAGCAAATTAACAACCATTAACACAATCCTCTATAATACAAAGATAGAAATAAAAAAGAGCATACAATCAAGTCTCACATACAATATATTTCAGAAAGACAACATTACAATTATGAAGTTGATTGTGTGAAAAGTTAGTTTTATTCCATCTAGTTAAAAGAATGTTAAATTAATACATGGCAATAGTAGATTGCATCACAACTACTCATACCAATTTTTGAATTTTAATGTGAATTAGTTTGGTTTCTAAGAAACTTTCAAAAAAAAATTAAATATATTTCTAAAATAAACAATTTATATAGAGAGAAAATGTTGCTTGACTTAAAAGAGATTCCATATCACAAAGTTTATTAAATAAAATTACAGATTCAAAAGAAATCATTTCCATATATATATATATATATATATTATCCAACACTTTTCTGTGAGGCAAACAGCAAACAGCCATCTTGTTGGAAGAGTTTAACACGAAATCCATTAAAAGTATGATACATTATACCTTTGAATATATGCTCCTGAATGATTCTGTCAAAGTGAGGCTTTCCACTTTGTTTCATCATGGGAGACCGCGGTGGTGAACTTCAAGCATATGCTCTTCGAAGCCGTTGACTAATTCCATGGGGTGTATTCTTCTTCACTCACTCCGTTGACGAAGCTATCTAGAAGAATGATGATGTGCAGATTCAGCAACAAAATGCAAGAAAAAGCACTAGAAAACAATATGAAAAACAAGACACGAAGATCAAACTAATGCGGCGACGTGGATGATGAGATGCTCAAGTCATGTCCTCAAAACAAGCTGTTTTGGGTGTACATCATCAGTGATCGGGTCCACCATTCAAGCTATGGTGACAAACGATCTTTACAGACGACGTCGACATTACTCGGGCTCTGGCATTGTTGCCTTGATTCGAGCTCTCTATAGAAACCTGGTGATACGTGCTAGAGCTTGACGCTGTCAGTGTTAGACCGCGACAAGTAAGAACTTAGACCTAATTTTTCTTTCGACAGTGATACATGAAGATCGCGCTCCGCTTCGGCAGCGTGCACCGACCACGATCCTTTTGACTGAGTGGCCTGCTAGCGACAGCTGAGTTTGTGTATTGCGACTTAATTGGCATCGGTTGCGCACGGTGACCCTGAGATTTGTAATCACCTAGACACGCGGTGAGATGGATAAATGCAGAACTCTGATTGCGTAGATTAAGTTTTGGACGAGAAGCTGGAAGGTTCCTCCTCTGCTGACCAGTATTCTGTTTCATAATCCAGCGTATGGTCCTGGTACTGCTGGATTTGGACATCATGATGGCAGTCACTGTTCGAGACAGCCTCCGTTTCATGCACAGCTAAATCGGATTTCCAGTTGCTGTCGATGTAAGGATTTTCACGTGATTTTCTCCTGGAGCCATTCCTTGAGAAGTAAAAGTCATCTGCAAACCTCTTGGAACCGTTTCTTAACAGCATGGGGTTACCGCCAGTTTTACCACAGGACCTGCCGACGCCATAGGGTTTCACTTTGGAGGAGTTTCGGGAGAATGCACTGTTCTGCTGGAACTCGATTTCCAGTTTCGACCTGCTGAGCTCCAGCTCTACAAGCTTTGCTATGTCCTCCTCGTCAAACTCTCGAGCAGAATGAGTCGCAGATGGATTGTAGTTCAGGTCATAATTCGCTCCAACTACGATGTTGGAGGCGGCTACATTGTTCATCATGTGAATATAGGTGTCCCGAATTTTTGCGAGCAAGGGCTTAGGATCCATCCTATGAAAGCCTGCATGTTTCCTCGATGATTTCAACTCCTTTCCTTGCAAAGCTTGAACGTCAACGGGTTTTCGTTGCGATCGAACTTTTCCTACTCCTCCCTGGGAGCTTCTGCAACAATGAAAGAGATTTCTCACAACTTGTGCACACACACCTATGTTTCTCCGCTTAGAAGAGTTCTCCCGATCCTCCGAACCCCGGTCCTGCACAATCGGCATCTTCGATGCAGGCGACTCTTCAACATAGTCCGGGATGTTTCCTCGGAACGATGGCGGCGTCACTCTATCTTCAAGCACCGGCGAAAGAGCCGGCGCTACAATCTTCATTGTTGCCGATCCACAATGTGAATTACTGCCGCCCAATCCACCTCCCGACCGAAAATTGAAAGCACACACCGAAGGACCTGTCGTCAACTTTCCATCGCCTTCAAAATAACAAATTCCACCTTGACATCCTCATCTTACTGCGCAGAATCATCAGAACGAGCAGCTGCAACTCCAATTTCACCCACGCCGACTGCGCAGAGAAAAGTATCAAAAAAGCATGCATCAGACACGGCCTGCAACAACCAGATCGAACCAACGATCACAATTTCATCAAGCATCTCGCACTCCTATCGCACCTAGCAATCGTACAATCCCCCACCCGCATCACCTTCGAGTATTCTGCTCCACTCTCAGCGTCCCATACGAAGAAAAGGAAGAAAAAGAACAAACAAACAAACAAACAAACACAGTCTTCGGGCCACCAAACAATCAACCCCCGGGGCTGCGATCCGCCACCAAACGCATCTAAATTCCACGCAAAGATCTTGTGCTGCCCTACCTCCAAGCCTATGGTTCCACATCATGAGAGCCCATCAGTCTGCTCCACCTGCCTAGAGCAAGCTACGTCTTGACAAGCGACAAGCGTGTGGGGGGGGGGGCTTAAAAGGGGGCTAGGCCCTCTGACATGGTCGTCCACATCTGGGGGACGATAAGCGATGGTGGTCGACGATTCCGGCGAAAGGCGCGGCCGACAGTAGCGATTATTCAACAGTGGAAGGCTGTGTGGGTGGACCACTTTAGATATATTGATAGCCAGCGATTTGACCCACTAGCCCCGGCCCGGCTCCTCGGCCTGCGTCGGTGCTGCTGCTTCGGCGCTGGGTCTCGCTTCCCGCATCTCTATCATCGATCGCGTCGACGACTTCGAAGCTTTCGTTTCGGACTCTGATACAGGAAAACAACAAAAATTGTCGATTCTGATATCGTTGACAGGGTTGGACATCCTCCTGGATTCGCCTTTCTACCTGAGTCTTGTATTGTTGGGCTAATCCTACAGTGATGATGCTGGTCCTCCATGATCTTAACCCTACCACAGGATTGCAGAGTTGGCACCACGAGGTTGGTGGTTTAGAACCATGTTTTGAAATTCTTAACTGTGCTTGATGGATGCTAATACAAAGATAATTATTTCTTGATGTTTCAAAAATAATGTTATTAATAATAATTGCAATGATTTGATGGTATAACAGATATTGATTGTATAAACACATGTTGTATGTTGTTTGCCACAAAAGAGCCGTAAGATTGTGGTTTTTGTTCATGATGGCCATTGTGGGTGTAGTTTTGAGATGAAAGTAATGACTAGGAATGTGACAATTAGGGTGTATTGCTTTGTCATGCATGAGAGAAAGCTTGTGTTGTTCAGCACACATACATAAAATAAAATTTAAAATGCATAGTAAAGTTATATTTTTCTTATCTTGTTTTTTAGTCCACAAAAATGCAAAAAAAGAAAAATTAAGTATGTAAATATTAAATATTTTACTATATTAATTTATTCATAAAATAGTAATATTTTAAATTTGGATTTAATAAAAAATAGAGTTTAATCATATAATTGGCTATGAATAAATAATATTGTTTAAAAGCATATTCCAACAATCTAAACAATCAGCTTTAGAATTTATTAACAGTTGTTATAAATTCAGTTATTATTATAAAATTTTGTTTTTGAAATTTGAAAAATAAAATTTGATATAAATTAAATAAATTTGATAAAGATAAAATTAATAATAAATGTAGAAGAAATAAAACTCTCTCTTAAGGTTTTGTGATGGTGGTTTTATTAAAGTAATACAATCTATATGTCTTATTACAACCAAGCACAAACTATTGCAAATCTTGTGTAGAAAAAAAATGATTTATAATACTGCAATATGAGATCCAATTTAAAGTTTTCACTTTGAAAAATGTATTTTATTAAATTTTAATGTGTTGAAATATCCCCCTTAATATGTAATTGTATTGTATGTTCTATTCTCTATTTACTTCAAAATAAACCAATAAGTTCTTATAAATTATTAAAAAAGTATATATTTGCTTTTTAATATTGATTTTTTTATTTATTAAAATATAAACTAAATTTTTAAGTTTATTTTTATATAATTATCTTTAATTTAAAATCCAATATAAAAAACTTTAATTAAAGACTTAAAAGATAAATTTATATTTGTGAATATTAATAAAGATTATAGTAATTTATAATTTCTATTAAGATAATATACACATATAATTTATTTTATTTTATTTTTAAAACATAATATATTTTTTTTAAAATACATAACACAAATTAAAACATATTTTATAATTTAATACAAAAATCTTTCAAATTTTTATTTTAAATTATTATCAAACTTTTATACATATTGTTTGGACCTACTATCACTCTTTTAGATATAACTCGCGCCTACAAAAAGCAATCAAGGATTGGCAACTAGGGTTGGAAAGAGCACTTTCTTGGCTACACTTTTCATGTATGGCTCAATAAAATCCAAGCTGTAATAAAGGAGATATTGGGAGTTGAAGTCAGTGCTTACAGACTTAAGGGCAGTAAGTGACCCGCTTAAATAGTGGTTACATTTTGAGCTACATCTTATGCAATTTCATAGATTTTTGGCTCAAAATTTTTAATTGTGTATAAGTTTATATTACAAGACTATGTGCAAAAATTTTGTGGCATTAGGATTTTGGATTTGTGAGATATAAGGAAAATAGTGCTCGGGTGTCTCTAAGCTAGGGTTTTAAGCACTTGCTAGGAGTTTTGAGATATCAAACAATCAAAAACGAATTTATAGTTGATTCTTTCTTGTGGTGAAATTTAAAAGAATCATCTATACTTTGAACTAAATTTTATAGAAACTGAATAGTTGGATCAAGAGTTATTGGACTCTAAAGTTTAGCAAGAAATTAGTGTTTGAAGGTGAATAAAGTTTTGAAGGATTTTTGTGGAAATTTGAACCTTTTTTGTACAAACTTACTTGAATACAAGAGGGTTTATATATATAACTTCCCTTTTATAAGTTTGTTATATTATTTGTCCTTTTTATTAAGGACAATTCACTTATTAGATTTTTGCCATCAAGTTTCAAATAAACTCTTCACAGTCAGGTACCCAATGTGTTCCCAGATAGAAGACCACGTCATACAACAACGTATCTTAGAAATTAGACATGTATAGAAGGTCCTATAGAATGCCGCCATGTAGCTCTTAGATAAATAATATGTATAGAGACAAGAATGAATCTTTCTTCACTCTTGTCAATTCCTTTTTTGCTTTTAGTCTAGTTCAAAAGTCTCATGTATTTTCTAGTCCTTGGCAATAGCCATTCCAATTTCTTCTTGAATATATTTCTTTATTTCTATCTTGTTATTTTCTTTTGGCATAGTCTTTATTAACTTATACATCTGTTTTAGTTCATGTCCTTGACATATTGACAAGAGTGCAATTACAATATCAAAGCTTTGTCTCTTCTTGATTAATAGTGGATTATCTCTTTTTTCTTGATAAGACATAACCATATTAGAAGTTGTGGATTATCCACTTCACCTACGATTGAACACTATTCAAGCATCAAAGAATCAAAGATTAATTTGTAGGAGAAGTTCAATGGTATCAGATCTAAGTTTCGAGGATTCATCAATCAAGTATAATTGGTAATTGAACTTCAATCCCAGAGTTAGCCAATTTTTCTATGGATTATAATATGAGGTAAGGAAATTGATATTCAATTTATTCAATCCTCAAACATTGAGTCAAGCAATTGATTTTGTTGAGAAGTATGACAATCAGCTTTTTGAATTTCAACCTGAGAATCGCACAAGGGAGCTCCAACATTACTATAATATAATGGCAATATCAATATCTTTTCAATATGTACATTAAAAAGTAAAAGACATGTAAATTGATGCAGTACGTTTTAAACTTCTTACTGAATAAGAAAAGACTTGTTGTCATCAAGAAGGATTGTATTTATATTGTGGAGAACCTAAGCACACTATTTAGTATTGTCCAAAGAAATGATGAAACCACAAGATGAGGAGTATGGCTATCAAAGAAGACAAAATGTTGAAAAACGAGTTTGTCCAACTACAATAGGGATTGTTGTCATATTGCATTTACGTGCAGTGTGTAAAAATATTATACATCTTGTATTTATTGTAATTATATGTGTGAGTGCTAGAGGTTATTTTAGAAGATATTATAAAGAGAGGATTTCTTTTAGCCACTTAATTAGTAAATTAAGATGGCTATTAGTTTTGGTTCCTATCTTACTTATATCCTAGAATAGATTCTTTTGTAATTAGAAAGAAGATAAAGGTTGTTTTACCTTTCTTGTTGACTTTGAGGTAGCATGAATCTTATGAGGGATAAGAGAGAAGAGTATGGGGTGAATAGGACTTGACTAATAGGATTTGGCTGTCCATGTAGGCGTGTCATAGGCTGATGTAGAAGAAAAGAGGAGAATACTCCTATTGCTAGACTGAGGGTTTAGCAGTTTTTTGAATAGTGAATTTTGGAGAGAGATAGCTCCGATGAGATAAAAGCGTTTGTAATGAAAATTAGAAGGCATGTTCTTTAAATTGTGAGTATTCTAGAACCTACTCACTTGCTTGTATTGTAGTTGTAAGTAAAAAGTTATGCTGGTTTTAGTAGAATGAAGTCTGCTGCTATCAAAAAGTGATGGCAAAAACTTCAAACTTCAAGTTTGATTTCGACTCTTTCTTAGTGAAATTTGTAGAGACTGTGGAAAATTGTACTAGCATTCTATCAAGCTATTTCTTGTAGCATTTAGAGTTGGAGAGAGAAAATTGTGAGCTTGAGAGTGGGAAAGGATTTGTTGCCACCCAACAAAGAGGGATAGAAACTTTGTTCAACCACCCAAGTCGGATAGCCTCTTCAAACTTTTTGGTATTTTAGATGCTTATAGTATCTTATATAAGATTTCTATAAAAATAAAAATCAATGCATTTGGAGCTTCTATGAAAGATTAATGAACCATGAAGAGTCAAGAAGGCAAATTATTACTAGGGTTTGAGGAGTAGATTCGACTAGCTATAAAATCTGAAGTTTGAGAGGTATACATGCAAAATTTTAAAACAAGTTAGATGATTGAATGAGCTTTCTAAAAAGCTATTGCATGTCTAATTTGAAAAAGGAAAGAAACCACAACATAGGCTGAAGTAAACAAGAGCTTTGTTGCCTTTGTATTTGCTGGGAAATTTTAGTGCTTATTTTATATAGCCATAACTTTTAAACGGTAAGACATCTATTTGTGAAATTTTGATATGTTTTATAATGAGCTGTTAACTTTCCATAGACTATAAGTAAGGTTGATTTGACCTTTGGATGAATTTTTAGTGATTTAATTAGTTTTAGCTTGTTGTATAACTTGTATTCCTCATATGCGGTCATATTTGAGGTAAACTTGAGTATATACATACTTTGTTTATACTTATTATATAATTATATATACTTATATTTACATCAAGTATTTATACAAGTATTTTATAAGTATTTTACAAATATTATACATAATATTTATATAAGTATTTATATAAGTATTATATTTTATTTTTATATAAATATTTTATAAATATTATATATAATATCTATACAAGTATTTATATAAGTATTATATTAATGATTATATTCTATTTTTATATATGTATTTATATAAAGATTATATTCTATTTTTATATAAATATTATATTCTAATATTGTAAAAATATAGAAGATACTTGCACCGCTTTTTCTCATGTTCCTAGCTAGTTCTAGTAGCAGCTAGGAAACTTGCATTTTTCCAAGGCGAATTCTCTCTATCTCACACCGTGCAACTAGAATCTTATACAACTCCTAATAAAGATTCTACCTTCTCCTCAGAACCTTCTCTTGATTTTATAATAGATGTCTATTTGGAATCTAAAAATCACAAAATCTCTCCATTACTAGATTCATGTGCCTTAGCATATTTTTTAGATAAAGAATTTGTTAAAAGTTGTAAAGTACCATCAATACAAAAAACTAAACTTGTATATATAGTAATCATAGATGGTTGCCCGTTATCTTTTAGAAATGTTACTTATAAAATCCTTCCTATAAATATAATAATAGATGGTCATAATAGTTGTATAGTCTTTAATATAATTAAATCGTCTTCTAATCCAATCATTTTAGGTCTATCATGGCTAAAAAAAATAATCCTCAAATAGATTAAATTTTTCGTAGACTTGACTCTTTTCAA
Organism: Physcomitrellopsis africana; assembly: GCA_036785485.1. NCBI lineage: Eukaryota > Viridiplantae > Streptophyta > Bryopsida > Funariales > Funariaceae > Physcomitrellopsis > Physcomitrellopsis africana. The sequence continues at coordinate 1,092,172 of JAWRVF010000024.1, read as the reverse complement.
AGCATTAATAAGAATCTTGTAAATTAAATAACAAATCATAAGCCTAGTATAGTAAAATCCATACTTATAGGTGCAAAAGCATTTATGAATGCAGCAAAAGAAGGATCATCTTTAGTTATTTATGTTACACTCATTTTTGATGGTGGAAGGACTTGAAATGGCATTCTAAGCCAATATTAAGATTATCAAGACATTTTTGAAAAGAAGAATGTAGACATTCTTGCGGAGTATTATCCATATGAAGGCATTTTTTTATAGAAACAGATGCATCAAACTTTGCTTTAGGAGCGATATTGTCACAAATGGGAGCAAATGACAAACTCTATCGAGTAGCTTTTCATTTCAGAAAATTCTGAGCAGTAGAAATCAACTACGAAATCCATGATAAAGAATTTCTTACAATTGTGGATTCTTTTTAAGAATGGTGTTACTATCTGGAAGGCGCTTCTAGTCTAATGACCGTATATATGGATTATAAGAACCTCGAATATTTCACGTCAACACGTATATTGAATCATCGTCAAGCTTGTTGGAGCATGTCTTTGTCAGATTCACGTTTATTATCACCTATTAGTCAAAGAAACAACAAAGTTTATCCGATGTCCTTTCTAGACATTCTTATATTATACCAAAAGAAGGAGATTCAGCTTTTGATCAACATAGAACAATCTTCTTGAAGCTAGAGCAATTTCATCTTCAAGCAATGAAATCAACATTCACTATTGATTCCACTTTTGTCAAGCAAATCCAATCTAGTATGTCTTCAGATCCTCTTGTCTATAAGATTAAAAATAATTCATCTAAGTCTCATGATACTTCCAAGTTTGAGTTCAAGAACGATTTGCTCTATTTTGAAGGATGCATATATATTCCAAAAAGCGCAGTATGACTACGTGCTTTAGAAGCTTGCCACAATCTCCCTACGATATGATATTTTGGATATAATAAGACTTTAGAGCTAATATCAAGAGATTTTTGATGGCCTTATATGTGGAAGACTATTAAAGAATTTCTACAATTGTATGATATTTGTTCAAAATTAAAAATCTCTCATCATCGACCTTATAGACTTTTCCAACCATTATGTGTACTAGAACAACCTTGGTCTTCTATTTCTATGGATTTTATCATGGATCTTCTAAAGTCAAGTTCATATAACTCTATATTTGTGATTGTAGATTGTTTTACTAATATGGCACATTTTATACCATATACAAAATCTATTACAGGTGAAGAAATAGTTAAACTCTTTTTTGATAATATCTATCACTATCATAGATTACGAAGGGATATTATTATCACGAACACAGAATATAGACTGGAAGTCTAAATAAGAAGTTCAAGAAGAACTGGCAAGAACTAGATTAATCAGATGAATACAAAAACAACATCAGAGAGGTGAGCTAGAGCTCCAAGAGATGTGTTGTCGAGAGTGAAAAACTCTACAGCCTCGATTCTAATATATATTCATATCTAGGAAGCTTCTCAAGTAGCTTCCACCAACTAGGGAGCTTCTCAAGCAACTTCTACTAATTAGGAAGCTTATCAAGCAACTTCTACCAACTAAGAAGATGCTAGAAGGCTTTGAAAGGTTCTAGAGAGTTCTAGAAACCTTTTAGAATATTCTAAAAGGTTCTGATAAGTATGTCCTTGACATCACCTCCTCCTCTAGCTTCGAGGTCTTTGAGAAGTGATTTGAGATGTATACTCACAAACGTAAAAATTCCAAGATTTGGCGCATAGTCTCTGCAATATACTCCAATTGTCGTTCACAAGGTAAATGATTTATGGATCCTTGTAGCCACCGGTAATGACCAAAAAAATCTTAAGAAATGAATTCCAAGGTCTTGTTGTATTTAAAATATCCCGCAGCTGAAAAGTCATCACGAGATTGAAGGACTCGGAATTATGCTGGCCTTTTTTTGATATACAGCCGATCTTCAAAGTATAAAAGATCTCCTTCGACCTTGAACTTGTCATCATTGATACACTACTTGATATCAAGGGCTATTGAATATTCAATGGTCGCGGCATGTACTTGGTTGAAGAAGTCGCCATAAATTGGCACAACAACAGCAAAAATCCTGAATTGCTCTAGCTTTAACAATGTCATACAATGTTGATCAAGCGTTGCGTCTCCAACCTTCGATGCTGTTGTGTTGTGACACGATTATATGGTGAAATTATGACTAAAAATGATTTTTTAATTAATATTCTATTATCTTAGTTCAACAAAAATTCAACATATTTTAACAAGGTTTTTATGAGAGTCTCTTAGTTTATTTTCTTCACTTAATAGCTAGTAGATAAGAATTAGTTAGTAATTTTACCTTTTAGATTGTAGTAATTCTTTTATTGTTTTAAAAAGGCCATAAAATAATAAAAATATAATAAAAAAGATAAATCACTAGCATGATTGACATTAGGATTAAGTTGAGGGTAGGGTCGGGCTATAAAATCCCTAGGATAGGTTAGATGGATATCCAAGGGTTGGCCGTTTGTAGGACAGGGTCAAAATCAGACCTTTGGCTACTAAAACGGCTGCTTAGGGAAAATCAAGAGACTTTTGGTAGATCAAAAGAAAAGATTAGAGAGAAGACTTAAGAGATATTGCATAAGATTTGGTTGAGAGTGATTTGGATCAAAAATGACTTTGTAATAGCTTTGCAAAGTCAGGGTTGTTTTTGGCAACTTGGGATTTTGTGAAATAAAATAGGATTGATATTTTAGCTAATTTCAAAAGTTTTGTGGTAGATCTATGGCTAAAAATTTGTGGGATTTTGGATATTGTTGTTGTTAATGTGTGCTATAAATTTGAGCCTAATCTAATAGTTTAATTGTATGTAATTGAGGTTTAAGTAGGTCAAGGTCTCAAGAATTAAGCTTTAAAGGTCAGTTGGGGTTTTTGAGATCTTGAGCAATTTGCTAATTTGGATTGGAGTGAAATTTATGTATCTGGATAGTAGACTTGTTTTCCTATGCACATACAAAATTTTGAGAGCAATTGAATGGTGTGAAAGGGAGATTTAGGTACTGGAATATTGGCATTAAGATTGGAGAAAGAGGCCGGCCATCACCCATGTAAATTTATGGATTTTTCTTCTTTTTATGAAGTTAGATCTTCTTCAAACTTGACGTGCTTGTTTTCAACTTAATTAATAAGGTGTGTGCAAAATTTCAATCAAGATCAATGGTTTATTTGGTAGTTATTGAGATTCTAAAACTACCTTAGGATTTTCTTAGGGTTTGGTTAGGATTCGACTAGGGTTTAATTAGGGTTTGTTTTAGGATTTGACCAGGGTTGACTAGGGTTTAGTTAGGGTTTATTTTTGGATTTAATTAAGATTTGATTAAAGATTATTTAGAGATTAATTAGAGAGGTTAGGACTAGTTTTGTTGCATATTTCTTTTTTATCTTCCACAGCCAAGTGCCCGGAGCATTCTCAAGCAAGACTTCACGATATACAACAACGCAAGATATGATCTTCTTGATAATGCATCGGATAGCCCTTGCTCCTTTCCAGGTCGATAAATAATAACAAAGTCAAACCTAGGTAGCGACATATTCTATCCAAGTCAACATAAAGTATTTCAGATTCTTGTAATCCGTATATACGGTCACCAAATGTGCAGCTCCTTCGAGGAAGTGACGCCACTCTTGGAAAGAATCCACTATAGCAAGGAGTTCCTTATCATGGATCTCATAGTTCATCTCAGCTACAAAAAACTTTCACAAATAGAATGCAATCCGATGAAGCTTATTGCCAATGCCCATCTGCGAAAGTACGGCTCCTACAGCAAAATCTGAAGCATCAATTTCCAAACAAAAAGCCTCTGTAAAATTTAAATGTATCAAGATTAGAGTCGTAGTAAATGCCCTCTTAAGATTTTGAAATGCTTTTTTCGCTACAGATTCTCATTTGAGCTTATCTTTACACGTCAATCAAGTGAATGGGACAATAACTTGAGAGTAATTCTTGATAAAGATCCGATAGAAGTTAGCAAAGCTAAGAAAATATTGTACGTCTCTAACCATCTTCGGGACTTTCCAAGATATAATTGCTTCCACCTTCTTGGGATCCATCTTCAAGCTTTCCGTAGTTACAACGAATCCTAAAAACTCCATCTCAGTTTGGTAAAATAAGTACTTTTCTAACTTGGCATAAAATCCTCGCTCACGTAATTTTTCGAGTACCAAATGAACGTGCTTCTCATACTCTTCTTTATTCTTGGAAAATATCAAGATATCATTCAAATAGATGACAACAAAATCATCTAGATGCTCTCAAAAAATATCATTCATCATATGTTGAAAGACTGCTGGAGCATTGATAAGACCAAATGGCATCATATTATACTCAAAATGGCCATACCTTGTACGAAAAGCTGTCTTGCATTTGTCTCCTTTTTTGATTCGCACAAGGTTGTAAGCTCCCCTTAGATCAATCTTTGTAAAGATCTTTGCACGTCCAAGTTGTTCCAGAAGATTAGAGATCAAAGGTAATGGATAGCGATTCTTCTCTGTTATCTTGTTGAGACCTTGATAGTCCATGCACATCTGTAGTGAGTCATCCTTCTTCTTCACAAATAAGATTGGTGCCCCAGTTGGCGACTTTGAATGACAAATGAAGTTCTTGGCTAGATTCTCGTCAATGTATTTCCGCAACTCAGCCAACTCCATCTACGATAGGTTGTAGATTGAGCCAAAAGGCGGTTGTGCTCCTTCTTGTAATTTTATGGTACAATCGTATGGTCGATGCTGTGATAGTATGCCAGCATTCTTCTTTTGGAACACGTCTTGAAAATCCTTGTATTGTTTTGGTATACATGTTGATGAAATCTGCTCTCCACTAATTGGAGTTGCATAAACAATCAATAATATACCTCCCTTATATAATCTTGCTCCAATAAATAAGGACTTTTTGGTTTGAGGTCTTCTTTGAGGTTTGTCCTTTGATTGTTCTATGGAAAATGTTATCCTCCATAGCCTCCAATCTATGAATGGATTATATTTTTTCAACCAAGAAAGACCAAGAATAACAGGGTTTGACGGGGTGCTAATAATGTTGAAAATAATATAACTACTATGGTCTTTAAACGTCACCTCTATAGGTTCTCATTCATGGGTGACACTACCAGACAATAAAGGTCATCCGTCTATTACTTCTACGTGAACAGATTTAAATTTTTGTATTAGGAGAATTTTGTGATGCTTAGCAAATTCTTGGTCTAAGAAATAAGCAAATATTCTTGAATCTAATAAGGCTAAGGTTTTTAATTTTTGAAGGCCAAAAGACAAAGGAATTGTAAAACAACGGGCAAGTTGGGTAAAAAGAGAGGAACCTAGTATTCATTTGTCTAGCCGCACGATTCTTATTGTAGCCGAACATCCTCGTTTTCCTGGATAAACGCACCTCTAGTCTTGATGCTGCGTCTATTTTGCTTCTTAGGATAATTTCCAGCTCTATGGCCTTCTCCACCACAATAAAAATACAAATCTTCCTCCATACACTGCTTCTTTTCTTTTAAAATAAGAGATTTGATATGTATCATATCAATCTGTATGTCCTCTACCTCCGATTGTGAATTTAGGCTACTTGCCAATATAATTGCGCCATGACGACTTGTATATTGTCTGGAGCGTTGGTCTTGGTGACGCTGAAATAGGCGATTATTGCACTTTATAGCTTAGCTAATGGCTTTGTTGAGCATTCATGGATCAAGAAGAGATAACAACAAATCCTTCACATCATCCCTTAGATCCCAATAGAATTAATTTATCAATGCTTCTTCATCCCAATTGATGTTGCATGCCAATTACGTGAAATCCGATGCATAGACTGATGCAGAGCAAGTCCCTTGTCCTAGCGATCAAATTTTCATTATAATCCATCGAGCCTTGTCATGCTCTATCGCTATGAAGTCTTGCAAAGACTCCTTCAATCACCGTAGTTCTCTGTGATAATGCGGCAAGAGCATTCATAATGGCATCTAACTTGGACTCCAAACTTTCAACCATATTAATGTCTTGACCTCCAGCCATTCTAAGAAAAAGGAAGTAATTGTTTCTATAAGAAGGAAATATTGGTTTTAAAAAGGGTACTCCTCAACCTTTAAAATGCCTTAAGACCTTCAAGAAGAGAGATAATCCACTCTCTCTAAGAAAAATAAGATTTTAATATTATAACAAAAAATATATTAGTTTAAAGTAGGGTAATCCGCAACCTTTAAAACACTAGTGTATCTTCAAGAAGTGGGGTAATCTATACTTCAATAAGAAGGAACTAGCTCTGATATCTAAGATGAGAGTAGTCTCGACATACTATCACGGATATATTACCGATGCAAGAATAGGATTAATGAGATGAGTACAAAAACAACACCAAAGAGGTGAGTTAGAGCTCCAAGAAATGTATTGTCGAGACTGAAGAACTCTTCAACCTTGACTCCAATATATATTCAAGCTGTCCATGAAAAGTGTAGCCAAGAAAGTGTTCTCTCCAACCCCAGTCGCGGATCTTCAATTGCTCTCTGTATGCACGAGTTATATCCAAAAGAAATACAGTAGGTCCAAAATCATCACCTTAACTTTGGGCACCTATAACTTCTTCGTAAAAAGTGCAAATCATACAAAATTTGCACCTTAACCAGATCCAAAAACCTAAACCTTATGATCCTAGCCTCTGATGTTCGACTCTTCTCGAAAAAACAAACCCTAACTCCTAATAAACCCTCGGACAGCCTTTTTGAAGCCCATTGGGCATGATTTTTGGCCAATTAGAATAGAGATTTTTATCATCCACCTCTATTCATCCACATGGATGGCCAAACTACCCTTTTTACACTAAAAACCCTTTTCTAATCCTTCTTCTTATAAGATTTACATACTTGGTGCTTTAAGCACCAAATAAAAGAAGTAAATAAGATCTTAAGGATCACCAATGTCTAACATAGGTAACTTAAGATATATACAAGTTACTATCAATATAAAATTAACTTCAAAAGTTACTACTAAAAGGAAAATAAGGTTGTATAAACCTTAATAATAATCCTTTTAATAGATCCTTTCTAAACTAACAACCTAACCACATCCTATAACCAATAAAAGTCCATTGATATGGCTTGCATTTAGCTATGTAGTAAATTGTACATATAATATATATGTACAATTTTTTCACATAGTAGCCGAATCACAATACGACAATGTGTGTTGAATCATCGTCAAGCTCATTAGAAAATATCTTTGTCAAGATTCAAGTTCATTATTTCTTATTGGCCAAGACAACAATAAGATTTATTTAATACCCTTTCTAGACATTTTTATTTTGCACCAAAAGAAGGAGATGCAGCTTTTGAGTAACACAGGATGGTCCTCTTGAAACCAGAGTAATTTTATCTTCGAGCAATGAAATCAACATTGATTGTTGATTCAACTTTTTTCAAGTAAATTTAGTCAAATATGTCTTTAGACCCTCTTGTTCATGATATGAGGAATAATTCTTCCAAGTCTCATGATCCTTCTAAATTTGAGTTCAAAAATAACCTACTATATTTCGAAGGATGCCTTTATGTTCTAGAAGGAGAAGCACATTTACATGCTCTTCAAGCACATCATGATTTTCCAGTGGCAGGACATTTTGGATACAATAAGACTTTGGAACTTATATCAAAAGATTTTTGGTAGCTTCAAATGTGGAAGGCAGTCAAAGACTTTGTACAATCATATAATATCTGCTCAAGATCAAAAACTCCTCGTCATCGATCTTTTGGACTTCTTCAGCCATTACCTATTTCAGAACAACTATGATCTTTTGTTTCTATGGATTTCTTGACATATCTTTCAAGCTCAAGATCTTATGACTCTATATTTGTGTTAATAGATCGGTTCATTAAGATGGCATACTTTGTGCCATGCACAAAATCTATTACAGGTGAAGAAATAGCTAAGCTTTTTATTGATAATATCTATCGCTATGCGTCAAAACCAAGATAAAGAATCAAAAAAATCTTTGTTGTAAAGCAAAGCAGGTCTTATAGAGGTTTCATCCTACCTTATATCATTATTTGTTATTTTCTTGAATTTGTTTGTGCTAAAGAGATGGAGGATCAACAACCAACAAATTCAGCTCAAGAGCCAACATTTGTTGATTTATCAGATGAGACATTACGACTATCACAACCATCAAGACGACGGATTAGAGATGAAGACCCTTAAGAACGACATGTCGTTCCTCGGATTTATGGCAAAATGTATCATGGTGTGGGAAGCAGATTTAAGGTAGCTTGTGGTGGCACTAATAAAAATTATAGTAGTAATAACAATATTCTATATATATATATATATATATATATATAATATATATATATGATTTTTATTTTAAAAAATTAAACAATTTGATCACGTTTTAGTTTTATAAAAAATATCTATTATCATGTATTAAAACTAACAATCTTATATGTAATAATAATATTTGTTAAATTTAATTGCATACAATAATAACAATTATATCATAAAGTAATTTATAACAATGATAACTTTTGTCAAGTTATACAAGTCTATTTGCTAATATAATATATGTACCTTTAATAATATGTATTATTTAAAGAAAGATACTTAAATCCTTTATTATATTTGAAATGATAAAATCATAAAATCATAATAATTATAATTATAATAATTTATAATATTGTTTAAAAGTCCAAAAAATGACTTTGAAGACATTTACAAGCACTTCCAAAAAAACAACTAGTAACAAAGAATCAAGCAAGTGCATTAAAAATTTAAATTCAAAAAGATATTATTTAAAATCTATATATATTATATTTATAATAGATAGATATAAAAAATTAAAATCTTGCAACTTAATTTTAACTTCTACAATATTTATAATATTTAATCATTCTTCTTTATCACTAATATTATAAGATATAAATATTATTATTATTTATATTAGAAAAAGAGTCTAAAATATGAACATTATTATGTAGAGCATCAAAATTTATAAAATAATCATAGTCTATAATACAAATTATAATTTTCTTACATAATATTAAAATATGAAGGCTTATTCTTATACTTTTGAGAGATTATGATACAATGTGAATATTAATTATTACACACTAAATATATATATATATAATTAAAATATGATTAATATATTTTTTAAAAATAAAAATTATACATCTATTAATTGATTATGTATTATTCTAAATTAAATTATATATCAATTCATAAAAAATAAAAAAATAAAAAATACAATCAAATCAAATCAAATCAAACCAAAGAAAATATATTTTTTAAGTTAATACCATTTTAAAATAAATTATATAATATTATTTAAGATACTATATATATATATATATATATATATATATATAAAGATAAACAAATCAAATTAAAATAAAAAAATTTATACCACTTCCAGCAAGATAGATTGCCAAAATTATTATTATTCACAAACAACCTTCTCTTACAAGCTACAATGCTATTTTAGCTTATTAGATTTTAAATTTTTTTAAAAATGACAACTATCTACTTTTTATCCAATGATTCCAAAATCTTTTGAGGTATATTTTTTACACCAATATATGCGAATTTCCATCCATTAAGAACATCAATTATTCTTTAAAGTATTATCTTATCACTTGTCTATATAGATAATTTAGCAATCTTTCTTCCATTTAATCTTTTTTTACTAAAATCCACAAATATGTAAGCTTCAGAAGATGACATTATACAAGAATCTAATTACATGGTTCCTATGGTAATAAGGCACACTTAAAATTTAATAGATTGTTTTTTTTTAAGAATTATCATCATTGTTCTATTATTATTTTTTCTTTTGAAATAATATAACCACAAATTTTTAAATCAACTCTAAATTCTTTTTAGTTTTGTATTAAATTACATTAATATATATATATATATATATATATATATATATTTTCTTATAATTAAATATTTTAAAATTACAAGAGTATTAAAAGAATTATAAAAAGATATTATCATATCAATTTTATAATAATGATTTTTAATTTATATCTTTCATTTGATAGAAAAATCAGTTATTTAGCTCAATGTTTGTCACTTAGAAAAACTTTTCAATAATTTCTTTATATTACATTGTAATATAGAAAATAATTGATTAATAATTGCAGTACCATATTGCTTAATATTAATTATTAGTTGTTAAAATTCCTATGTTAAAATATCATATTTGAAGAATTTTATTGTTGTAAGAATCAAATCTTATTGGATGAAGTACAAATTGGATTGTATTTATTGTTTTTCTTCAATAAATGTATCTAATAAATTTACTTTTGAATATTTTTATTATAAAAACAATAAAAACTAAGATATAATAGATTTACTAAACAAATAAATTATTTCTTCAGATTAAAATCCTTTTTTTTTTGCAATAGCTTAAATTGGAAAACATGGTACTTAAGAAAGACGGTTATAACTTAAATGTGTTGGTCTTTTTAAAGTCTTTGCATATTAAAGTAACAACTCAATTTGCATAATATCTTAATTTTTTTATTTGCAAGATCAATATCTGATACTTGACTAAGCAGCACATATGCAGAACCTGAGTCAGAAGATATACTACGGTTCATTACATGACAAACGGAGGAATATCAAAGTCAGTCATATAGCAAATACGCAAGGAAGAGATGAAATAAAGAGCACACGCCGAAACGGAGCAACTTGGTAGTGTGCAGGAAGAAAAACCAACGTTAAATTCTCATACAGCTAACCCTTGCCATGGTATAAATGTTGGAACCATACAGAGAGCCTAGCTCATCAAACATCGCCAGATCACGGCGAGGTTCACATCAATCTAGCCGCCACCTGAGCGACTGATGAAGCCACTGCTGTGGTGTTTCAAGCCCAGCCGCTCACATGCTCTACTTTAGAGGTGAGGCATATTGAAATACAAGAACAACGAACCGACCGAAGCTACCAAGCGGTACGCGTAATTGTGTTCAAGATGGATCCAACAGAAAAACAAAATCACAATCCTTAAGACAGACCAGCTAATAACAACGTGCGAAAAACATAGAAGGCTACTCTACCGTTAGGAACACATAGCACGAAGACACTCCAGCAAACAATAAATTGGAAAGAACACACGGCCAGAATTGTTACCTACAACAATACTCAGACGTTGAACGGAGGCTTCGAATTATACAAGCTTCACCCTTCTGGAACATTCCAGGTGTCTATAGTGGATTGCCACATGTCAATCCAGGTTACAATCTTATCGACGTGCTGTAGAAACCTAGAATGGGCTCTGAAAAGCTCGCATGCTTGGAGGGTAATGGTCCTGCATTATATGCATTATTTTGAATCTTGAATAAACCACTAGATTCATTGTTTTTAAATCTTTAATTATTCAAGGACCTCCAACATGTTAAAAGAGTGTTTAGATACATGTATAACTCCTATTAGACATTATGTATTTGACTAATATGTAGAGAATTAAAACTGGGTTACCACTGGTTGACAACTTGTAGCCGCCATAAGTTGGTGGTACTACCATATAGTCATAAATGGCCTAATAAGACAATTATCTCTAAGATAAATGGACCTTAGTAGTAAGTTAGTTGTTAGTATATTCACACTAAAAAGTCCTCATTATTAGATTATAGACTTGTAATATAAGAGCCCAAACAGCATGTGGTTAGTTTTCTTAAATCTTCCTTGGTGAGTTCATTTATATTTGTATTCTTAAGCTTCTATCTTAGCAATATATTTCCTTATTTTATTCACATGGTATTAGAGTTTAGTACTCTAGTTTGTCATTTGCAGATTGAATGGATTGTATGAGGTTATTTATAGGATGTGGTCTTTTGATCACCTTGAGGGAGTTTTAGTTTTTTTGAATTAGCTAGAAAGGAATTTCAAATCCCAAAGTATAAAAATTCCTTGTAGTTCATCATAAATCAGCTTATACTTTATTATTTATTTATTGACAGCAAGAACTTGAATTTAGAACTCTGCTGCAACAACCCTTAAAGACCTTGGAATTGCAATGGAGGTTATTGGAGTAGGCAATAAGAGCTCTTAAAGTTTAACAAAGCACTAGAATGGAAAGGCAATTGTCAAAGAGAATCTCAAGAACATAAGAAATTATTTTAGAAATACAGAGTGTAATAGGAATATATGCAAATAGAAGCAGATTCCATCAACAATTACAAATAGTCATGTCTCAGCTGTTATATGAGCAAGAAAAATTGCCTCACATAATAGTTAGGATAAATATTAGCTAGAAGGTGGAATTAGGATGGAATTAAATTTAAAATTTGGTAATTAGTATATACGGTTAGAAAAACTAATTTAGATGTTGGAAGTTAAGATACGAGAGGAAACATGGTAGGAGATTAGAATTAATAAAGTTAAGTGATGTTGAAACATCACAAAGGTGGAATTAGTATAGCTGGTTGTATAAGCGGGGTTGATATCTGATATAGTTTATTAATTTAGTGAAGCAAGAAGCCTGAGTGGCACGATTGAATTGTATTGTGAGTAGTTCGCACCGTAGAATGTTGGAAGTAGAGATTGGCAAATAGATCGTCGGATCAGCATATTAAAGATGGATTGCCTTTTATTATTCAAAGTATCTTTTAACATGGTTGAAGAAGGAATTGTATTGTTGATGGTTTAAATACTAGATGAATGTAGATTGGCAATATCAGATGGCGTGAACTTCTATCTAGGAATACACTAGGTACCTAGTTATGAAGAGTTTACTTGAAATTTGATGGCAAAAATCCAACAAGTGATTTGTCTTTAATAAAAAAAAGATAAATAATATAAAAATCTTTAAAAAAAAAGGTTATATATATAAATTCTCTTGTATTCAAATAGGTTTGTATAAAAAGGATTCAAATTTCCACAAAAACCCTTCAAAACTTTATTCACCCACAAGGATTTATTTCTTCCTAATCTTTAGAGTCTAATAACGCTTGATCCAACTATTAGATTTCTATAAAATATTCTTAAGAGTGTAGAAAATCCTCTTAAGTTTTATTACAAAAAATAATCCATTGTAAATTCATTTCCAATCATTTGATATCTCAAAAACCCTAGGAGGTGCTTAAAATCCTAGCTCAGAGACACTTGAGCACTATTTTCCTTATATCTCACAAATTCAAAATCTTAATGCCATAAATATTTTTAGACATAGTCTCATGATATAAATATATATACTCCTAAAACTTTTGAGCCAAAAATCTGTCAAATTGCCTAAGATATAGCTCAAAATATAACCACTAGTTAAGTGGGGTCATTTATTGCCCTCAGCTTACAAGCATTGACTTCAACTTCTAATATCTCTTTCGAACCAACTTAGATTTTATTGAGATGCACATAAAAAATGTAGCTAAGAAAGTGCTCTTTTTAACCTCAGTCGTCGATTGTCTATTACTCTTTGTATGCACGCGTTATGCATAAAAGAGTGACAGTAGATAGAATTTTGACATCCTCACTTTGAACACCTATATCTCTTTTAATAAAAAATCCAAATCAATTAAGATTTATAACAAAATCATATCCAAAAATCCAAAATTGCTGATCCTAGCTTTTGATGTTCAACTTCCTTCAAAAAACAAACCCTCATCCCTAATAAATCCTTGAGCAAACTCCTTAAAGCCCATTGGGCATGATTTTTGGCCAATAGGAATAGAAACTTCTATCATCCATCTCCATTCATTCATATAGATGGCCTAACTACCTCCTTTCATACTAAAAATCCCTTTCTAATTCTTTTTGTTATAAGATTTGCATAATATGTGTTCTAAATATCAAATAAAATAAATAAATAAATTATTAAGGATCAGCAATGTCTAACAAAGGTGACTTAAGATATATAAAAGCTATTATCAATATAAATCAACCTCAAAATCACTATTAAAAAAAAAATAAGATTGTATAAATATGAATAATAGTCCTATTAAATGGGCTTCTTCTAAATTAATAACCTGACATCTTATAACTAATAAAATCCATTGATATGGCTTTCATTTAATTATATAATAAATTATATATTAAATATATATATAAATTTTTTTCATATGGTAGCCAAACTACAACACAACAATGGTGAAGTTTGATATGAGAACCAAGAGCTGTGGAATGATGTTGTGAGTAATTTAAAGAGCAGATCTAAAGTATTAGATATCAAAATATGGAGAGATGTAAAGGAATGGTTATGGTTTTTTTAACATCAGAATTGCATTGAAGTACAAGGACACAGGAGGATAACATCGATGGGAATGCACAATTAGAGTGGAGCTTATTAGGCATTGGAGTGATGACAAAGCCTTCTTTGGAATCTAGGAAAGAAGTTGTAGGTGCCTACGACATATCAGGACTAGTAGACATCGATGTCGAGGAAGGATTTAGGAAGCAAGAGCAGTAGAGCGAGAGAGAGGAAGCAAGAGCAGTAGAGCGAGAGAGAGGAAGCAAGAGGAGCGGCCGGGCGTTTATTTTATTTTTTTGGAGAAGATTTTCAGTGCTCTGAAGGTCGGTGCAAGATGGCGTCCAAGTATTAGTAGGTCGGCAGATCTGGCAGCAGGAGTTAGTACAGTGAGGTAGAACAATGGCAGCAAAACAAAGGCAACAGAACGTGGAGCTAACGACAAGTAGCATCATAAGAGTACGACGAGCAAGATCACGACAACAAAAACCAGAGGACGAGGAAGAGGAATACGGGATGAAGTACTTGGTGCAATCCATCGGACAAGCAGAGGATGAGGAGGGAGCCAACAATTTCAAGCGCGAGGACGACGAGGACGCAGTGGTAGACGAGGATGACAAAGAGGGACCAGCGAGCGGCACACTAGTGAGCACAGAAGGGGAGGTGGACGTACAAGAAAATGAAGAGTGGAGGTTCGAGGAGTCTATATATTAGCTTACATATTACAATGAGAATTTTACAATAAGAATGTAAGATCTACCTCAAAGGTGGCATTAGCGGGCACGTAACAAATCCAAGCTACAATCTCATACTCTCAATCATATAAGATATTTTTATAATCATAAGAGAGATGCCAAATGTAAATATTGTGGTAAGAAATATCACTATGAGAGAAAGTGTTGGACCAAAGAGAAGGATAAAAATTTAAAGAAGTTGAAGAAGAATTTCTAAAAACAACAAGAAAATACAACAAGCAAGAAGGATCAAAAAGATGAATCTATATTTGTGGCAATATTATCTATTACTATGAATGATAAAGAGTAGCATATTGATTTGGATATTTTTTAGCATATGATAAGAAATCAAAGTTGGTTTTCAAGCTATGAAAACCTATCACTTGGCCCTTAGATTTATCTATGGAATAATATTAGATTTGTCATCAAAGAGAAGCATAATATTTCCTTTCAACTTTCAAATAAGGTTTAAAAAGATGTGCATGATATCTTACATGTTGAAGGATTAGCCAAGAATTTGCTTTCAATTAGTAAAATGATAAATCAAGGTTATAAAGTCAATTTCAAAGCAAAAATTTGTCTTAGGAAACATGATAATATTATCATCAAGGATATTAGATTTGGAAGCTTATATAAGCTATTGATATTGTCATGTGCAAAGAAAATTTTACTTATTTTTGAAATGAGACAAACCATAAATAAAGTAAATCTATGCATCAATGATTTGGTTATCTTGGCATTTCAAGCTTAAAGAAATTATAAGCAATTGATATGATTACTCATTTGTATTTAGATAAGCATATAAAATTAAAATTTTACAAAAGATGTATTTATAAAAAATAATATTGTGTTATTTTTCTAAGAAAAGATGGTATCTATGCAATTAAACTCTTAGATTGATATATTTTGATATAAATGGTCTAATATAGACTATATCTCATGAAAAAGAAAAATACTTTAGCATTTTTATTGAGGATATTTTGAGAAGATTTTTTGTATATTTTATGAATCAAAAGTTGGAAATCTTAGAAAAATTCAAGATTTTCAAGGCTCTAATTAAAAAATAAATGGACTTAGAGATTCAAAAATTATATAGTAACAATGGTGGTGAATATACATCCAATGCTTTTAAGTAGTTTTGTGAGGAATATAGCATTAAACAACAAATATTTATATCTTACATACCTCAGCATGTTTTTTATACAAGCATTAAAGAACCAATTACTCTCATTGAAGTTATAAGAAGGGATGATACTTGGAAGTGGAAAGAAGCAATGGATTTAGAGTATCAAAGTCTTCATGATAACAAGACATGAATTTTGACTACTTATGTCATATTACAAGTCATCTTATTTGAGAATGCACTAAGCACTTGGTTGTAGAAGGTAAACTTATATATTATAACTAATCAAGATCCTAAAAATTCTAATAAAATTTTAAATAAATCTCAATTGAATCTTTAAAAATCCTAATCAAATTTTAAAGTATTTTTTTTAAATCTTAAAATAATTAGTAAGAAATTATAAAGAAATTCTAAAAAAATATTAATATTATCCTAAAAAAATCATAAAAAAATCATAAAGATATCTTAAAGAAATCCTAACTAAATCCTAACTAATTGTAAAAAAATCCTAATATAATCGTAAGCAAAATCTTAACCAAACTTTAAAAAATCCTAAAGATATCTTAAGTAAGTCCTAATCAAATCCTATCCAATTTTAATGAAATTTTAAATATATCCTCACCAAAACTTAATCAAATCTTAATCAAATCTTAATCAAGTTTTAATCAAATCAACATCACTTTATTTGTAAAAAGATTAGAAATGACAAGATTGACTTAATTTTTTTTGAGACACAAGATATAATTGCAATTGTTTTTACGAGAGATGTAACTCTAAAGAAGCATTGTAAATTCAAAGAGACCATAGAAATCATCAAATTAGATTAGTATAATATATCATTAAGTAGAATTGTTAAAAGAATATTTATATATATATATATATATATATATATATATATCTCCTATTAGACATTATATATTTAACTAATATGTGGACAATTGATACTAAGTTACAACCAGTTGATAACTTGTAGCCGCAATAAGTTAATAATACTACTATATAATAAAAATTGTCTAACAAAATGATTATCTCTAAATTAAATGGATCTTGGTGGTAAACTAATTGTTAGTATGTTCACATTAGAAAGTCCTTGTCATTAGACTATGGACTTGTGATATAAGAGCCCAAATAGTATGTGATTAGTTTTTAAATCTTCCTTGGTTAGGTGGTGAATTCATTTGTATTTGCATCATTAAGATTCTATCTTAGCAATATACTTCCTCATATTTCTTCACATAACAAGTATAAGCAAAAGACTAAATTAAAAATTCTTTTTTATATCAATTAAAGATAATCTTATAAATTACATATTTAAATTAGTATGTTCTTTATGTTTATATAAATTTTTATCAATAGATTCTTAAAGATTTATAGAAGATATTAAATCATGTATGTACATATTAAAATTTATTTATTTAATTATTTTTAAAATTAATGTCACAAAATAATTGGCATGAATTATAAGTTTAAGAATTTATATTTTTTTATGTATACAAATATTATGTCACAATAAATATAATATCTATATTAAATTATCAAAATTAAAATTATTATACTAGAAATGATTGTTATATATATATAGATATATATATAACCTCTCTTTCTCTTTTTTTATCTCTCTCTATATATCAATATTAATTTTTTATTACATTCATGTTCATCTATATTATATATTATAATAATAAAATATTTTTATTATAATTGTGGTAGAAAAATATTATACTAATAATAAAATCAAATATAAAGAATAATTCTAAATTATTTACAAGCAAAATAAAGATTAAAAATTGTGTAGTTTATCTTTAAAGATTGCAGATGTTAACATGATCTAATAGCAATTAAAGACAATAGAAAAGTAACATCAATAAATACATATTTTTTATTGATGAAGTATTTTGAATAACTTTATAAAATTAAAATATTTATAATAATTCTTTTATTAAGCACTAAAAATAAAAATTCTTCATATATATATAATATTTATTTAATATAATTATAGATAATAATAGAAATTAGTACCTAAAATAATTTATTATAATGGTCATCTTTATCATATTATTTAATATATTTATAACATAATATATATACTACCAAATTTTTTTAAGTTTTGCATGTTATCTTAGAATCTGTTACATTTAATTGACTTTATGATTGATTTATTAGCTAATTTTAAATAAAAAAAAATTTGAAAAACACATATATATATATATATATATATATATATAAGTCGATGATAATATTATTTATTTCAAAAAATAAAAAATTTATATAATACTTATTTTAAAATCCTAAAAAATACTTATTTTTAATTTTAAAAAATATACAAATATTCATAGTTACAAATAAAAGTATTTCTAAAATTTATTTTTAAATAAATATAATGATATCATTTTTAAATTTTTTAATATCAAAAATCATCACAATATATTTGCATCTTGAATCAAACTCCATGTGGTTTTTATATGCTCTTTAGATTTTTAAAGTCATTAGATGCTCTTCTTGATTGTATTTGAAGGTCTAAAATTAACCCTCTTATATCCCTACTTCTCCCTTGAAGCCTTAAATCCTAGTAAGACTTGTTAGTAAGTGCTTGCCAAAACCATTGAAACACTCACGTGTCATAGGTGTGGCAAGACTTACAAAGATGGCCTTACATTTATTCTTGTTAATAGTCAAAGGCCTACTTCACAACTTTGTCTTTATACTTTTCAACACAACTTCGTCTTTATACTTTTCAACACAACTTCATAATGTCTTTCTCTTCTTAATTTTATCTCTGTACTATTATTGTTTTCTTTTCCATATTTGATTGAATAGTGATCTTCTGTATGCACGTTGAAGTGTAGATTCAACTAAGTATAAGAATGAATTTTTTACAAGAGTTGTGTAACATAGTGTGTAAATACTGATTTTTATTTAAGAGAGAATTTAATAGATAGTTAACCAGAATTGTCCAACGTGATACAAAAATATTTATATTATTGCTTGCAAGAATACTCAGCTATTTACTATTTAAACATTGTGGACATAACGTGATGGTATAGCATCAGCAACAAGATATTTAAAACCAGTTGGTTGTAGGCAGAAAGGTCTTATTCAGAAATTATTTTTTATGTTTTTCCTCTTACTACGATTGCTGTAGATAATCACTAATGACACATGTGAGCAAGACATTCTGCCTACAAGCAATTTGTAGCAAGTTGTCAATCCACACACATGTTCAAAGGTATAAAAATGTTGCCTTAAGTTATAATTTCCTCCCTGTATCCTTGTAAATTTACTTAAATTTTTACTATTGTTTGAATGATAATATAACTATAAATGAACATACAATAATGATAATCAATAAGTTTATATTTGCGACTTTAATTTTGGCTTTGATTTGTTTGATGTGATTGAACCAATAGGGATAAAAAATCCGGGAATGTTCAATTACATTTGATGAAAAAAGGACTTTCAGCAGATTAAAACCAACTAATAATCAGCATAAGTACTTCTCTATTATTGAAAACAATCGACTATGTTCTAAAGCACAAAACTTAATTATCATGGTATTACAATTTTATTTGAAATTCGAATACCAAGTTATGGTTGAAAAATAGCACCCACCAACCTTTAAGGAGAAGCTACCAAATCACATAGCCATCTCCAAAAACATTGTTTCTTGTTCATTTAAACAATGCGACAATCGACCCATATGTTATTGCTTCTCCAAATCCCTTGGACAAGAGTAGTATTCAATAGTATCAAAGGCAAAAAAGAGCATCAATCACAAAGATGGAAATTTATCTAAGAATTGGAGGAATTAGTGATAAATTGCTCTTTGGAAAAACTAAAACAATGCCAAACTAGGAGTAAATAACGGTACAAGAACAAGATTTTCTAAAGTACTCAATGTTTCAAACCCTCTCACCCGTCTCACCTTGATCATAATATAAACCTTTATAACAAGAATCATCCAGTTCAAAATAATAGACAATCAAGAGCTGGTACATGTATGATACTCATATGCACACAAGGAATTCCAATTCAACAGTGACATCGTTGTAAAGCCACTCCTCTTATCGCAATAGGAAAGCATTTCTAAAGAACTGAAATCTGAAGACAAAGTTACTTTCAAAAGCTGCATGAAGGGTCAGTTGAAATTTTTTTAAAAGTCACACCTTGTTCAGATGAGCTGAAGAGACAGATGGCGCAAAGCTGAGGATAGGAAGACGTTGACAACGCAGGAAAACTAATAGATTAGACCTCCGCTCATCCAGAGGGATAAAAGGCAAGCCCTCCTATCAGAGCGCCGGCCAACCTCACGCACAGAAGCCTATTCCACTGACCTTGCCACGATCCGGCAACATTCAAAGTCCATGGGTGATATCAAGAGTGCCCCCAAACCCTTAGTGAAGAGCCTGAATCCCACATAGAATGTAGTGTAATTCATTTCTCACACCTCAATTTAACGAGGTCCTGTGCGTGTACCGACGTAGTTGGCAACGTCGATTAACGGTGCGAACCATTACTAACGTTCAGATCAGAGATGGCTTGGGACGCTGAGTGTGATAATCGACACAGGAACATTTCAGACCATAGTCTCTACGTTTGCTGTTTTTGGTCGTGACCAGAAACATGTGGGATAAGTATACTTATGAGTTAGATATCACACCACATGATTTTAGCAGTCATGTAACATCTGGGACTAGCCGATTGTCATCTTGATCGCGGGAAGGAGACTTTTGGATAGAGCGCAACTTCCGATCAACTTCGCCGACGATTGTAATGATGAAATTATACTAATCATACAAGTGCAGCGAATAATCATACAAGTGCAACGGAGCATCGAAGAGGCGAGCCAGACGCGAAAGAGACGATACGATCACGCGACCGGGCTGCGCAGATGGACTTAGTGGTTGGCCCTGGGGGTGAGGTTCACCAGGAGCCAAACTGAGGGGCTACCCAATCAGAGCATGTCGGGCGCACAGATGGCAGTACGTGTTAATTAACCTATCCACAAGCAGTACTTGTGTTCTCATCTTCAGGGCTACGATACTTCAGCCCTGATTTCCATTTCATGGTCCGTCTTGCAGGGAAGTACCTTTACAACCTACGCTTCAACGGGCCTTCAAAGCGTAACGATGACCGCTACATTCAAGTTCCCGGGGCACCACTGACCAAATGAGGCGTCACTGAACGGTATGCAACAATCGTTGCGTAATTAGGTCTGTTCGCTGGGATTTCACTGTGAATTTTAATCAGCGGTAGCCTCCAGAAAGTCGTGACATAGTCCAGGTAGTGTACAACTTTTTCGATTATTTATGTGGACAATCACTATTCAGACATTACGCCGAATATTTACTCAATGATTTCGTTCGACATTCACGTTAATTAAAGGGTTCGGTACGTACTATCGAACTCTTCAATTCAACTTCAACGAGGGGATACACAGTAATCATTACTTCGTAGGTGCGCAACGAGCAAGAACACGGACACGCTGAGCTGATACCATTCACATAAGCCCTTCTCAGTAAGAAAAACCTACTCTATAATTCCATCCCGCCAGCCCTAACTTTGACTGTAAAGTGAAGTAAATGTTGCAACCATACAGAGATCCCAGCTCATCAGACATCGCCAGATCACGGAGAGGTTCACATCAGTCTAGCCACCACCTGAGCGCATGATGAAGCCAATGCTGTGGTGTTTCAAGCCCAGCCGCTCACATGCTCTGCCTTGGAGGTGAGGCAAATGGAAATACAACAACAACGAACCGACCAACATTGTCAAGAGGTACCCAAAATTACGTCCAACAACAAAATGAAAAGAGCCACTTCCTGAAACAGTTCAACTAGTTACAATGTGCACATAGCAGCAGAAAACTTTACTCTGCTTACAGCTGCAGGTGAAATAATAACATAGCCGCACACAGTAATGGAAAGCAAACACGGCCAGGTCTCATCCGAGACGATGCTGCGGGCTCGAGCTGGGGCTTCTACTTATACAAGTATCACCCTTCTGGAAGATTCCAGATGTTCATAGCAGATGGCCACGTATCAATCCAGGTTACAGTCTGATCGACTTTCAGTCGAAACCCTAACCCTAGAATGTGCGCTGAATTGGTCGCTTGCGTGGAGGCTACTGGTCCTGCATGTCATGTCGCTCCAAATAGTCAAGGCTTGCTTGTGTCGTGTTTGTGTAGACTAAAATTTTATGGGTGTATGTGTGATGGTGAAGGTTATGAAAATTGATTGTGGTTGGTCCAAAAAATGCAAAACAGAAAATCTATGCTCAAGCTCTTCAGATTCTAAGAGATTTTGTAAATTTGGTTTACTCAAGTTGTAAAGAATAGACTGATGATCCTGACTTTCAAGACAAATTAAAGATTAATGCCCTTTGATTTGCTTATTTTCTTCTTCATCTTCTTTTTTAATGCCTTGATGAAAAAAGTCTTCTTAATTTTTTTTAGTTATGTAATCTAATTCATAAATTTTTCTTGGAAATATTGGTTATAATTGATATAAATGTTGTTGATAAAATTCATAATCCTATTTTGGCACTTTCAGTTAAGTTGAATGATGGGTTCTATTTTTAATTATTAACATTATATTATTACTATTGTCCTAAATATTTTTTATTTTTATATTTAGATTACAAATAAAGAATTTTATTGTTAACTGTATTTAAAACTAGCAATAGAAAAAACATCTTTTTTGAAAATGTAATTTCTAAAATGTTTCAAAGGACAAAATATCAAAACTTGGATAGATTTGTATATTAGATGGATATTGAAGATAAACATTAATTAAATTAATTTGGTGAGGAATTTTTCTCACAATAAACACAAATTTATTTGTGTTTTCAATATTTATATTTTTGTTTTTGGAGTGTAGAAATCACACTAAATATCCTACTTTGAATTCTAATTGATGTTTTTATAACAATACATATCATTTTACATTAATCATTGGCTTTACTATATATATATATATATATATATATATATATAAACTAAGCTTATATATATAACTAAGCTTGTAATATCTTTGATTTAAAAAAAAAACAACTGCTAAAGTATTGTAGACTTAATTTGTAATAAATGGAGTTTTTAAAATTACTATATATGTTTTTGTAGTATATAAACTTTGAAAATGGCAAGAAATATATTCAATATTATTCTTACTACTTTATTTGTAACTGACAATTGCTTCAAAATTGGTTGATTTATTTAATTTGAATATCAAATTATAGATGATTTGCTCTAAAAATATTTGAAGTGATGCTTAAAATTTTAATAAATTATTTTTTCTAATTTTGATTCAAATTTCAACTCTTATTCAGACATAAAATATATTTAAAATCCATTAATATGGCAATTTAAGAAAGAAGAAAAAGAAAAAAAGAGTCTTTGTAATAAAAAATAATATTTTTAATATTTTTGATGAAATTGTCTACAATTACCAAAATTTAGTTTTTATCAAAAAATATTAAAAATATATAATAAAATTTATAACAACATTTACTACTATTATTTTAGAATTAAAAAAGATCAAATCAATGTAAATGATAAATGCCTTGTAACCAAAGATGTCATATATATTAAAAATTTGTATAAGAAGAACATTTGGTTTCCTCTTGAAGTTGCAAAGACAATATGTAATTACAAAGTCAAACCATAAACTTATCACACTTTATTTGATTTTTATCCATGAAAAATTTGTAAATATATTAAATACTCTTTGTTTATGTAATTTTTACATGTTATAATTGTGTATTGATCTCTTTCAAATAATTGGTTTAATTCTTCAAAATCATCAGTTATTTCTAACAGTTTTAAATACAAAAAGATTTTTTATTTTTTGATTTGATTTTTCAGAATTCTCATCAAATAGATGTATGCAATTATCGTAATAATTTAAAACATTTAAAGTAGGTATGAAATCATTAGTCTTTGCTTCAAATAAGAAAGTATCTCTTACATTTGAATGTACTAAAATTGGTGTTGTTGTAAAGACATCTTTAACATCTTAAAAGCTTCTACAATTTTATCATCTTGTATAGTTTTTATTTTTTATTTTTTTATTTTTTTATATTTTAAATTAATGTTTATAAATTCATTTAAAATTTAAAATTTTATCTACAAAAATCATAAAAATTTGTAAACTTTATACAACATTATGTGACTTTGAATGATAAAGGTTTCATCTATTATATTATTTTATATTATTTTATATTTTTTTGTAGATTCATATAAATTTTACTCATTTAAAAAATACATACATAATAATTCAAATAAATGTTAATAAATTAGATAGTTTTCTAATTATTTCTGTAAATTTTAACAGCAAATAAATTGACAAATATTTGCAATAATCTAACTTATTTTTTAATATATAAAACACATATTTGTATTTGTGATTTTGAGTGTTGAGCAAATTCTTTATCAATAAATTTTTGTTACATTCTTATTTTGCTATTAATTCCATGTAAAAAAAGCTAAAGATTAATTTAAGCAAGAATTATATTTTATAATTTTAATTTATTTTGTTATACTTTTTGTAATTAAATTCCTTTGATATAAAATGTTAATAATATCATAAATTATTATTATTATCATTATTTAGTTTTATTTTAAATTTAATATGTTAAGATTTATTTCTTTATTTATTATCACTAGTTAAAACACTTAGTTGTATAGCACAAATTTCCAACATTACATTTCTTAAGCTTCTCATGTTACTACTTTAGCTTCTAAACATTTAATATATACATTTTATTTTTTATTTTCTTCTTTGCAAATATTTTTTTATTCATATTTTTTTTAGAATGAATCTTTTACCAAATCAATATGTATTCATATTCTTTATTTTAAAACTATTAAAGTCTATGAAATTTAGATTTGAAGAGTATTAGATGATATTGAAGTTAATACATGATGTTTGATTTGTTTCAATCACTTCTAGTTGTTTCATTTTTTTTGGCATTATTTATTGTTGCTAGATATTATCTATCAAGGATTGTAGCAAGTATTAGAAAAAATTCTTTTATAAAAAAAATGTTATTGCTTAAACAAAATAAAAAAATAAAAAATAAAAAAAATCATATTACCACTCTTGTATCAAAAAGTATTTTTCTACATTTTCAATATACATAGAAGTGTAAATCAAATTTCAAAATTAAAAGCTGAAAATTATTGGTTGTTAATATCAAACTAGATATATCTATTTGTATGATTGCTACTGTGATTAGCCATTGTTGTTTTTAATAAACTATTACAACTAATTAAGATTGTACTAAAATCCTTAACTTTTTAATATTCTTATTATAATAATATAATACAATATAATTTAGAATAATATAATAAATATATAAATAAATTAATTATTACATATAATTTTATTTTATTATATTAGTATATTAAAATAAGTTGCATCAATATATATTAAATTATCTTGACCTTATATATCATTATAAGTAATGCTATAAATGATTGATGTAGCAATTTAATATGCTCCATTGCATATAATTTTTTTTCTTATCATTTATTATTTAAATGGTTTTTATAAATTTTATTTTATTTAGAAAAATTACATGTTATATTTTTAAAATTAAAATCCCAACCTAAAAAGATTATGTACTTTTTTTTTATTTTTTTAAGTACACAAATTTCATAATAAATTATTACTAATAAAAAACCTAAACCATAATTTTAAAATATTAAAAAAAAAAAAAAAAAAAAAAAAACTAAGTAAAAATGTTCATTTGATTTGGCTAAAACACACTCAAATCTTAGCAGCAATCTCAATTCTGATTGTTGCATAAAGACAATCAAATATGTTGCATCAAAACTACATATATACCTTTGTCACAAGGTCAACAAATTCCCTATCCAATGAACGTGGATAAAAATGAACCCACATTCCACACCCACGACCAATATTTTTAGTGCATCTAAACATCTCAAGAATGAAGTATTTCACATAAATTTTCTCACACAGGTTTGGCAATCTTCAACTCAAATACAGTTCGTGCAGATATCATACCTCAATTCCATTCTTTGGTCGGAGGTAATCCGCAAGGTTGACGAAGGGATTGATTGCAGCATCAGAAAAGAATTCGTGATTGACTGTCATTGCTGGAACGAGATGGAAAAATCTCCGTTGGGTGTTGTGCTCAACTAATGAAGCTGAAGAATAATGTTTTACCTCCTTTCGTCGCAACTGAGTTGATTTTCTCCTGAATTAACACATGTTTGCTTCCCACCTGCATTTAATATCCGTCCCTTATTTCGATCGTATTTCGATCGGAATGGTTCGGCTCGAGATAAAGTAATTCCAAAACTTCTTTCCAGGAATACACTGAACTGCTTGAAAACCCGCGATTTCCTGCCATTGCCAGCTAGAAAACATTCCTACTTTGGTGACACTCATCTAACCCCGTTCTTGGAAAATTTTCCACGTATTGAGATCAATCACGGTCATTGAAGTAGAGGACTACAATAGGAAATGACTTGGGGTTTCCTCTCAAGTCAGAGCTCCACAGATGGATTCGCAATGTTCGGCCCGAGCACGCGGAAGTCCACGATCCGAGGGGAAATCTCCACCGCCATTTACGGCCTGTCGTGATGTGATTCCGAGTCGGTGGGATCAGACGGCGTCATTTCCGGTGCTCGGTCACCGTGAAGAAGCGATGTGTTTCACCGTGGCCGACAGGACCAATTGTCATCCTGGAGTGGATGACACAAATTAGAAATTAGAAATTCACACGCAAACTCGTACTTTGTAATGTATTACAATGTACAAATAATTTCAATCAGCACGCATCAAATTTAAATTTGGATCGTTAAGATGCTTGCATATACCAATATAAAATCCAAAGTATTACAGTGTGCAATTTTTACATTATACAAGTCTGCATAATACTATCAGTAATATTCGAAAATTATATGTACATAGCAATGTTTATGGTCAATTTTAGACTGATATGTGTAACGACATTAAACTAAAAGATATCAATTATTGAAAAACACATTGTTTTTACTTTAAAATACTGATAGAAATGTTAATTTTCATAGTTATTTCTTGAAATAACAATTATATTTTAGCTTTATTAAAAATAATTTCAATTTCTTGCTTTTAAATATTAATTATTTTATAATTTATTAAATTACATATAATTTTATGCAACTTAAAATTAAAAAATATCTTATAAAAATACATCAATATATTTACTTTTAAATATTTTATTAAAAGGGATTATATTAATTTAAATTTTTTATATAATAAAATGAAACATATCATTATAGGTTTTTATGACTAACTCAATAGCTGCAGAGCAGTGTAGTGCTAATATAAGTTACAGTTCAGTGATTAAATAGTCTTGTGGAAAGTTTGGAGTTGCAACCTTGGACGCATCATATGGTTGTATACTTAATTTATTTTTATTTTTATTTTTATTGAATTTTTAGCTACAATTGTGATGTGAGACAAAGGCAATGATTCTAAAGTTAGGTGACAGTAAGAAAGGATCAGCTTGCAAAAAATACACATCTCTATAGACTTGACAAAAGATAGAGAAGTGATTATTTTTTATAACATCCATTAGATTTAAGATAGATCCCATCCAATAAAATCTATTCCAAGTAAGTGCCTTTTCAAATGTTTTGCGAGGCGCTATGCTACTTGTTAATTCAAACTAATTCTCACAAAGTCTTAGCAAATAATGACTCTGTCTTACAAAAAATAGCCCAATTATTGTGGACTATTATTATCACTTGCTTTACAGATGGAAGATTGGATGTTTCTAGTATCAAATTGTACAAGAACATCATTTATTATGAACATCTTTTATCACGGGCATCTATCTACAAAACATTTCAGAAGATTCCAAAAAAATCTAAAAATTTCTAAGAAGGTCTTGGAAGGATTTAGAAGATTCTAATAGATTGTAGAAGATTTTAAAAGATTTTTATAATAGGATGTCTAAGTTGCTTGATTTCCAAGCAATGTAAGAAGTCACAAGAGAAGATTCTTAAGATTTCTTCAAATTGAAGGAATAATGAAGTTATTCAAGAATCATTTTAAAATGGCTTAGAAGCAAAGCCTTCTACAAAAAGTTACCTAGAAGCTTCTTAATTTCTAATATATATAGGTGTCTAAGCTAAAGGGCTGTTTAGTCTCAACATTGCTTGTTTTGTGATTTAATTTGGATCTTTTAGTCTTGTTCTTGTTCATGTATTACATTGCTCTATAATAAGACTCATATATCCTATTATCTTATTATAATCTTATATAAGTTTGTTGATCTAATCTGTAATAGTTTGGCAAGACTACTAGTATCAATTTTAGAGCTCTGTATTCTTAATAAAATATGAAATATTATTCTTTTTAAAAATATAGAAGCATTTTAAAGATTGTAGATTATCCTCTTTTAAACTAATATTATTTATATCATTTCTTTTTTAAAATTGATTTTAATTATAAGTAATATTATAATTTTTTCAAAGTCAGATCAATTTCTTCTTCTTTCTTAGAATCTCATCTATCTATTTTATAAATATAGAAGTAAATTAGGTTATAGGTGGTACAGCTTCACAAATAGAAAATAGAGTAGCAACTCTTACAAATCTTTGAACTGCTATAGATAATCTAGAAGAAGAGATTGTATTCTTTTGCAATCCAAGTAAAGAATCTCAAATTAATTTAATGTTTGAAGAAGCTAAATGAGAGATTTATCATTTATAACAAAAAGTTATTCAATTGAAAAAAATAAATACTAGACATGTGCTGTATATGACTTCTATAAATGTTTCAAGGACCATTACAAAAGAACCAAAGGCTAGCATGCCAAACAAGTTTGATGGAATAAGATCCAATTTTTTGGGATTTTATATAAAAAATGTCATTCTATTTACTCTTATATTTTTTTTGTTATTTAGACAAGTTTATTCAAGTTGATTTTGTAGGTACTATTTTATTAAAAAGTGCTTGTTCATGATTTGCTCCATTATTGAAAAAAAAAATCTCCAATACTGTACAAGCTAGAGGCTTTTCTAAATAGATTTATTATTACATTTGGAGATAGGGATCAAGAAAGGGTGGCAAAAAAAAAGATACAAAACTTACAAAAATGATCATTTGTCTCACTTATTCTATCAATACTGCCTAGAGAAAATTTGTAAAGGGGGATTTGAACACAAGGTGAGACTATCCGCATTGAGTTAAATTGTTAGGATCACATAACTAACTACCTACTGAACATTAGAGTCCAATGCACACATTCATGCTTTTCTCTAAAATATTGCCGTCCACTCTACTGGTTCTGCTATTCCAAACTAAAGATACTTCGTGACATAATCCTCCACCAATACTCCTACTATAATCTTCTCTCTTCTTCCGAATTCATAACAACAATTGGCAATGTTGCACCATTTCCACAGACTGCATACACCCGCTTCTTTCTCCAATCACTAGAAATAATTTCTCACCTACAAAGTCTCTCAAAACAAATTGTTATTCCAATATTCTCCACTGTTCAACTCTCATAGTCAATACGGCATGACACTCACATCTACAACCAAACTTCATTGACATAGCCGGTCTTCAACCTCCAATTCACCGCAAAGAACTTCACGTAACAAACAATCATAATTTCTTATTCATCTACATATATATAAATTTTCTGATTTATTACTGTACTTCATCATTGACATGGTATAACCTTTCGGAATAGAATCCGGATCCTCCACTACAGTCTAACAAAAGAAAAGAGAGAGGTAGCACCAAGCTTATCCTAGCTTAGGACTATCACAATCTGGCCCCGACTCCCCCGTACCGAATTGATTTATACTTGTCTCGTCTATGTTAACTGCTTCACAACCGATGATAACTACTTTTTTAAACTTCTTCATCCATTCTGCCTTCTAAATTGGCCATTCATCGGCTTCCTACCTATTCTTAATCCTACAAACTATGTCTTGTAAATCCTAAAATTCCTATCCATTCTACAAAGCTCCACTCCGAATTGTGCAATGCCCTCGCAAATACAGAATTGGTAAAGAAAAAAAAACATTTGTTATGAAGCTGGCTCTTGAGATTAGCATGCTCCTAGATTTATAGGAGGTTCTTCTACGTTTGGCCCTAATGGCACGTCTTCATCCTCCTCTGATAAATCGACATGGTTACTCTTAAATTGCGCTGATAAATCTTCATTATCCGCTCCCAATTTCCAAACTTAAGCCTCCAATTATAGAATCCTGGCATCTTTTGCCTCTAATTGGTGCCCTTGTTGCTTCATCTCTCTTCCAGCTTACTAGTACTCAAAACTGGTGGAACAAATACTTGTGGCCAAACGGTATTGGTCAAGTCGCCCTCCAATTTTTCCACTTCACCTTTTAAGGCAGCAATTTCTATTTGCAGCTTATCCGTTTCAATTCTGTATTGATCTCCCAATTCTATCTTTTCCTATTCCAATTTCGCTGCTATCTCACGTTCTGCTTGTAATTGATACTTCAATGCTTCCCATTCCAAATCCCATATCTTGCGATTTTCTATTAATTCTTACTTTTGACTGTTCAGGATTCTTTGAATGCAATCTTTATCATTCGCCCAATTTTTCTTTTCTTCCGCTAACTTTCGCTCCACTGCTAGCTTGGATTCCGTCTTTGCCCTAATTAGGTGACCTTATTCTACAATTTGGCGGCTTTTTTCCTTTACATACTTTCGACTCGACTCCAACTGTTGTCTTAAATTTTCTTCCAACTGACCCACTTGTCACGGACATAAGATTTACTCTAGTAAATTATCTAAGTAATAATAGACTAATAGAAGTAGGTAAAATAAGTTGATTTGATAATATCTGATAGAAAAGCTTTCTAGAAGCTTCATAGACGCAAAATCACCTTTATACATGTCTATAGGTGATTGATAGGTTAGAAACTTGGTCAACAAGGTAGCCACATGGCACACATGTTGGTAGCTTGCAGAACAAGCTAGCCATGTGTCACACATTTTGGTAGCTTGTGGAACAAGCCAAGTACGTGGCGTACATGTGAGAAACTTGTCGTGCAAGTTTGACACGAGTCTTGCAAATTAGACACGTGTATGAGGTCCTATAGAATACCGCCATGTAGCTCTTAGTTAGATAGTATTTATAGAGGCAAGAGTGAAGCCCTCTTCACTCTTGTCAACTCCTTTCTTGATCCTAGTCTAGTTTCAAGAGTCCTCATGTTTCCAGTCTTTGGCAATAGCCATTCCAGTTTTCTTTTGAATATACATACTTTCTTATTTTATTTTGTGACTTTACTTTGACACAGTTTTCATTAGAATATACATCTTTTTCTAGTTCATGTCCTTCAAACCACTATAAGCTACAATTGGGAAATTTGATCCAATATTACTTCCGTGAAGTTCCCTCCTTCTAGTATTGTGATGTTCAAAATTAGAGCCTCAGGCACCCTTTCAATTACTACACAAATTGAAGCTCGCCATGGTGTCGTCTCTGCGATAGCCTCCTGTTCCCGTGATCTACTTGATTCCCCAATTTCGTGTGCAACTACCCTTAGACCAACTGGTAAGCTCCGCGTATCCTGTTGCGGCATGGGAGGAAGGTACACTCTTCTCCCTTGCTGGTTGACTTAACATATGTGCAATAACGGAGTGCACATAGTTAGAGCATAGCAAAGAAGCAAATTTATCCATTTTCCGCTTAGCTTCCATTTCTGCACGGATACGGTTTGCTACAAAGGCTGCCTAATTAAAGACCAGCCTTCAAGTGTTCCAATTGCAGCAAACAACAAGAGCTTGGACATGTACGTGGTATGCCGGTTCAAGCCTAGCCGCTTTTGAATGAATCGCATCCACTCCGCAAGCTCTAGGATAAGTGCCTTGGCTACTTTCAAGCCTTGATTCTTCTCAAAGGACGTCATGTCGCCTTTGAAATAATTTCCCAGTTTGAAGTCACTCGACACTTCGACTTCTACCGCTAACTCACCTATTGATAAATAATATATATATATATATATATATAATGCTGACTACATACTCCTTGCTCGTACTAATTGTTATTTTTTGACAGCAGAACACTCTATACTTCAATAAGATACACTTGAGCAACCAAGCTCAAAACAAAATGCTAACAAAAACTCTCACTAAGTGCCCCGCTCTTAATCTTTTACTCGGGGTCTAAAACAACAATTCTTAAACCAGTGTACCAGATCATCACTTCCGATTTGCCTGACTAGGCCGTATTAAGACCCAAAACTGTCCATCAGCCGCCTTTTCTAACCATCATGCACCTTCAATAAAGGTAAGCTATCATGAATAGATACACCCTCTTCCCTCCAATTTTGAAAACCCGTCTCAGGTTTATATAAAATAAAGACGTAAATGGATTTCGTTAACTCGGGTGGTAAATTGAATACCCATAAAATCTTCCAATTGAACTGAACCATTAAGAAAGGCTTCAATTACTTGATAGAATCTATACCAACGGACTTGGAATTTCTCCAAAAAATGGTGAAAGCGACTATCACAAAGAAATACTAGATCATTTTGCATAAAAGATTTAGGACATAATTTACTATCAAAATAACTCTTACGGCGGCATTGTGTAGCTTCCATAGTGAAGAGGGCCGTAGCTCTAACTTCATCCAATTTGTCCAATTGTGCTTATCGATGTTGGAGAGATTCCTTGTCACCAAGACATTCATCCAATATAATTCATAAACTCAGAACTTTCAATTCAATTGGTAATATTGCCTCTTGTCTGTACACCAATTAGAATGGGGCGGAATTCGTAGTCACTTTATATGCAGTACAATATGCCCACAAGGCTGTGAATAATTTTGTATCCCAGTCTGTTCCCACACCAGACACTATTTTCATTAAAATTTTATACAAAATACCGTTGGTCTTTTCAATTTGCCCATTGGCCCGAGGATATTATGCAATTATCTTTTGATGCTTGATCTCATATTTATTTGTCAAAGTCACAATTGTAGAATTAATAAAATGGGTTCCACAATCACTAACCAATTCTTTGGAATACCCAAATCGAGTGATAATGTTCTCATATAAA
This sequence comes from Physcomitrellopsis africana, assembly GCA_036785485.1. Classification (NCBI taxonomy): domain Eukaryota; kingdom Viridiplantae; phylum Streptophyta; class Bryopsida; order Funariales; family Funariaceae; genus Physcomitrellopsis; species Physcomitrellopsis africana. Next base: position 1,059,056 of record JAWRVF010000024.1, on the reverse strand, counting down.
AACGTCGCTACAGTATTGGCATTATCAGTTTTTGTTACCATAGCCTCCGCCCATTTTGTTATGTAATCCGTCGCTACCAAAATATATCTTTTCTGTCCATTATGCGAGCCTCGTGCGATTGATCCTACAAAATCAATATCCCATTTTTCCAATAGTACTTGTGCTAAAATTGGTACCAACGGTGTCGGGGTAGAGAGAATCTGCCTCAAGAAAGCGCTGGGCTTCTGGCTGCCACTAATTACTCAAGCAAGATTCAAGTATAATAAAAATCCCCAATTTTATATAAAAGAGATCTCCATAGGGCTATTACACCCAATACACAAGCCTAATTTCCTCAAACCACTCAAAACATAACAAAATACTCTAAACCCTCATTCTCCCGTAGGAAGGGAATTTTTCCCGAACTTCAATAACCCATAACTTTTAATCCAACCGTCCAAAACTACTCCAAATTTACATGAAGTACTGATATATTCTTCACAACTACCACCACAAATTTCAACTATTGATTCATTATCGATCTTTAGATATCGCCAAAACCCTAGCAGTAGCTTTAAACCCTTGTTTACAAACACCCGTGTACTAAATTCTTCATATCTCACAATCTAAGAGTCCAAATGCTATGAAACTTTGATGTGTAGCTTTTTAGCACAATAATACACCTTCTTGGAAATTTTGAGACAAAAATTCGTCCAAAAACTTAAGATATGGCAAACCCCATCACCATCAACAAATGGTCTACTTACTGCCTTGGAATTGGATGCACTGTCTTCAACTCTTCATATCTCCTTCGTCTAAACTCAAAACTTAAGAATTCCTTCATAACAGACGTAGATCTTGAAATCACCTTTTCAACCGCACCGTCCGATCTCCATAAGCCTCCGTAAAACTCCGCGAAATCGCAAAAGAGTGACAGTATGTATGAAATCCACTCTCTAACTTTGAACAAGTATAACTTCATCACCCTAACTCCAAATCGCCTAAAATTTCCTCTCAAACTATACCCAAAACCCTAAAATTTACAACCCTACCTCTGAAATTGCAAATCCCCTTTTTGAAGTCGCCGAAAACCCTTGTTAAGGTCGCAGGCAGCCTCCTCAAAGCCCATTGGGCATGGTATTCGACCAATAGGGATGAAGTTTCCTATTCCTTGCCTTCATCCAACCATGGCTTGATTTCATCTCTCCCAAATAGCCTCCTACTAGCTTATATTTTCATCCTTAGGCTCCCACCTTCTCTCAAGGCTTCATACTAATCATTTAGATCTTATATATATTTTTTTTATACCATAATCAAAACAAATAAAAATAAAATAAAGTTTCTTCTATCAATCCCTTTAATTTAATTTACTAACCATTCTAACACATATCTAAATCTATAAACATATTAGGCATTTTGAGTGGATTTTACATACTGTAAGCAATTACAGTACGACAACGGCATGGTAGAAATTCCTGTAGGTCTACCAATACGCTGTCGTACTGCATTTACGTGCAGTGTATAAAAATATTAAAAATCTTGTATCTATTTTTAATATATGTGTGAGTGCTAGAGGTTATTTTAGAAGATATTATAAGGAGAGGATTTATTATAGCCACTTAGTTAGTGAATTAAGATGGCTATTTGTTTTGTTCCTACCTTATTTATATCCTAGAATAGACTCTTTTGTAATTAGAAGAAAAGTGAAGGTTGTTTTACCTTTCTTGTTGACTTTTGAGGTAGAATGGACCTTGTGAGGGATAAGAAAGAAGAGCATGGGGTGAATAGGACCTATCCAATAGGATTTGGCTGCCCATGTAGGCATCTCATAGTCTAATATGGAAAGAAAGGGAGATATACTCCTCTTGTTAGACCGAGAGAGAGAGGCAGTTTTGAATAGTGAACTTTGGAGAGAGATAGCTCCGAGGAGATAGAAGTGTTTGTAGTGAAAATTGGTGGGTGTGTTCTTCGAGTTGTGAGGATTCTAGAACCTACTCACTTGCTTGTATTGGAGTTGTGAACAAAAGGTTATGCTTGTTTTAGTAGAGTGAGGTTTGCTGCCACCCGACGAAGAGGGGCAGAAACTTCGAGCTGCCACTGCAAGTTTGATTTCGACTCTTTCTTAGTGAAATTTATAGAGAGTGTGGAAAATTGTGCTAGCTTTCTATCAAGACATCTCTCGTAGCATTTGGAGTTGGAGAGCAAAAGTTGTGAGCTTGAGAGTGGGAAAGGGTTTGCTGCCACCCGATGAAGAGGGGCAGAGACTTTGTTCAACCACCCAAGTTGGACAGTCTCTTCAATCTTTTTGATATTTTTTGTGCTTATAGTAGCTTATATAAGATTTTTAAAAAAACAAAAATCAATACATTTGGAGCTTTGATGAAAGTTTTATGAGCCGTGAAGTGTCATAGAGAGCAAATTGTTGCTAGGATTTGAAGAGTAGAATCAACTAGCTACAAAATCCGGAGTTTGAATGGCATGCATGCAAAATTTTAGAACAAGTTAGATGATGGAGTGAGCTTACTTAAAAGCTATTGCATGTTCAATTTGGAGAAGGGAAGTGATCACAACAAAGGCTGAAGTGAAGTGGAGCTTTGCTGCCTTTGCATTTGCTTGGAAATTTTAGCACCTACTTCTTTTAGCCATAACTTTTAAACGGTAAGTCATCTATTTGTGAAATTTTGATATGTTTTACAATGGATTATTGGCTTTCCATAGGCTGTAAGCACACTTGATTCGACCTTTGGATGAATTTTTAGTGATTTATTTAGTTTCAGCTTGTTGTATAATTTATATTCCTCATATGTGGTTGTATTTTGAGGTATATTTGAATATATACATACTTTTCTTATACCTTTTATACAAGTATATATACTTGTATTTATATCAAGTATTTATATAAGTATTATATAAGTATTATACATAATATTTATATAAGTATTTATACAAGTATTATATCAAGTATTTATATAAGTATTTTACAAGTATTATACCTAATATTTATATAAATATTTTTATAAGTATTTATATAAGTATTTATATAAGTATTATTCAAGTATTTATACTTTATATTTGTACAAGATTTATACAAGTATAATACAAGTATAACTTGAAGCTTGAACAAATATTGATAACGAGTATAGAAGATTACTTGCGGCTTCTATCATGTTCCTGCTGGTTCCGTGGCGTTAGAACTCGACATTTTCAAGTGATTCTCTGCAGGCAACGTGGGATACTTGCGCGTCCGGTTATTGGTGTACATCTGAGAACATTGTTGGCCACCAATATCCAGCCATTAAAGCTTTGCGGGCAGTGCTGTCACCGGCAAAATGCCCTTCACAACTATCTAAATGACATCCCATTATATCTGAAAAATCTTGCTTATTCCACAAGGCGTCTCTAATCATCGTATATAGAGCACTTTTTAAAATCAAGCGTTTCTTAAGTTTTTCAATATATGTAGGTGGAAATGTTTGAAATGTTAGATACTGGATCAATTCACTATATTCTGGGGTGATTATGTCGACGGCAAATAATTCTGCATCAGGAATTACATCATTGATAGGTTTGTTATCGAATATATTGGACAATCGAGATAAATGATCAGCATTGGCATGTTTCTTTCCAGGTCGAACATTAATAGTAAAATTAAATTCTTGAAGGAATAACAGCCATCGAGCAATGCATCCATTCAATTGAGATTTATCAATCATATACTTAAGAGCATGATGATTGACATGAAACACAAATGGATAACCAAGCAAATAATGCCAAAATTTTTGGACAGAATAGATTATGCCCAAGGCTTCTTGTTCAGTCGTAGTGTAATTTTGTTCCGCAGCAACAAATTGTCGACTAGTATAATAGATGGGATGATCCAAATCCTTATCATCTTTCTAGCTTAACATGGATCCAATAGCAACATTCAAGGCATCAACATAAACATGAAAGGTTTTAGTCCAACAAGGTACAACAAGTACTGGTGTTGACACCAATTTTTGTTTTAACTCCTCAAACGCAACTGTACATTCTTCAATCCAAATTAGACTAGATCCATGCAATGGCATTTTTTTTAAGAGATTCGTTAATTATTGATATATTTCTGCAAATAAATAAATGAATCGCCTTTAATAGCTAACATAGCCTATGAAATTCTGAATACCAGACTTTATTTTTGGCTTTGATAAAGCCAATATACGAGTAACTTTATCTGGATCAGTAGCGATACTAGCCGCAAAAACGATGTGTACCAAAAGCTTCCTTGATGGTACGCCAAATTGATATTTTTTAAAATTTAAAGATATTCCATATTTATCACATTGGTCCAAACAGTTACTAAGACGTTGTCGGGTAGAGAGAATTCGCCTTGGGAAAACGCCGGGTTCCTAGCTGCTACTAGAACTAGCAGGGAACATGAGAGGAAGCCGTGCAAGTATGTTCTATACTTGCCCAATATTTCTTCAAGCTTTCAAGTTATACTTGTATTATACTTGTACAAGTCTTGTATAAATATAAAGTATAAATACTTGAATAATACTTATACAAATACTTGTATAAATCCTTGGTATAACATTTGTACAAATACTTGTATAAATCCTTGGTATAATACTTGTACAAATACTTGTATAAATATTATGTATAATACTTATAGAATACTTATAGAATACTTGTATAAATACAAGTATATATACTTGTATAAAAAGTATAAGCAAAGTATGTATGTATTCAAGTATACCTCAAAATACAACCGCATATGAGGAATACAAGTTATACAACAAACTGAAACTAAATAAATCACTAAAAATTCATCTAAAGGTCGAATCAAGCGTGCTTACAGCCTATGGAAAACCAATAATCCATTGTAAAACATATCAAAATTTCACAAACAGATGACTTACCATTTAAAAGTTATGGTTAAAAGAAGTAGGCGCTAAAATTTCCAAGCAAATGCAAAGGCAGCAAAGCTCCTCTTTACTTCAGCCTTTGTTGTGATCACTTCCCTTCTCCAAATTGGACATGCAATAGCTTTTTAGAAAGCTCACTCCATCATCTAGCTTGCTCTAAAAATTTGCATGCATGCCTCTCAAACTCCAGATTTTGTAGCTAGTCGATTCTACTCTTCAAACCCTAGCAACAATTTTCCCTCTTTGACACTTCACGGCTCATAAAACTTTCATCAAAGCTCCAAATGTATTGATTTTTGTTTTTGTGGAAAGCTTACACAAGCTACTACAAGCACTTAAAATATCAAAAAGATTGAAGAGACTGTCCGACTTGGGTGGTTGAACAAAGTCTCTGCCCCTCTTCGTCGGGTGGCAGCAAACCCTTTCCCACTCTCAAGCTCACAACTTTTGCTCTCCAACTCCAAATGCTACAAGAGATGTCTTGATAGAAAGCTAGCACAATTTTCCACACTCTCTATAAATTTCACTAAGAAAGAGTTGAAATCAAACTTGCAGTGGCAGCTCGAAGTTTCTGCCCCTCTTCGTCGGGTGGCAGCAAACCTCACTCTACTAAAACAAGCATAACCTTTTGTTCACAACTCCAATATAAGCAAGTGAGTAGGTTCTAAAATCCTCACAACTTGAAGAACACACCCACCAATTTTCACTACAAACACTTCTATCTCCTCGGAGCTATCTCTCTCCAAAGTTCACTATTCAAAACTGCCTTCTCCTCTCGGTCTAACAAGAGGAGTATATCTCCCTTTCTTTCTATATTAGACTATGAGACGCCCACATGGGCAGCCAAATCCTATTGGATGGGCCTTATTCACCCCATGCTCTTCTTTCTTACCCTTCATAAGGTCCATTTTACCTCAAAAGTCAACAAGAAAGGTAAAACAACCTTTATCTTTCTTCTAATTACAAAAGAGTCTATTCTAGGATATAAATAAGGTAGGAACAAAACAAATAGCCATCTTAATTCACTAATTAAGTGGCTATAATAAATCCTCTCCTTATAATATCTTCTAAAATAACCTCTAGCACTCACACATATATTAACAATAGATACAAGATTTTTCATATTTTTATACACTGCACGTAAATGCAGTATGACAACGTTCCAAATGATTTGTTGTTGTACTGAATGTACAAAAATCATCTAAAAATATCTCCATCAACAATCGTAAATAGTGCTAAAAGGCTTGTGCTATTATCCTTTGAAATATAGCCGAGGCATTATATAATCCAAATGGCATCACTTTATAAGCAAATGTGCCCCAATCTGTAATAAAAGTAGTTTTCAATTGATCTTCTTCTGCAATTTTTATTTGATTATAACCCGGCAATCTGTCCAGAAAGAAATAACATTCATGCCCAGCTACTGCATCCAGTATACTATCCGTAAAAGGTAAAAGAAAATAATCCTTCTTGGTAGCCGCGTTTAATTTACAGAAGTCTTGACAGATACAAATTTTTCAATTTTTCTTCGGCACTATCACAATTGGTGAAATCCATTCACTATACGGGATTGGATATATGAAGCCCACATCTAAAAGTTTATCTACTTCCTCCTTGACCATGAGAGAATATTTTAGATTAAGACGGTGTTGTCTTTGACAAACTGGTGTAGCATCTTCCTCTAAGGTAATTCAATGCTGACAAACTTCGACAGGAATACCTTTTAAATCCGCATACGACTAAGCAAAAGCAAATTTATGATTTAGAAAGAATTCTTTCAAATTTCTCAATTTTGTACTCGTAATACCGGTGTATAATCTGAGGTGTTTCATTGGAACCCAAGTTAATGGATTGGCACACAGGTTCCTCCTTAACCATCGGATTGATTTGTCCCTTCTGCTCTGAATCCATCATATGGTCCGGCAAATCAAACATACCCAATTCTGGTTCCAATGTACCGACTTCATTTACCGCACAATTATTCATCCAGTCCACGATGACATTGTCAGAATTCTCTGCACTCTCCTTATACAAAAAATATTCCCCTGGCCCTCCATATTGGTGTAACACGCTTTGTTTCCACATGTGAACGGGGTCCTTATCAACTTGCATCGCATTATTAACTTCGTCATACTCTGCCTCAAATTGGCCTTCATCTTCAAATGTTGCTTCTGTGCCCATAATTTGACACTCCCCATTATATTGAACTGGGTACATCTATAAAACAATCTTGTCATTACCCTCCCCAATAGTTAACGTTCCATGGCCTCAAACGTTCCTAGCTTTGGCTTGATATAGCCACAACCGACCCTATAATATTTGATATGATAAAGTGGAACTCTGTGATCGGAAAACAATATAATCAATTTCATACATAATTCTCGTGATTACAGTATTAATATTGCATAAGATACCCATTGGTTTAATCCTACTATGATCTGCCATTCTTAGTACCAATGTCATGGGTACTAATTGTTTTAAAACCAACTCCTCCATTGTATCAGCGTTCATTAAGTTCACACTAGAGCTACCATCCACTTGAACTCTAGGAATGAGAACACCATCAATTGATACATCGATAGTTAGTGCTCCCGGATCGGGATTCAAACTAACCTCATAAATTTTTTTATTACGAGCTCTACATTGTATTAATAAGGAATTCAATATAGAACGGCATTCTGGTGCACCTGCTAACAATTGCTTCATTGTAATAGAAGGTTTAATTTCATCCAAATCTTTCATAATATCATATGGTTTCATATTGGCAATGATTTCCAAGATCCTTTTCTTTTTCATGGATTTTAATTTGATCCCTTGAGATAATTTTTTTATGGAATTTGGAACTAGAACTGCTGAATGAACTTTGTCGTAAATCTTTTTCATGAGAGGATCTTTTAATGGATAAGGTGGCTCCTGAAACTTCAAAGATATTGGTACTGGTTTTGGTTGAACCAATATCTTGGGGCTAAGGACATCCTCAAGTTGCACAGATGGATTGGATCCATTCATTAGTGGTTACATGCTTATCTCCACAAAATGTACATTGCATAGTCATTTGGGGTGGTGAAGGGCATTCCATTACTAAATGGCCTTGCCCCTTACAATTACTGCACCAAATATTGGGGCGCATATTAGTCAATTTATGCCTCTTTTCCTTATCCTTTGCCTGATTAACAACCAACTCGTCCATCTTTTTTGTCAAAATTAATAACAAAGTCTCATTTAGATCCTTTGATATTACTTCAATAGATAATTTTTTTATAGATATTGATTTTTGATATGGAGAATATGGGGAATATGGAAGTGCAGTTGTTGGTGGTACAGCCTACAATGGAACAACATTCACTATCCCTTGCGGATTGACATTAAGATTTGCGCCGTAGTCAATTGTCCTTGGGTAACTATTTTCTATTTCATTCCAAGTCGGTATTTGATACCCTCCTTGAGATGGAATCATTGTGGCTCCTATGATTAAGAACTGATCATAATAACATTCTTTCCATACCTTAGCTCGGTCAAGTGAGGCAGCCACAGTCGTAGGTTGGGCCTCCTTTACAAACATCTTTAATTCTGGTGGATATAATCCGTTAACCAATATAGACATAACAAACGAGTCCAACATTTGGATATTTGGCCATTTTCAAAGGATATCTGCTACTCGGCCATAATATGACTGCACCGCTTCTCCCGATACCATTTTGCTATTCATTAATCTTTCTCTAAGATGTTCTTCAAATCCTATTGGTCAAAAATGAGTCAAAAACATATTTTTCAATGCCTCCCAATTAGGAAATTGTCCCACGGCTGATGGTATTATATCTTCAAATGTCAGATCTTTCAGTTACTGCTTGCGCTCATTCTAACCAACATCTTCATTTCTACCATCATAATACACATACGGTCGTGAATTGAAACAAGTAGTTGTTTCCTGGATGTATCTGGAGACCTCTAAAATGAGAGAATGCTTACGCTACGCAGCGATCATCCACAAGCATTAATATCTGCATCATTGCCGTGGGCGAGAGCCTTACTTAAGAACACTTTTCTTGCCTCTTGTTTCTTAAGTGTAAGATGAGATTCATAAAGTTCATAAAATTGAAGAATTTACATAAAAACATACTTTATTAACCCTGCCATATTCTGCCTTTAGAAACTCGCCGTCAAATTTGTCCATAAATCCTAGGATATTTCATCAATTGAAGCAAAATTTGGACACAAAGTACTTAAGGAAGTAAGGAAGCAAACCCTATAATCCTTTTGATTATAGCTCATGTGGTTGGAGAGAACCATGTTGTCAAAGAAACCCCTCCATGCTGCCTTTGATTCTAGACCCCCTTTGCTTCACACCTTCATTGCTCTTCATTAAAGAAGACCTAAGTGCTGAAATTTGGTAGGCTTATAACTTATCTTATGTTGTAAACACCCTCCAAATATTGCTCCAAGAGCCTTCTCCAAACTTGAGTTATAGGTTCCATCCTTCTTCTTTAATTTTGCCTTCTAACAACTCTAGATCCGACCACAATTTTCCTCATAACTCCTCGAATATAACTCCAATAGCAATCAGGTTTTTACACAACTTAATAGACTCATATATCTACAAACCCCAACAAATTTTACTCAAAATACTACTCTGATCACAAAGATATGCTCTCTCAAACTTCACTGATTTGGAGATAGATCCCTGTCACTTTGAAAGAACATAACATTTTGTTTATAAGACTAATGAGTATCAAACTTGCATTCATCTCTTCCTTAACTTACATAGACCAATTCTATTAAATTTCATACTCAAATTCGTCTCCTAACTCCCTTTATACTCCAAAAAATCCACACACATGCACTACCTATACAAACCCTCAACCCTACCTTCATTCTATTTCTCTTTTCATTCAAACCGGTTACAATTTCACTCATAACTCTTTGCTTAGAGGTCATATTGACTTGAGAATTTGACACAAAGTAGTTAACTCTATAAGGAACAAAAACCCAACAAATTTCGCCACTAAAGTCTAAGTGGTTTCCATGAACCAAGGCCCGAAATTTAGTAACCCTCTCTGCCCTAGTCTTAAACACCTACAACTTTCACGACTCATATCTCCCTTGATACTTAATGAAAAGACATGAGAATTGTCTCTATGAGTTCCTTATCTTGTCTACTACAAACCCACAAAAACTCGCACCTAAAATCCTCTCTAAGCTTCTTCTACACACAAAAACGTATACTGCCTATCAAAAAGAAACCCTATCTCTCCAAAAAACTCTCCTCCTTCTTCTTCACGAGCCTTCCTTGTCATCTCCCTCCTGGTCTTCTTTATCCTCTTGGTCAAAAAGACCTCTTAGCCCATGTCTTTGCCACTTCCTCAACCTTTTCCTTTTTACTAACTTGAAGAAATTTCACTTTTCAAGGTAAATTTCCATTGTATCTTCTTACTACTAATTTTCTATCAACCTTTCTTCTAATCTTAATCTTTTTATTTTAATGCATTCTTTTATGTTTTTCACACTATGTTTTGATTTACAACATGACATCTACCCCCTCCAAACCTACACATCCTCCGGCATGTGCCAACTTAATTATTTCCGTTTGTTTTATTGTTGTCATTTCTTCTCCATCTTCTACATTATTTGAAACTCTTAGTATCGATTTAGCTTATTTCAATGGACCATTTTCCCCTATCAAAAAATCTTCTAGATATGATTTTTCTCTGAAAGCCATGTATAATCAAAGCTAAAATCATATCTTGAAGTTCTCCAAGCTTCACTTTTTTCCAAAATAAATGATAATAATCCTCCTTCCTTTCTTTATCACATTCAAAGTTATAGTTGTGAGTATAAATAAGTATCTTTGTGTCTTTGTAAACTATCTTTTCATTTGTGATTTCTTCAACCATGCATTTTTGAATTTGGATGGTCCGGGCTTCTTTTATTAAGCCTTGCGCTCCTCCATATTCAAATTCACCTTGATTTTGGATACATGTTGTATCCATAATAACCCTTGTATTACTCAGATTCATTCCAACAAACATTTGTAAAACCTCATTTTCCATTTTTCCATTAAAAAATTCTTCTATTTGTTCAATTTTCTCTTCTTGAGCCTCATTAAAGCCAATTTTTTGCTCTTTTTGGTAACCATCATTAAAAGTGGCATAAGCATGTATCTTTGCTTCTTTTTCTTCCATGTTTTCAGTGGTATCCTCCTTTTTCCTTTGAAGTTGAAGAGAAAACATGTCTAAAACTTCTTCTTCCAAATCAGCAAGTATATCATCATTCACATCTTCTTCTTCAACCTCATGACTCACCTTATCATCCTCCACAATCATAACTCCTTCTAAGCTTGATTTACATTCAATAAAAAACACTTGACCAATCTCTTCTTCCTCCTCTTTAGTCAAACAAGTATCAATGGCACTTGTCATCACTATCTCCACTTTCTCAATGTCCTTCTTCTTCTCCGTACCCCTTTCTATGTTTTCTTCTATTCTTTGCTTTGGAATTGATGCCCTCCTTTGGTTGTGAAGATGAAAGAATATTTTGTGGTGGTTGATTTATTATTGATCCTTCTTTTGTCCTTTCCCCTATACCATCACCCTTTTGTATTTGCTTCTTATTCATTGGTTCTTCATCTTCATCTTCTATATTCCTTCCTCTCTTTACTTCCACATAGACATCTTGAAAGTCTTCATTCCTCCTTTCCTTGTTTAAGGAAGCTTTGATGCTAACTGCATCAACTAGATCATCCCATCTTGTCTTCTCTCTAATGGCCTGAGCTCCTCTAATCATAGTCTCATGATTTTCAAGATATGGAGCTTCAACATTATTTTGCCAAGGCACAATTTGATAAGAATCTGCATTACTTGAATCTCTTAGCTTAGGCTTCATCATTCCATCTTCTATTAATTTTTTCATTCCTCCTTTAGTAAAGTTAGTATCCAAAAGAAAATTTATAGATGCATCTCTAATCCTTCCTTCTTTGAAGGTAATGATGCCTTTCTTCATGGCATCAGCAAATGATTTACAATCACTACGTTTGTGATTGGAATCATCACACCAAATGCACCTCATAACATATCCCCTCTGTCCTCCAGAAGTTTGAGAAATACTTGGCTTTATATTCCTTTTCAAAGCACTCATCTCTACTTTCAATTCCTTCAATCCCTTCACCAATTCCTCTAGAGTATCTTCATTTAGAGCCTTACCCTTTGAAGAGCTTGATGGTAACATTAAAGAAGTCCTTGTAGCTGGTGGTGCTGAAGCTTCCATTTTTATTCCATACCCCCTAGCCTTTACCCGCTGTTGCTTTGCAATAAGACTTATTGAATCCTCCAATTGTCTCCAATTGGTACTAAAACCTCCTTCAGCTGCTCCATCTTGAAGAAGAAGTAATAGTCTATCCTCCAAAGCTTCATTTGCAGCTTGTAGAAATAACTCTGATTTTCTCACTTCAAGAATCTTCTTCTCTGTTAGTGAGAGTTGTCCAAATTTCTTTTCAAATTCTCTTAACAACTCACTTGGTCCCATGTTGTTACCTGGTTGTTGTTCCACCCAATCAAGGAAATTCCTTTTGGACATCCTTTCTTCATCTTCATCAAAAAACTCATTTCGAAGCCTCTCTTCAAATTTGGCCCAAGTAATCTCAAAATTATTTTGATGAAGATGTTTCAACTTGTCTTTGATCTCTGGTACAACTGCCAAGTCAAATGTCTCTATCATCTTCTCCTCTGAAATTTGATAGATTTCCATCTTACAAGTATAATTCCTTAAAAAATTTGAAATGTTCTTCCCACTGAATCTTTCATTCTTGGAAATAACAGCTTTCAAAGCTTTTGTAGCTCCTTGTCCAATTGCATTGGCAACTTGTTGCCTCATAAACATTTGCATGGCCTTAAAGAACTCCTCTGCAAAGTTTTGACTACATCCTTGAGCTTGACTACCACTGGTTCTATTATCTCCCATCTTGCCTTAAAAAATCTTGAAGCCTTAGAGCTCTCTAAGTGGAAGCACCAAATGTCGTGGTGAGAGTCTTAGTCCTAAGAAACACTGGGTCTTTTTTGCCTCTAGTTTCTCAAGTGCAAGATGAGATTCATAAAGTTCATAAAATTGAAGAATTTATATAAAAACATACTCCTAACATATTCTGCCTTTAGAAACCCGCCCTCAATTTTGCTCATAAATCCTAGGATATCATATCAATTGAAGCAAAATTTGAACACAAGGTACTTAAGAGAGTAAAGAAGCAAACCCCATAATCCTTTTGATTATAGCTCATGTGGTTAGAGAGAACCATGTTGTCAAAGTAATTCCTCCATGCTGCCTTTGATTCTAGACCCCCTTTGCTTCACACCTTCATTGCTCTTCATTAAAGAAGACCTAAGTGCTGAAATTTGGTAGGCTTATAACTTATCTTATGTTGTAAACACCCTCCAAATATTGCTCCAAGAGCCTTCTCCAAACTTGAGTTATAGGTTCCATCCTTCTTCTTTAATTTTGCCTTCTAACAACTCTAGATCCGACCACAATTTTCCTCATAACTCCTCGAATATAACTCCAATAGCAATCAGTTTTTTACACAACTTAATAGACTCATATATCTACAAACCCCAACAAATTTTACTCAAAATACTACTCTGATCACAAAGATATGCTCCCTCAAACTTCACTGATTTGGAGATAGACCCCTGTCACTTTGAAAGAGCATAACATTTTATTTATAAGACTAATGAGTATCAAACTTACACTCATCTCTTCCTTAACTTACATAGATCATGTCTATCAAATTTCACACTCAAATTTGTCTCCTAAATCTCTTTATACCCAAAAAAACCCACACACATGCACTACCCATACAAACCCTCAACCTTGCCTTCACTCTATTTCTCTTTTCATTCAAACCGGTTACAATTTCACTCATAACTCTTTGCTTAGAGGTCATATTGACTTGAGATTTTGACACAAAGTAGTTAACTCTATAAGGAACAAAAATCCAGCAAATTTCGCCACTAAAGTCTAAGTGGTTTCCAAGAACCAAGGCCCGAAATTTAGTAACCCTCTCTACCCTAGTCTTAAACACCTACAACTTTCACGACTCATATCTCCCTTGATACTTAATGAAAAGACATGAGAATTGTCTCTATGAGTTCCTTATCTTGTCTACTACAAACCCACAAAAACTCGCATCTAAAATCCTCTCTAAGCTTCTTCTACACACAAAAACGTATACTGCCTATCAAAAAGAAATCCTATCTCTCCAAAAAAACTCTCCTCTTTCTTCTTCACGACCCTTCCTTGTCATCTCCCTCCTGGTCTTCTTTATCCTCTTGGTCAAAAAGACCTCTTAGCCCATGTCTTTTCCACTTCCTCAACCTTTTCTTTTTTACTAACTTGGACCCCCCGACTCCATTGAAGGTGACAATGATCTACTTACTTCCTTGTTAAAATAATTGCTGCCTCCCTCAATTTTTTTTTCCGGGTTCCGCAATTTGGTATTATTATCTGCAAATAATTTTATCAGTTGAAGTTGAGGTGAAAACAACCAGTTTTAAAATATACTGAATTGGCCCTTATTGGTAAGCAATACATTCTCTTCTGAAGAACTAGCTTTGCTAGAATCGGTTGTATCTACTATTGGAAAAGTATCCAATAGAGTATTCAATTCTTCTATGCTCCATTCTCTTTCTGTTAATGGGCTCAAGAGATACACTAGGCTACTCGCGGAGTTATACGCGAGTGCTTTTAGCAATTTCTTTAATGATATATATGTCTGAAATATTAAAGATCTTTCATATTCTTGGTATGCTCGGATGTGCCAACAGGCATGCAACCATGGTTTAATCCAACTCTGTCAATGCTTCTTTTTTAGCTTCCGTTCTTGCTCGTCCCGCAACAAATTTCTTACTTATGCTCTCTCTTATCTTCCTTTCGATTGATGTATTTTTTTTTGAGCAATCTTCTCATTCTTATTAACCATAATCTTTCATCATCTATTATTGACATTGCTTTCCATCACTAATTTAACTACTCATTCGGCAGTTAATTCCTAACACTCAATACTATTGTCAATCCCCGGCAACGGTGCCAAAATGTTGTTCTCGTTCGTCTCACTTACTCTATCAATACTGCCCAGAGTAAATCTGTAAAAGGAGATTCGAACACAAGGAGAGACTATCCGCATTGAGTTAAATTGTTAGGGTCATATAACTAACTACCTATTGAACATTAGAGTCCAATGCACACGTACATGCTTTTTTCTAAAATACTGTCGTCCACTCTATTGGTTCTGCTATTCCGCAACTAAAGATACTTTGTGACACAATCCTCCACCAATACACCCACTGTAATTTTCTGTCTTCTGTCGAATTCATAACAACAATTGGCAATGTTGCACTATTTCCACAGACTGCATACACCTGCTTCTTTCTCCAATCACTAGAAATAATTCTTCACCTACAACGTCTCTCGAAATAAATTGTTATTCTAATATTTTCTACCGCTCAACTCTCACAGTCAATACAGCATGACACTCACATCCACAACCAAACTTCATTGACATAGCCGGTCTTCAACCTCCAATTCACCGCAAAGAACTTCACGTAACAATCAATCATAATTTCTTATTCATCCACATATATATAAATTTTTTGTTTTATTACAGTACTTCATCATTGACATGGTATAACCCTTCGGAATAGAATCTGGATCCTCCACTACAGTCTAACAAAAGAATAAAGAGAGAGGTAGCACCAAGCTTATCCCGGCTCAAGAGTATCACAATCTGGCCACGACTCTCCCGTATTGAATCGATTTATACTTGCCCCATCTATGTCAACTGCTTCACGACCGATGATAACTACTTTTCTTAACTTCCTCATCCATTCTGCCTTCTAAACTGGCCATTCATTGGCTTCCTGCCTATTCTTAATCCTACAAACTATATATTGTAAATCCTAAAATTCCTACCCATTCTACACCAACATTAGATAAAACTTGATTTGTTGCAAAAATCCTCAATATTTTGATCTTATTCCATCAAACTTAGGTATACTAAACTTTTCCTCTTTCATGCTTGTAAAAGCAAGACTTTCTAGATTTAGTTGTCAAGCCAATCAACTTCTTTCTTTCAATTATATAACTTCTTGGCGTAGTCTTTAGACTTCTTTCATAGATGTAGGAATAGTATTTTCATGGTTGACATTAATAATGTGTGAAATTTCTACATTAAAAGTATTGACAAGCTTCTAAAGATCTACAATAGTTATAAATCTATTCTCATTGCTATTAAATATAGCATCCATAATTTTTTCTTCTATTTTAAAAAACTTAATAAATCTATAATTTATATTAAAAGAGATTAATTCATAACCTCTATATATCAAATAATTTTTTTTATAAAGATGATCTATGTTTTTTTTTTAAAGATCAAGGTTAGAAATCAAAAAATATTAATTTAATAGTAAATAGTCCACATTCTTCAAATACAAAAATAAAAGTGGAATAATTCATTCACTTCTAAAACACAAAACAAGAACAATGAATTAATATTCTTATCAAATTATCAAAGGTATGAAATACAAACAACCAAAGTATCAAAATATTCTTATGTCACTCAAAAAGAATAAAAAATCAGTCAAACATGGTAAAATATTAAACTAAAATGGCTATTATCAAAGACCAAAAGAATAGGGATTCTTGAAATAAGATTAGAAATAAGAAAGATATTGACAAGAATGAAGGTGGTTTCATTCTTGCCACTATATATACTATCTACCTAAGAGCTATGTGGCAACGTTTTATAGGATTTTCAACATGTGTCTAATTTGTATGATATAGTCAAACTTATAAGACAATTTTTTTTATGTATATACCACGTAATTAGCTTGTTCCACAAGCTAACAACTTGTGCATCACATGGCTAACTTGTTTGCTAAGTTTCTAACCTACCAATCATCTACATATATAAATAAAGATAAAATTATATCTACAAAGATTTTAGAAGCTTCTGTATAAGATATTATTAAATTAATCTATTTTATTTTATTTCTAAATTTATATTATCTAGATAATTATTAAAATAAATCTTATATTTATAGCATATATAGAGATTCTTCAAAGTAAAGGACATCATTTTCAAACTTATATTTGCTAAAATCATCTTCAATGTTACTAGCATATTGTTTAATATCAAGGACAAGAAGGTCCATAGTCAATGTTATACATACTTGATTAAAAAGTAAAGAATCCATTAAAATTGATATAGTGGTTGCTCAAAGATATAATTATTTAAGTTTTAAGAATATTATTTGTCATTGGTCATGTGTTGCCTTTTTTTTTTTTGACAAAAGGTATAATCACTTAAACAAAGCATCTAAAAATCTTCATTGTTTTTCTAGTCAATATGTAATATTGAAATCAAAATAAGATAGAGACATATTCTATTAATCTTGGCAACAATTTAAAATACAAGCCAATATGAAATATATAAGATTCTTGTGATCTATATAATTAGCTACTAAATGTAAAGTATCTTCAAGCAAATGGCACCATTTTTTAAAAGAATCCACAATATCAAAGAATTCTTTATTATGGATTTTATAATTGATCTTAGCAATTGAAATTTTTTTAAAATGAAATACAATTGGGTGAAGTTTCTTATCATTTTGCTTTTGTAATAGCACACCATTTAATGCAAAATCCAAGGTATCAATTTTCATATAAGAATCTCTTATATAATCCAGATGTATTAAGATTGGGGCTGTAATGAAAGCCAATTTAAAGTCTTGAAAAGCCTTCTGTGCTTAAGAACTCCATTCCAGCTTATCTTTATATGTCAATTAAGTAAATAGAACAATCATTTGAAAATAGTTTTTAATAGATATCCAATAAAAATTAACAAATCAAAAAAAAACATTGTACATCTTACATTGTCTTGAAAATTATTCAATCTTTAATAGCTTGAATTTTCTTTAGATCCATTAATAAACATTCACTTCATATGATATATTCAAAAAATTCTACTTTTAGTTGGTGGAATATACATTTCTATAATTTGATATATAAACCCACATCTCTTAATTTTTATAGTACCTATCTTCTTTGTTCTTCATATTCTTTAAGACTTTTTGAATAGATCAAAATATTATCAAGGTAGTAAACAAATTTATTTAAGAATTCTCAAAAGAAATCATTCATTAAATATTAGAATATAGCTGGTATATTCATAAGTCCAAAAGATATGACATTGTATTCAAAATGTCCACACTTTATTTAAAATGTTGTCTTCCATTCATTCCTTTCTTTGATGCATATTGAATTATAAGCTCTATAAAGATTAATCTTTGTGTAGATCTTTGCTTGACCTAGTTGTTCAAAGAGTCTTGATATCAATGGCAATAGATAATAATTTTTTACCATTATCTTATTTAAATCTTGATAATCAATGCACATTTGTAAAGATCCATTCTTCTTCTTTATAAAAACTATAGGTACTCCAATAAATGATTTTAAATGTCAAATGAAATTTTTAGAAAGATTTTTATCAACGTAATCCTATAAGATTGTTAATTCTATTTGTGAAAGATTATATATTGGTTCAAATTGTGAGGATAAAATTCCAATCCTCAACTCAAATTATAAGATGGCCTCATTTAAGAGTTACTTGTAATTAATGGTATGAAGTGAAAGAAGCAAATAGTAAGAAGAACAAAAAGAATAGCCACAAAACAAGTAAAGTAAATAATATCAAGCAAGTATATAATTCAAAACTATGTCACAATCTATTCATTATGTTTTCACCTAATAAAAAATAAAAAGTAAAAATTATATTTTTGAATAAATATTTTTTTTATCTTTTCAATGATATAAAAAATATATAAATTTGAATTATTATAAGTAAGTTATGATAGTTCAAAGATAGAAGGTAAATAATAAAAAAATTAAGTAGAATTTTTTTATCTCAAAGACAACTTGTTTAATAGATCATGAGCTCAAATCTCACCAAGGCTCATAAGTAATATATAATGGTGTTTTAGAGAGGCCACGAGGTCTTAGTCTTATCCTCCCACCTACATCCAAGATGCCACAACCCATACAAGACTTGTGCACCTTCCTTCCTACTAGGACTATATTAGTTGTTGGTCCTCCTATTTTCTATTGGTAAAAATTTATTTTTTTATATTTTTTACTTTACCATGATGTTCTAAAATACCTTATTAGCCTAATAACCTTACGTGGCCTTCAAATCTTGCTCTATGTTTTAATAATAGTTCCCAAGGTGGTAAAATTTATTTTTACCAAAGCCTTCAAAATTGTTCTAAAAATTCCTAAAAATTCTAAAAACTCCTATAATATTTTAAAAATAAAAATATCAATTTAAAACTATTTCATTTTACTATGGTGATTTTTTATCATAATAAAATCAATTTAAATCAACTAAAAATCATATTTTTTATTTAATTAATTAAAAAGATATGAGGTTTATTTTTCATGCTTCTTCTATCTACTAAATAATACTTATATATTTTTAATAAGTAATACATAGAGATAGAAGGCAAATGTAGACATTGGTCTCAATAATTAAATATTAATTCTTATAATTAAAAGAAAATATTAAATCAACTAAGATAATTATTTCCTAGACTTACTAAGATTCCATTTCTTTCTCACTAATATTGTTCTCTTTTATTTAGCATCTTCTAAACACATCTTTACTTTACAATTGTAATTTTTGGCACTCTAAATGCATTCTTTTATCCTAAAACAATTAATGAGTCAATTTCATGACTCATACAAATGGTAATTGAACTCTTTTTTGTAATTCTATGGCAATCATATAATTGATGTTTTGGTAGCATATCCACATTTTTTTTTAAAAAACATCTTTGAAGTCTTGGCATTGAATTCGAATATCTTATAAAACTTGTTTAATTGAATTTTTTATTGGAATATCATACATCACAAATGTAGCATCATTCTTTGTTTGTTGCATAAAAGTAGTAGCTCTAAAAAATAAAGGCGGAACGTATTTCTTCTTTTGATATTTTGGTCTTAAAGAAATTTTGTGCATATTCCAATTAATGTCAAGATAATGTAACTCAAACCAAGGAAGTCAAATGACAATAAAATTTCTAAGACATTCAATAATGTTGAAAATAATTTAAAATACTCAATTTCTTAATACTACTTATAATGGTTGTGTTTCTTCAATAACATCCCTTGATGCAAGTGCTCATCTATCAATAACTTTAATAAATATAAGATGAGTTTTCTTCACTAATATTAAGTTATATTTAATTATAAAATCTTTATCCATAAAACACGCTAAGGTTCCAATATCTGAGAGGACTTTGACAAAAATCTCACAACTTAGAGTTTTTTTGTATATATATATATATATATATATTCATATATATATTAAGTGTAAAATAAGATGTATAATTTAGAGATAAAAAGAGACTTTTTTTTTATAATTGGAATTTGATGGTGTCCATTTGCATGGCTTCTATTGTGATTAAATATTTTTTATTTTTTTTATTTTTTTTAATTTAATTAATTTTAGAATTGAAACCATACTTTGTACCTTAAATCTTGTAAACTTGTTTAAGCAATTTTTTACTTTGTAATTAGACTTTCTACAATATAAACACAAATTTTCTTGCTAATGCCTATCTCTCTTTATTTGTGTTAGTAGCTTAAGTTGAGTCGCATCAATCTACATAGGTTAAAAGCTTATTGAATATTTCTTTGATATTTTTGAAGAAATGGCAATTGTATTGTGATAATTATTGCTAAAAATCTAATGTCTTTCTTGTCGCAATTCAAATAGGTGATTATTACAAGTGATAGCTTCAAATATGAGTTCTTCTAAATTATTGATGGATGACATTGTAATCAATAAAAAATTTATATCGTCTCTTAAACCATATCAAAATCAAGTCATAAATGCCTTATTATTCCAATCAAGGTTACATGTAAGTTGTTGAAATTTTACATCATAAATTATATCTAAAAATGATCATTTTTGCAAGTTTTGTATCTTTTTTTTTGCCACCCTTTCTTGATCCCTATCTCCAAATGTAATAATAAATCTATTTAGAAAAGCCTCTAGCTTGTACAATATTGGAGATTTTTTTTTTCAATAATGGAGCAAATCATGAACAAGCATTTTTTAATAAAACAATACCTACAAAATCAACTTGAATAAACTTGTCTAAATAACAAAAAAAATATAAGAATAAATAGAATGACATTTTTTATATAAAATCCCAAAAAATTGGATCTTATTCCATTAAACTTGTTTGGCATGCTAGCCTTTGGTTCTTTTGTAATGGTCCTTGAAACATTTATAGAAGTCATATACAGCACATGTCTAGTATTTATTTTTTTCAATTGAATAACTTTTTGTTATAAATGATAAATCTCTCATTTAGCTTCTTCAAATATTAAATTAATTTGAGATTCTTTACTTGGATTGCAAAAGAATACAATTTCTTCTTCTAGATTATCTATAACAGTTCAAAGATTTGTAAGAGTTGCTACTCTATTTTCTATTTGTGAAGCTGTACCACCTATAACCTAATTTACTTCTATATTTATAAAATAGATAGATGAGATTCTAAGAAAGAAGAAGAAATTGATCTGACTTTGAAAAAATTATAATATTACCTATAATTAAAATCAATTTTAAAAAAGAAATGATATAAATAATATTAGTTTAAAAGAGGATAATCTACAATCTTTAAAATGCTTCTATATTTTTAAAAAGAATAATATTTCATATTTTATTAAGAATACAGAGCTCTAAAATTGATACTAGTAGTCTTGCCAAACTATTACAGATTAGATCAGCAAACTTATATAAGATTATAATAAGATAATAGGATATATGAGTCTTATTATAGAGCAATGTAATACATGAACAAGAACAAGACTAAAAGATCCAAATTAAATCACAAAACAAGCAATGTTGAGACTAAACAGCCCTTTAGCTTAGACACCTATATATATTAGAAATTAAGAAGCTTCTAGGTAACTTTTTGTAGAAGGCTTTGCTTCTAAGCCATCTTAAATTGATTCTTGAGTAACTTCATTTTTGCTTCAAAATGAAAAAATCTCAAGAACTTTCTATAAATTCTAAAATCTTTTTAGAATTTTTTAGATCTTTTAGAATCTTCTAAAATCTTCTTTAGATAGATGTGTATGATAGATGTAACAATTTATTCCTAGTAGTAGGCCAATAGCCAAAGAAGATGGCTTTATAATATTCCAACTCCATTAGAGTCTTTTTTTACAAGACCCCAATGAAGTCTTAGGTAGAACATTATAAATTTCTTTGAGATCTTGGAAGGTTGTTAATACATTATTTTTTGCCTCTTTGTAAATAGTTGTAATTTTAAATATAATTTCATTTCTATAATCTAAATTGGGAAAAATGGATATCCCTTTAGTTAATTAGAACCATCAATATTCAAAAAAAACGTTATGAATAATGTCTCAATATATTTAGTAAAAAAAGCTAGTCTTAGCCTTTAATAAATATGAGATCAAAATCTTCTATAAACATATCTAATTGTATTATCTTACTTGATAGAATTCTCAAGGTTAGACATACATACCATCCAAGCGTAGAAGATATCAATCTCATAGGGGTCAAATTGATATACTTAAAAAAAATCAAATCTTTTTGAAATTTTAATCAAATCTTAATAAAATCTTAGTCAAATCTTAATAAAATTTTAATCAAATTTTAATAAAATCCTAGTCAAATCCTAATAAAATCCTAATCATATCCTAGTAAAATTTTAATCAAATTTTAATCAAATCTTATAGTAATTTTAAAATCTCAATAATCATTATATTAAGTATTGATATTTATTTAAAAAATTTGCATTACTTAATTTGCTAGTTGAAAATAAGCATACAAAATTTGAAAAAAATTTAAACTTATAAATTAAAAGAAAAAGCTCTCAATTTGGTTGGATATCAGCCTTCCTCCTTATCCAACCTTAATGTCAATCTTCCAACGTCAATAGCTCTTTTTTGCACCATACATATGTTTTAAAATTTTCTAAAAATATTAAAAATCAAGTTAACTACTAGCTTAAAAAAAAAACCATTCCAATTTAATTGAAAAATTACTCAAAATTACAAAAATCTTCATTAACCTTCAAAATCTAATGTCCATGATCTTAGCCTTCCTAAATTCTAATAATCTTTAATTTAAGCATCTTTAATAATTCATTTAAGCTATAATTAATAATTCACATTCAATACAATTATATTCATACATTTACAAATTTTCATGTATAAATCCACTATAAAACTTATAAATTTCTCCAAAATGTGAATCCACTTTATTTTTCAACAACCAATATCATCTAAATAGAACCTTAGCTTTGCATAGCTCTCACAAAGTCATTACAAATTCAAAAACCTTGAAATCAATGTTCAAAGAAACCTTATCCAATTTGCTATCCAATCTCATTCTTTGATCAACAAAAGGACCTCCTTTCTATCATAGGCGCATGATTAAGTGCCTTGGGATCTAGTTTTGATCTTGATTCACATCTAGCCTTCTTTGGATATCAATCTAAGGTTTTTTTATAATAATGTTTATTAGAAACTACCCTCTTTTTTTTATCTAAAGATGTTTATAGTATTATTTTTGCTAATCTATCTTATTTTGTCTTATTTATGGTCCTACAAGATAAATAGAAGTTCATTTAATAATAAAGTAGCATTAACAATAAATATTTTTATTACCTCTCTATTTTTTATCTATATTTTTTTGAAGTAATTTTATTATTAAGTCTTTAATTAAGATCTTCTATAATATATATCTCTTTTTCTCTTTCATCCTATAGCCATATTATAACACAATAATATAGTGTCATAGACATAAGATTTATTCTAATAATTATCTAAATAATATGGATAAATAGAAGTAAGTAAAAATAAATTAATTTAATAATATCTTATAGAAAAGCTTCCTAGAAGCTTCATAGATGTAATTTCATCTTTATTCATGTCTATAGGTGATTAATAGATTAAAAACTTGGCTAATAAGTTAACCACGTGTCGCATATCTTGATAGCTTATAGAACAAGCTAATTATGTGGTGTATATATAAAAAACTTATTTTTTTAAGTTTGACACATGTCTTATAAATTAGACATGTGTTGGAGGTCTTATAGAATATTACCACATAGCTGTTAGATAGATAGTATATATAGAAATAATAGTGAAGCCTTCTTCACTCTTATCAACGTCTTTCTTATTCTTAGTCTTATTTCAAGAGTTTCTAGTCTTCTTGTTTTTAATAGTAGCCATTCTAGTTTAATATTATACCATTTGTAAGTGATTCTTTATTCTTTTTGAGTAACATAAGAGTATTTTGATACTTTAGCTGGTTATATTTTGTGTCCTTAATACATAGCTTAGATGAAGTATGTATTGAAATTTTTCAAACTTTTGTATATATCATTGGTAATGACTATATTTCTATAATTTATCATATTTTAGCTAAAGGCTAGTTTCTATATGATATTTTTTATACAAAAGCTATGATAAGACAAAGTTGGATAATTTGAAGTCAATCACATTACTAAATATTTCTTCTAAAATTTATATTGAAATTATCTAAAGATGATTCTAAGTAGATTTTAAAAAGGTTATTTATTCTAATCAAATTGTATTCTCTCTTCTAAGATTTATCTTAGATAATATATTAATTATGTAAGAAACAATAAATTGAGCCAAAATTTCAAAATAATCCTTTTTTTCAAAAATAAATTATTCTAAAATTTGAGACAAAGTCTCTTGAAAATTTATATTTAAAGCCTTAATAAAACTTGGTCTTAATAATTCCTTCCTTTATATGATTAAAATTAGTCTCTAATATTATGGATCTGCCATTTAAGTAAAACAAGATTCCAAAAGTTTAAAGAACTAAATCAAAAGAGGTTTATTTTGTATGACAAGTAAGGAGCTAGAACAAAGCACAAGAATAAGACCAAAAAGCCCAAGTTGAGCCACAAAGATTTCATTGAAAAAACTAAAGATTCTTTTAGCATCAACTCTCATATAAATTAGGTACAAAGAAGCCCCTTAAAGAGTTTTTTTAATACTTGAAAGTAAAATAAGCTAAAAATCTTTCTTTAGCAATTTTTTAAGATATCTAAGCCTCCAAGAACCTTCTCAACCATCTAAGATCTTCTAGAACCTTATAAGATCTTTTAAAATCTTCTTAAAACCATAGAAAAATTTTTAGAGCCTTCTAAAACCTTCTTCCATTGTATATCCATGCTATCTAAGAAATAAGCATAGTAATTGGCATTAATAGAAATTTTATAAATTATTTTCTTATAAAAAGAGGTGTAAGATAAGACTATTCTTTGGCACTATATCTCTTCATTTTAGTTGGAAAAATTCTTAATATTCATATATAATAGAGTATCAAACAACACCACCTATAATATATTTATATTTTTTGGAATTCCAATCAATAAGTCATTAGCCAATATGCTGATGATTCTACAATCACAATTAAAAGAAAGGAAGAAGATATTCTCTATTTAGTAAATATCATCAAGCAATTCAGCTTGGATTCTAATTTTGAAATAAATTTGTCTAAATTTGTCATCTTTTTTATTTTAAAAAATCTAACAAACTAGTATAGATCTATCAATTTGATTGAATATGGGCATCTAATAAATATATTAATAAACTCTTTAGAATTTCTTTTGATATTTTTTAAACACATAAGATGTTGATCAATTTTTTATCAATAAAATGACACAAAAATTAAACTACTACTACTCTATCAAAATCAACGTGGCAAGTAGAGATATTATTATGAATAATACTTTAGTTTTTTTAATACTTTCTTTTTTAGCCATATGGGCTAATTCTATGAAGGCTATTTAAAAAATTAAATCAATATTTTTAAAAAAATTGTAGAAAAATACTACTTTCTTAATTCAATTCAAAGTAGCAAAGCCTATTTATTATCAAGCTTATAAAAAAGAAGGCCTTGGCATCATTAATCCAAAAGAAGCCATCAAAGCTTTGTTGTTCAAATAGATATTAGTGGCTCTTCAATTAGGCCAAGAAAATACTCAATAATTTTTTAGATTTAGAATTATAAATGTTAAATCTATTGCTTATGGAATTTTGGCATAAGATCCAGTTTGGTCACTCAATTCAAATCATAAATAGAATATTAGGTCTAAAACGTGGAATAAAATAGAAAAAATTTAAATACATATATATATAAGTTCCTTGACTCAATCCTCCTACTTCTTTTCATAATATATGGAATTTTTTTTATGGTAGGATCTTCAATTTTTTTCAATTGACATTTACTTAGAATCTCATCAAGCTATAATCCTCCACTCAAATAGCCTTCATTTTGTCAAAAATCTCTTTTAAAGGCTCATAACTCCTCTTATTATAGAAAAAATAATATTCACATAACACATTCTACTATTTTACAGCTCTATTTTGAATTTCTTCTACATTTATTTTTTAATTTTTTGAAAAAATATACTTCAATATGATAATGTCCTTTCAAAATTCAACAATTGGATTGGATTATATAAATTAGGTTCAAATCATCCTCCTAATGTGGTATTTCAATTCCTTTTGAAATATGTGGGTGTGGAAGAAAATAAATGATTTTTTCTACATTGTTCTACAAAAATTAAATTTTTTTTGAGTGGATATTCAATCTAAAACTTTACACTTAGATGAAAAAAATTTATTTGAATAAGACTTAAAAAATAATAAAAATAAAGTAGAAGATTTTTAAAAAATTATTAAAATTATTCTAAAAATAAAACCAATCAAAAAAGAGATTTGGCATTGATTTCTTTTATGATCTAGTTAGTGATTTGACCTTTGATCTTCTATCATATTTTTAGATTAGTGGAAAAGAATTCATGACTTATTCTTCCAAACTTAGTAGAAAGCTATTTCAAAATAATAACTATACTAATAATTTAGTTATACAAAAATGAACTTTTTTCATTGGTCAAGACTTTTCATTTAATTGGAAAGACACTTAGTCCAATCCTTGTTGTTGTAAAGAAACTATGCTTATTTGGATTATATGATACAAAGATGTAGCAATTAATACTTGGAAGAAAAAATTAGTCCAAATATTAATATTTAATATATTATGTATCAATTCCAAATGCCTAAATTCATTCTCTATTAATTTTGGGATTGTCATCAAGTCTGTTATATTTGGAATTGGGCCACTTCTCTTTTATAATAATTAACATCTAATTTTTGGAATTAAAATCTTTGGAAATCCTTCACTTTGTAATAATCTATTTTTGTAGAAAGTCTTCTTTCTAGCTTCAAATGTTTTTGAAATATTTGATCCTTATTAAAAGAACTTTGTATATAGACTATTTGAATTCAAAGAAACAAGTTTGTCTTTGAAAATAAAGTATAGAGTGCATTCTATATTAGAAGTATAGTTTAGAAGGGTTTTATTGAATATAGACAAATTTGTTGGAAATTTATCAAAAAAAAGTTAGCAAAATATCCATAGCATGAGTCTTCTCTATTCAAGCAACGGAATAATTCTTAGATGACTAAACAAATACTTGGTTTTAGAAATAACAAAATAATTAAATAGAATTCTAAAATACCTCAATGTGGTGTAATCATATGTAAAAGTGTAAATGAGCTTGCGTCAATAATTATTCCTTGTTCTTAGTACTCTTAACTCTACTTCTAGGTATTAGGAATTAAATAGTCAATTGTACTTTTTTTATTCTATTAATGCATTAGATACACCCTATTTTTGTGTTAAAAATATATATATATATATATATATATATATCATTTTAATATAAATATTTATTTTATAAAACTTTATATTATAAATAACTACTCAAAATTTGTGTTATTAAGTACAAAATTATCTTTTTTGAAGTTTAAAGATATTTATACTAAATTCTATTTGAAATTTTATTTTATTCTAATTTTCTAAAAAAATCTCTTTTTAATTCAATATCAATAAATTAAAAATTAAAAATATAATATTACTTGATAAAAAAATATATTGTCAAAAATATGGACTGAAAGAAGATGCATAAATCAATGAAATCCATATCAAAAGAAAATGAGAAAAATAAATAAATATATATATATATATATATATATATATATATATATATATATTTAAGAAGAAATTAGAATGGCTATTGTCCAAGACTAGAAAATACAAGGACTCTTGAACTAGACTAGAAGCAACAAAGGAGTTGACAAGAATGAAGAAGGCTTCACTATTGTCTCTATATATACTATCTACCTAAAGGTTATGCGGCAGCATTTTATAAGACCTCCAATATATGTCCAATTTGCAAGACACATGTCAAACTTGCAAAATAAGTTTCCTATATGTACTCCAAGTACTTAACTTGTTCTACAAGCTACCAACATGTGCAATATGTAGCTAACTTGTCGGCCAAGTTTCTAATCTACAAATCACCTATAAACATGTGTAAATATGAAACTCCATCTATGAAGCTTCTAAAAAACTTCTCTATAAGATATTATCAAATTAACCTACTTTTATCTATTTCTATCTATTTATATTAATTAAATAATTATTGGAATAAATCTTATGTTTGTGATACATATCTATATTTTTTGTTATTTATTACAAAAAAAACTTGTTATTTAATATATATATATATATATATATTTTTATATATGTACATTAAAAATTAATTAATATCATTATTATGGCTTTAAATTTATTTGATATATGCTTGGTAATGTTTAAAAATTATATATTTTGATTTTTTGTAGATTTTATTTATTTATTTATTTTTAAATTATATAGCTTACAAGTAGAAATTTGGCTTATAATTATAAATATAATAATATTAAGAATAAGATATAATATCTAATTATAAAATATATATATATTTTTTATATATTTTTTTAGTACAATATTAGTCTTTTATAACTTAAAAAATAACATCATTTATTTGAGAATGTTTATTTTTTGTATACAAAAATACATACAAAATTATATATATATATATATATATATATATATATATATATATATTTTATACCAAACTTAAGTTAATTTTTTATGGAAAATAAATATTTGAATTTTTTAAAATACATATGATTAAGATTGCTTCTTATTAGAATCTTATAATAACATCTTTGAGTATATATCATATTTATAAGAGTTTTATAAGTCTTAGCACTTGTAGCTATTATAAGTTTATGACATAAATATCTATTTAGTAAATTATTAAATATTATATCATACTTTTATTAATAATTTCAAATATTAAATAAAATATATTTAATAAAAATGTCAAAGAATAAGGATTTGATTGATTTGTACAATTCTTAAATATAAGATAGCAAATAATAGACATGCATATTAGAAATAAATACCTATCAAAATCTATGAAAATTAAAATTATATATGTTATTTTATAAAAATAATAAATAATAAAATAAAACATACCAAAATTATAAAATAAAATTAAAAAATTATTTATATATTAAAATTTAATATCATATTTTTTTACTTTTAATTGTTTTTATTTTAATAAAATTATAATTTTTTTGCTTTTGATCTTAAAGATATAGTTTTTTTTAATCACAATTTTCATATATTTACTATTGATTCAAGGTTATGAAACACAATCACCAAACATCTCTTTTCCTTGACCCATCTCTTCAAATGCAACAAACAAAAAATGGAACAAACAAAAAATGTTACATGTTGGCATCTTTCAAATTTCTAGATTTCTCTACAATCTAAGATCTACAGAAGTAGGTCCTCCAAAGTTAGGAAGAGCCTAGAAAGAGAGGGGGGGAGGGCATGAAGCCGTGTGATGTGGCTCCCATAACCAAACAAGTACAAGCCACGCGGTGTGGAAAACTCGCAAACG
Source organism: Physcomitrellopsis africana (assembly GCA_036785485.1). Lineage (NCBI taxonomy): Eukaryota > Viridiplantae > Streptophyta > Bryopsida > Funariales > Funariaceae > Physcomitrellopsis > Physcomitrellopsis africana. The sequence continues at coordinate 1,029,247 of JAWRVF010000024.1, read as the reverse complement.
GGAAGTAGAAATTTTGAGCTTCACTTTACAAGTCCGATTTAGGGTTCGAAGCGACACCGTGGGACGCCATTGAGTCCTTTTTATTTATTTATTTTCCACCGGAACAAAAACAGGAAGTGGAGTTGCACATTTGCTAATAATCGAAGGATTTAAAGCTGGGGCCAATATAGAATGCCGCCAATTTGAAGCAATCTGAGGGTTGAGAACGTCGTCGTCGCCCCCACCTGGTCTTCTCCTTCATTGCCACCGAACGTTCTGGTGATGGTTGGAATCCGTTGATTCCATCAACATAGTCGTCTGTAGCGGGAGTTTGAATCTCTGCTACCGCAACGAAGCAGCAGTTTACTTCATCGATCAAGGTGATTAATTTTTTTTCTGCGTTTGACATCATCCGCTGCTGGGAACTGTGTTGGGGTTGGTTTCCAATATATGCGATACCCTGGGAAGCGGTGAATGTAGTTACAACCCTAGAGGTTTGTGGAACTGGAGTGGGAAGAGTTTGGGTTGAAGCGCGTTGTAAGGGGCGTGGGAATGGATAGTTTATTGGTTGTATGTGATGATCTAGCTGGGAGTTCGCGGGATTTTGTGTTGTGGTGATGGGCAGTCAGAAATCGGTGGGTAGGTTGTTCCGTGTGAGGAATAGGCGGATGCTTGTCATGTTAAGCAGCAATGTCAATAATTGTGGGCCTGTGGTTGATCCGAGTGCAGATTGGTGATGAGTTCAATCGACCTTGCTCGGTCAACTGTAAGTTCTGCACTATAATTGTCTTGATCAGCGGTGCAAAATGGCCCTTTTAGTCCAAATGTGCACGTTGTTAATTACTGTCATCGAGACTTCGCAGCTCAGTCAAAATGTAGTTTTTAGATGTCGCACATCCTTCACTATTGGGTCTTAGTTAGGCTTCCACCCAAAGCTGATGTTTTGCATGGAATTATGGTGGATTGGCTTCAGCCTCTTGAAACTGTGTTGACAGAAGTGAATGCGGAGCGAAAATTTTGGATGTGAGTGAGTTGGGGCAAGCTCTTTTTATGGTATAAGACGAGCTATGCGGAGTAAAGTGAGTCACAGCTGAGGTTTACTATGGAGGTTTCTGATACTCTGATCGTGGCAACTGAAGATGCACTGTCTCATCTGGCCTTCGAGAGTTCAGTCCTTGCTGCTGCTAGTGCTTCAGGTTCAGAGTGAGTTTTCCTGGGTCACCCTGTACAATTATCGCATTAGTTGCACAAGTTTCTGTCACTACCATTTCTGCTTCCAAAATCATCCCAACGCAACGCATTTTTCAGTGGAAGTTTTTAAAGTTCTTCAAATTGGAATTGCTCTCAGGGATCAAGAAGTAGCTTCAGCAATACCATCTACTCCAGCAGCTGAGATCAAGAAGGTGACATGGGAAGTAGCGACCGTAGCATCTGAGATGGAAGATGGAGGTGTTGGGAAAGATGGAATTGAATCTAAAGATGGTGATCAGTCTGCTGTTGACGGCTCTAATGAAGATAACAACAGAAGCAGTGTTGGCAACGTTACCTTTAATGCTAAGGCTGACGATGGGGAGAAGGGTGAGGATGAGGATGGTGCTGAAGATGGTGACGCTGAGGAATCCAGTTCGGCTGATGAGGGGAAAGATGCAGAATATGAAGATGACGATGACGATGATTCCTCATTATCTGATGATGACAGTAGCCCTAACGTAGAGGTAGATATTTATCTCTAGTTCATTTCAACATACATGTCTTTCATCAGATTAACTGGTATTTCTTACGGGTTGCATTAGGTGTTAGCTGGGCTGTCGAATTTTTGAAGGTAGGTCGTAATTCAAAATGTAACAAAGATAGTAGAAACGGGCTCCAATCCAATTGTTATTTTTTTATATGCGTAGGTAGGATCGTTTCAACTTAACCGGAAAGCTGCTGTGGGATTCTTTAGTTTTTGCAACTTGTGAAGTCAAGTGACCTACTCACGGCATGATTTAATTGTTTAATTTTTCAGGTTACTTACACAGATGAGGATATTCAAAACTTGCTCGATGAGTTTTTTCAAGCTGAGCATGAGGTATTGCTTGCCAGCAAGTCTTTTATGAACACTTTTATTTGCTCCCGGGACGATTTCTTGTTGGACTATTACCTTTTTATTTTTATTTTTAGAAATGTGCTCATATTGTTTCAGATTGTACAGAGTTGTTTACGTGCTCTTCAGTTGCAGGAATCTTAGATCAATGTTCATTGCTCGCAATTTATGCTGTGCCAGGCTATTGAAGCACAGGAGAAACTCGAGGATGAATCATTGGAGGCGATGAGAATGGAAGTTTCTTCCGAACTTGCGGATACTAAATCTGGACCTGAGGTCTAATCGTTTCCCTTCAATTCAATTTTGGTGGCGATTTTGTACGCCTAGTTCACCTGCAGAGTGGGATGCTGAATTTTGATGAATGCTCCAACACACATCCGAAGTTCCTAAAGAATGGTTTATGAAGTACAAGATGTTTTTATTCTTGTGTTTGTACAAATATGCGTATTAAGTCATAAGTTAGCCATTAATAAATTTTCGATTCAGTTAGATCTGATTGTCTTTTCAAAATGTACGATTTTTAAAAATAATCTAAAAAATATTGATGAACATTTGTATTTTCAGTTGGAGGCAGCCATTGAGGAGGAAATGGCAACCTATACCGAAATTTGCAAGGATCAGCTTGCTGAACTGGAGGACCAGATTGCGCTTTTGCAGGTTATCCTGATTTGATCCTTCCTTGTCTATCACCTGTAGGTGCATGGAGATGTTTTTGTCGGATTACCTCCGTGTCTTCCTTTCTCGTGGAAAGCACATGGCATTGCTTCACATTCATTCAGGCATTGGACCTAATTTTGCTTCTTGAAGATGCTGATGAATATTGTATGGACTGTTTATGATTCATAAATTTCCAGGAGAAATTAGAAGACGCTGGTCAGGATTTGCCGCAGCTGTACAAATTGCTGGAGAAACAGCTCCCCGAGTTGTGCACAACAGACGCCTGGAGGAAGAGAACGCATTGGGCGGGCTTAGCGCCCACTCCTGAAGCTTTTGAGGTTGTTCAGAAGGCTGAATTAGACTTGAAAGCGAAGCGGCCAGTGAGAAGGTGCACACTCTTCTCTAATACTTTCTTTTGAAACTGGGTGTATGCAACTCTTGGTGTTTACATTAGGATCAGCCTGTTATAGTGTGATACAATACATTATGTCGATTTGCAAGATCACTTTGGTTGCATTTCAGGCTTGTGTAGTGAACGTGCTAAGGATTTTTAATGTACAGGCATCATGGAAGGATTCAGGACGAGGGGGCCAGCGGGTTTTTAGTCAAAAAAGTTCAATCCAAAACCGAATCGGAAGTTGCACCAGAGAATGCGTGGTCATTATATGACGTCTTAGACAAAGAAGAAGACAATCCAGGTCCTGGTTCTCTTATGGGGACTGCGAAATGGGCTAGTGTCTATCTCGCTTCTACACCTGAGCAAGCGGCGTTAATGGGACTGACTCTGCCTGGAGCAGATACTGTATGTTATTCAAACTTCTCGACATGCACTCCATATCTGATTAAAATTGCATAAAATTAGTACCTTCTAATGTTATTTCAGGGTTTGATTATTGTTTCTCTTTCAGAATGCTCTTGAATTGTCGGATTTGAGTTTGTTCTGTCCGCATCTTTGCATGAGTGATGCATTTGAACGTATGCTGTCCTTGTCGACGTGGGATGTGGTGGTTCTTTGGTTGCTCACTAATATTTTAAGTATTCCAGGTGGAAGAAATAGGTGATTTGGATGAGAACAAAAGTAAGCTTTTTAGAGAAGCTTTGGCAAACGAGGGACAACAAAGCTCTGCGGGACCGCAGAAAATAATTGTGAAAAAGGTTGCATTTTGTTCAGGATTCTTATGCAGTTGAAGTTTGTATTTGTGTTAAACGCGGAGCTAAATTTTTGGTGAACATGGTTTAGTTTAAAGCTCATTAGTCAGTGAGTCACCTTGTTAATATCTATGCGAAAATGTATAGAATAAACATGATCGTTCAACTAGTTGCTACACCAATATTCAGATACTTTGGGTGGAAATTTGCTGTGTTACACAACAATTCTTTTCTGAAGTGGTTGCCATCTACAGTTCCGTTGCTAATATTGCCGCTGTAGATATGAAAAGTGAGTATTACCGCGGTGTCGTAATTTCTGAGGTCCACTGCATCTGCACTAATGGGTTTAGAATCTTCTTTCGGAATGTACATGAGAACTTATTCAATGACTTTTATGGGTGCTGGGCAATATGGTTTTGAAAGCATATTATACATTAGAATTACGTATTGAGCAACTTTTCCCAATGATATCTAGGTCCGCGAAGCCGATGATGTGAAGAAATCAAAGAAGTTGCAAAGAAAACAGCCCCCTCGAAGACCAAGGAAACGGCGCAGTCAGCAACAGAAAAAGGTTGACGGTGTATTTCCTGCAGTAGTGCTTCCTCGGGGACAAAATGGATCTCTACCTGAGGAGGTGAAACCTGGAGTCACGGAGAAGTCACAGCAGGATCTTAACTCTAAATTTAAAGTCGGTGTGGAAACTGAGCCATTGGATGAAACTCCTCCAATTATTACGAACTCGACCGGTAAGTTTCTGCAGTACACTTATATTTTGGTTTCTACTCATACATCTTTCAGAAATTTCTCGCTGCTATTCTTCTTGTTGAAATGCTCTATCACATATCTAGTTGTTTAGTTACTTCATATGCACTCCCTCGCTTATTTCTGGCACGAATCACAGACTAGATTTGAGGAAATCTTTTACCTGGGGTTAAGAGGTTAAGGAAACTGTTTTCAAAGGTAAACGCATGAATGGCTTCAATTTCACTTCCTTTAATGGCCGGGGACATGGCTACAGTAATGTGTAGTGTTTAGGACCTTTCTAGGTTAAATGTATCCCTAGGTTCACTTGACTGAACTAGATAACCCTCAAGCGAATGCTGTATGTGTGCGTGGATTCTTCTGAATCAAAAAATTTGAAGTGCCTAGGAGGCAGTACATTTTGTGCTTTTATGTTGTTGCTTTTGAACAGTTCTTCAGCAGGGGTCAGTTGCAGGTTTACAATGAGTGCAACTCAGTTGGTATTCGGATGTCTTTTTCGAATGTAATTGGTGTTGTGTCCCGAGAGATGTTTCTGCTCCTTGACACGAATGTGGCTTACTTGTATTTCTCTGATCCGCTCGTTTACAAAAATCAGGGGGAAAGGGGAACGAGAAAGGCATAGCAATAATGATCGTGGACAGGGATGGTGTAGTGCATTTTGGAGAGTCTCAGGCTTCTTATTTGAAGAATGGCGATGTTCTCTCTGAACCGTCCAATCAACTGAAGCGACGTTTGACACCTACAGGTATTTTTGAAGACTTCTTTTGCCATTATCGGTTTTAGTGGCAGTCACTGGAATGTAAAATGCATTATAGCATGATTTGTTGGTTGTGTTTTCCTATTGTCTTTAAGATTTCCAGTTATGTTAAGTGGGTGGGTAATATTATCTGATGGATGTTGATCATGAATGTAGACCTACAGTCGTGGTAACCAACACATGTAATTGGAATTTTATGTTGAAACTTATCTACTTGTGCATTTTCTGCTCAGTCTCTGTAGACATCGCAACTTCAAGTCCAGATTCTTTTCCTTATCATATTTGTTTATGCTCTAAACTCCGGTTGCTGCTGACCGTTATTTGCAGAGATTGATGGAGATCCAAATGACACTAAGAGGAGGAAAACAGTGGTCATGATTGATAGCGATGATGAACGTGAGGTTGAGGAGTCCGCACCTGGAGACAAGCCTCTGAAGGACGATGTTCATATGAAAGAAAATGACGAAGATTTATCAAAAATTTCAGCGGAAGTTGTAGTTGTTGGAAGCAGAAAGAACAGCTCGCAAATTGTTCAATTGGAGAATATGCAATCTGGAGTTTGGTACATTTCAAGTCCAAAGGTACTTAAGTCGATTGCCTCTACAAAGCTGACGTGTGAAATAGAGGCACACATGCGGGTTATGTGGTAAAACTGGCCTTGTGGATAACCTCCGCATGGTAATTGAACTTTCTAACTTGAAACTTTTGTATTTAGAATGCATGTAAATGATCGTTTTTTTGGGGAGGTTTGCAGGGCGAAGAAAATTACTCTGAGACTGGATTACTGAAGCCCAACACTAGAAAGCGACAAAGTACTGGAAAATACTACTCGGATGCAGAGCCTCGCAACTTTTCATGTACTGCTTGTGGGATGCTTCTAAGGAATCGAGATGTTATGAAACATCCAACCTTGGATGTGGGCATTTGTAGAAAGTGCAAAAACTTCTTATTCAGCGGACCATTCAACAAGGTTTACTGCCTTCTATTTTCAGTTTTCAATTTCAGAAGAGCCTGTTTATTTTGGTTTTCAAATATTTACAGATGTTCCAGATTATTATACTTCCACCTTAATCACCATGCAGAGTCTGTATAGGCGTGTGCCTTTGTATAATTAGAATTTTAACGGCGAGGCATCTGCAGGACCAAGATGGGCATGAAGATGAATGCCGTTGGTGTGGACAAGGTGGTGATGTCTTGTGTTGCGAATCCTGTGACAAAGTGTTCTGCTGTCCTTGTATTAAGCGTAATTTGGGCGAGGAAGGTCTCGATCAGATTGTCAATAGTTCGGATTGGAAGTGCTTTTTCTGTAATAAGCAGCCCTTACACAATCTGCGTCAGCAGTATCAAGCTGTGAAAGATGCTCTAAAGACTCAGCTGCTTTTACAAGACAGCGAGGATGGACTTTGGAACGACAAGATCACCAGTAACAAAAAAAGGTTACTGCCTTCCCAAGCGAATATTTCATGGGCTAACTAGAATTAAGTGTTATTTTTTCTTATGGCTTGACTTGGAAAATTAGTGCTTGGTGGCTAGATACGGATCTCCTCGCGCGTCGTGGATAGTCTTTATCTTTTGATTGATTGTCAAGTTGGGGTTTAAAAGTTTATTTTGGTATGTGAAATTATGTTTCTAGTATTGGATATTTCATGATAGGCCGTGTTTGCAATGTGGTCGAAATGTTCTTGCCTGTTCCTTTGGGTTGATTGGAGATTATATGTTGATGCAGGAGCAATAGGCGAAGAAATATTCGATCAGTGCCGGATGATCGGGAGCTGGATGAGAAGACGAAGCATTTGTTGGCCCTTGAGAAAGTGAGCAGCAAACCCGAGATAACTAAAGGGAGTTATTTTGATTTACATCTTCTGCTTGTTTTTATGAAGGATGTTTTACCGTGGATGATACCTTACAGTAGTTTCTATCACTACTGTTAGTCCTTTAGCTGACTTATAGGATGGGATGCGATATTTATTCTCGTCAGCTAGACTGTGACCTTTCCTCTATGGTAGACCTTGCAGCACATTGTATAGTTGAAAGCGCATGGGGTTACCTTTTTGTGTTAAGTTATGTCTCTTACCGAACTGATACTTATGATTTGTTCGTATACGTCACCAGCTGGCACCTTTAGTCACGTATGACAACTGTCTCTGTGAAATCGCGTTCCACCTTTTGCCTTGTATTCGTCATACTCGGCCTCGCTTGGTTGTTGATCTTTCGCTCTTTGCTGGGGCAATAAACGTTCTAGTGAAAGGCAATAGACTTCTTGAGGCAACACAAGATCTGTGATCTACAGGGTGAAGAGATACCTTTTTCAATGGTTTTTGGGAGAGACATCAGTATGAAATTTGATAGATTCTAACATATGTTATATAGCTTGACAGAACGTCAGTTCTCTGACTACACGCTTCCGACTTTCTTATGCCAGGAGCGACAAGATCTGCTTGAATCTTGGCGAGCGAAAGCCAAGGTTAACGGCAAGGGACCTCCAGTGAAGTCGAATCGACAAAATCGTCACATGCACATAAATGATGAACTTCTGGACATGGATGCAGATGATATTGCAGAAGAGGGATTCATTCTGAACAAAGCACGTGCTGATAACGAGGAACCTGTCCGAATTTCCCCGCACATATCTGCGGTCTTAAGACCTCATCAGGTATGCTCTACTTTTGTCTGTGTGAGGCTTCTGTCGTTTCAAAGTAGCATCTGTACGTTATGAGTTTGGTTAACTTATGTCGGATAGGTGTGGAGACTGCATGGACCCGAGCTTTTTGTCCTGCAAGTCAGTCATATGTGTTTTCCTCCGGACTTAATTTTATATAATAATTGTATATATGAAGTTATTAGAAGATAGAGATTCGTGGCTAATATCACTTGCACAGTAGGTCGTGACATTTAGTTCCAAAGAGTTCATGTTAAGTGTATCCGAGTGTAGAGGTTGCTGACCTTCTCTATTATTCTTGTGTTTTATTGTCAGTGGTTCACAAGTTTACTGCTGGCTAAGATGCCACTTAGGATGTTAAGTCGTGACAATGCTTAGTTTATTCTAGTGGTATGATGAAATCGCATCTAGTAAATCTCCTCAATATATTCTTTTTATTTGTAGAAAAATTGTGCCGATTTTGTTACTTATGAATGGAGTAACAGCTGGCAGGCATGCGTTTCATGTGGGAGAACTGTATCGAATCGGTCAGCAAAGTTAAATCTGGTGTTGATGGACTTGGTTGTATACTCGCTCACAGCATGGGTCTCGGCAAGACTTTGCAGGTATGGTTCCCATTGGATTTTCTTTGGTTCTCTAGATTGGTTACTATGCAGTCCTTGTGTCAGGAGAACAATGACGACTTTCTGCCACGAGTATCAATACCTGAAGTGTCTATTTATCTTGATATTTAATTTTTTTTTTAAGGTCCGTATAATTAATAGACCTCAGCGTTGGCCATTGAACAAATACCAGCGGAGTGGAGTGCCGTGGTTCTTTGCTAGTATTTACCCTCTTCTTTTCTAAAGATGGAAACATGTATAATTATTTGGGCTTATTTCTATATTGACTGTCATTACAAGGATTTGTATTGTATGGGTAATGTTATTCTTGTTGGAGTGTGATCACTTGTATTGTGTTTGGTTCTTGTCTGCTGCAGACGAAATCATCGTTTAGTGCTCCACAATGACACATGCATTATCTTTATGAAGCTTGAATTTGAGTGCATTGAATTACAGGTTATAGGCTTTGTACACACAGTGTTGAAGAAGGTGGACCTGGGTCTTAAAACAGTGCTGATTGTCGTCCCAGTCAATGTATTACATAACTGGCGAAGTGAATTCCACAAGTGGCAGCCAGGGAATGAGGCTCCAGTTCCTGTTTATATGCTTGAAGATGTTGCGAGGTCAGTCTTTCAATATATGCTTTATGTATTTTGAATGTGTTTTGCGTTGTTCGCTCAGAAAAGATGCAGAATATTGCTCTTATCTATTCAGCAACTTACCATTTTAATTTCACCTTTTTGAGACTTGGTATTATCGAATTTATGAATGGCAATCAGTAATTGCTAAAATTGTGTTACAGTTAGATTACTCTGGCAATCATTTCTTTTAGCTTCTGTTTCAGAGAACAATGTGAGAACTAATAAGTATTTGGCATTATTTGTTCACAGAGATAATGTGAATCGAGCCAGGTTGCTCGGTAAATGGCAAAGATGTGGTGGAGTGATGCTTATTGGTTATACAGCATTTCGCAATTTGTCAATAGGCAAAACTGTCAAAGATAAAATTGTGCGGGATAATTTATGTACCTCTCTTCAGGTGATTTTTATTGCAGTACTTATACACAGTTATTTAGAGTTCTTTTAGTATGTTCAAGTACATCATATTTAGTGATTTAACAATACACGTACTTAATATTTATTTTCGGTGTGGCAATTTCTGTTGTTTAAAGAAGTGGAATTGGCAGACTCTCATGCGATAAGGAGTTCCAGAACGTAAAATTTGTGTTCTAGCGTTGGATGATTCTGCATCGCTAACGGTTGAATTGGTGGGTGTAAATCTCAACCAGGATCCAGGACCAGACATCCTTGTATGTGACGAGGCACATATGATTAAAAATCGCAAGGCTGATATTACACAAGCTCTAAGGCAAGTGCGAACGCATCGTCGCATCGCTCTTACTGGATCACCTCTGCAAAACAATTTGTTGGAGTACTACTGCGTAAGTGTTGAAGATTAATCTATGCAATTCCTTAAATATTACTGGGAGTTGTTCACTATTTTGTATCTCTTTTGGAAACAGTCCCAAATTCCATTTGCATTTTTGACATCTGTTGTTTACTCCAAGTGAGCGACAGCTCGATCATACGGTTTTTACTTTGTACATGTGCAAAATGTAACTTCTCTTACTCTGAAAGTTCACGTTGAGTGCAGATGGTTGACTTCGTTAGGGAAGGATTTTTGGGTCCCGCTCTAGAGTTTAAAAGAAGGTATTTACACACACAGTACTTCGCAAATTCCAAAAACATTCTGGTCTAGAAATAGCGACTTCTTTGATTTGAGGATGCTTTCATCTTAAACTGAACTTATCTATTTAGTGCCTATTAGAAATCAGAGAAAATGTAATAAAGACTTGAGAGTGTTAAGAATGGAATGTTTGCTAAGTGCTTAGTTACACCAAGCTGCGTGTTTTCGATGTTTTATTTTTTTTAAGCTTTGTCTTCTTGTATCACATCCTCTCAGATTTCAAAATCCTATAGAGAATGGTCAGCGAGCAGATTCAACATCAAAGGATGTGAAGCTTATGAAGCACCGTGCTCATGTATTGCACAAGCAGTTGATGGGTTTTGTGCAACGGAAAACTATGAGCGTCTTGAAAGACGAGCTGCCATCGAAATGTGTGTATGTCATTTCAGTCAGGCTCTCTCCTTTGCAAAGGGCCCTGTACTTGAAGTACTTGCAGATAAATGGTTTCCTCAACAGTGGATTGAATGAGAAACAGGGTCGCCGCAGCATTCTCTTTGAGGCTTATCATACATTGGCAAAGGTGTTTTTTTTGTTATTGTAATCACGCATGTTTCTTTATTATTACTTTCCAAGTTGTTAAGGTGTCTCTTGAACTGAATCGGGTTGATTTACCTGGTAGATGTTATTAGTATACTTCTCAGACACTGCTTTTAGTTATTTTATTTTACAACTTATCTTTCATGGCAGATATGGAACCATCCAGATTTGCTCATCTTAGCTCAAGAAGAGAAGAACTTGCGCAAGGAGGACAATCTCGAGAATTTTATCGTGGATATTGATGATGACGTTCCTGAGGTTCCTGAGGTTCCTGAGGTTGTTGATGCTGGTCACAGTGTGTATGATGGAGTCATTGTTATTAACGATGACAATGGTGATGATGAAACAGCCAAAGGTGGGTATGCACCCGACGGTTGTCTTGTCTTTCTTTAGTTTGCTACTTTTCTTTCTTTGGTTTATGTAAATTTTGGTTTGTTGACATTTCGAGGAGGGAATGCAGGCTCTGTGGAAAGTAAAAACAAACCAACAAATGGAATTCGAACTGTTAGCCGAGGAGACGGCTACCAGGAAAATGTGAGTTTCTAGTTCCATTTGTAAGTATTACACTTGTAAGCTGAATGTTGTGTTCGTTTGTAAATTTGTAATTAGATTGCGTCATTGCGGTGCTATAGAACTTGACTTCTGAAAATCTTTCTGGGCTGTGTAGCAGGTGGATAAATCAGGATGGTGGAAGGACCTAATGGACGGCCAGCAGCGTGAAGTCTTGGAATTGAGTGGTAAAATGGTAATCCTGATGAAGATTTTATCGTTGAGTTCTGTGAAATCGGACAAGGCTCTTGTCTTCAGCCAATCCTTGCATACACTTGACCTAATTGAAGTTTTCTTGGCAAACATGCCATGTTTGAATGGCTGGAAAGGAAATTGGGTGAAAAATCGTGATTGGTACAGGTATGTCGGACTATTATGATATTCAACCTCATCCTTAGTGTTATACGGTTGAATCAACCTTCGTAGTAGCCCAAAATGGAATCTTTCTTGTACTGTCTATTCGGCTGTTATAAGTCACATGCTTATACGAATGCTCTCTCTGGTTTTCTGAAGTTTTACTGACCACTTTTTCCTGGATTGCTTAGGCTTGACGGGCAAACATCGGCTAAGTCTAGGCAGGAACTTGTGGAAAGGTTCAATGACCCGGATAATACTGCTGTGCAATGTGTTCTCATCTCCACTAGAGCAGGATCTTTAGGGATTAATCTTCCTGCCGCCAATAGAGTAATAATTTTTGACGGCTCCTGGAATCCAACCCATGATTTACAAGCTCTCTTTCGAGCATGGAGGTGCTTTCTCTATCCAAAATTATATAAGGGTGTTTATTAGAAGAACATAGGCCCATGAAATACTAGTTATTTGGCATGCTGAGTTGAGTTGAGCTTTGTTGATTGCCTGAAATTGTTTGAGTTGACGTCTTCACACGCTCATCACGAGAGATGTTCTTGTAGGTTTGGGCAGAAGAAGAACGTGTACGCCTACAGACTTCTGGCTTCCGGGACAATGGAGGAAAAAATTTACAATCGCCAGGTACGTCCTGACCATTACGCATGGTATCTGAAAAGTGAACAGGCTATATTTCAATGAACATTAGTTAAAGAAGGCGTGTATCTGAGAGATTTCACTGCTTTTGGCAGAGCTGACGAGACTTTATAAGAATGTTTCTTTTAAAACTGTGTACGCTATGAAAACAACCCTGAAAAGTATAATGCTTTCCAAGTGAAAAAATGAATATACTCATAAAATCATGTACATGAAATCGGAAGTCGAACTGAAATTAAATTACTTGTATGCTCTTCAGTTATCAGAGCAAGTTGCGACTTGTATATATTTGTTTCTTGCGCGCTGCTTGATTGTTCACTGTTTTGAATACTTTCAGGTTGCGAAAGAAGGTCTGGCTGCAAGAGTGCTTGACGAGCACCAGGTCGGAAGATATTTTGTTGAAGATGACCTGGATTTCTTTTTTGTACTTGACAAAGATGACTATCCCGAGATGGAGGATTCAGTAGACACTGATCCAAAGCAGCAAGATATTCAAGTCGTTCAAAGTATGGACGAGCCCTCCACATCAACGGCGCCTGTCCCAGCGGAAGACGTGGCTTCAGCACCGCCACCAGGAAAACCAAGGCGGGCGGCATTTTCTGTTCCAGATGATGCTCCACCCCGGGATGATATAATGGGGAAGCTTCTCCTGGAATATCGTCCTCAGTAAGTTTGTGGAATTTAGATGGATTACATATCAAGTAATGTTAAATCAAACTTGATGGTATGATGTACATCTTGTCCTTACAATGATAGTGGTGTTAAAACCCGATCGGGTTGGTGATGCAATATTTATTAGTTAATGATAATGGTGTGCAGGTGGATTGGAAGGTATCATGAACACGAACCCTTATTGGAAGATTTGGAGGATGAGAAGCTTTCAAAAGAAGAGCAAACTCTGGCGTGGGAGTCCTTTCAGCATGAAGAATCTGTTCCACGAAGTCTCGCATCTTCAACCCCTTCGGTGACCAACATCCCTTCTCAACCAACAAATGTTGCATCAACTTACAGCTTCTCATCTGTACAGTCAAATTCTCTCCCCCAGCCACATCTTGTTGCCCAAAATTATATTCCTGCTCATGTAGGCAGCGTTCCCTGCACAAATAAAACTCATACCGTCCAACTCAGAGATGAGAAAATCAGTCTAGGAAACAGCACCGTTTGTAAAAATTGCCACGAAAAAATTGATTGGGAATCTATCCAAAGATCATAGTCCACCTTAATCTTAGTTTTTGCATCCTTTAGAATTTGCAAGGTTTAAGGTTTTAGGATTATATTTTATTTTTCATGAAAAGTAAAATTTAGATTGGGTGAGCATTTCTGGAGGTTAGCATCTTCCAGTTTTTTCTGTAAACTTGAAGTATTGCGAGCTTTCCCCCTCCTCCCCCACCCTGCAATGGCTATTGTCTAGGTGCGGTCTCATATCTCTTGATATGGGGTGTAAACGTACAAGCTGCAAACTTACAATTGAATGGCCGAGGCCTCTTTTATAACATGCCGTGTTTGAGGGTGGATATTAAGATGCACTTTGCATCTTACAGTCCTTCAAATCATCTTAATTGCTAATGATTTATGAAATACTAATTGCTTGGAGAACAGACAAAACTTTGTATTGTATTAAGGATCAACATGTATTTTCTCTGTCAGTAGTTTTTTAAATAAGTGATTGGACGTCTTGATCTAAAAATGTATTTGTGCCACCTAACTGGAACAGTAAATTTGAACAGTAACCTACAATTGTAAATTTTGAAAATTTGATTAATTAACTTTTAATACATGTGCAAATAGTGATTCAAATTGGACTAAATCTCAATCTATTTGCAATTCACAATGTCCATCAGTACATGCAAAACTACCATCAGTGACATGTAAATAATCTATCTTTTCATCCATGCTTCATTCTTGAAAATTTGTTTCTGAATTTGTTGGGTTGTTATACCTTCTGCTTGAGCATCAACTAAAACGTTTTCATCTCATCTACCATTGAGCACATTGAGCTAGTATTTATTATGCAACTAGCAAGGTCAGTCTGAAATTGGCACCAATGCCAGTTAAGTCTTTGATTGCAAGCATGCGGATTCAAATGCAGTTTCCTCAAACAATCGATACCGTGCCAATATTAAGTAGAGCTTAACACCCCTCCTTAAGCTTCAACAAGTCAGACTGCAAACTCTTACATGTAGCTTGTACGAATGCCAGCTCTGCTTCCAATTCCCGGATCCTCTGTGAATCGACGCTGTCTGTTGCCGGTTCAGGAACATAAGGCTTCGTCAAATTCTTTGAAAAAGACTTCAAGGATTCTACCCCCCGCACTTCCTCTGGGAGAAGAGGCAATTTGGTGATATTGAAATCCTCGTACAACTCATGGAACTGGTCGAGATACTTCTGCTGCATCCGCACGCGAGCTTGAAGCAGCTTGGAGTCGGATACGTCTGGTTGGAAGAGAACTTGATTGATGATGATGTTGTGAGTGTCGATTTCGAATCTAGCAAGCTCCTGAACCAGTCTCTCAGTTTCATACAATGACAGAAACTCAGGTATGCACACGCAGATGAATGTGGTCATATCTGGGTTCCGAAACTGATCATTAACCTGTCACAAAACACTGGCATCGGATTACTCGTCGTGATGTTTCATAAATGATCAATTACTCTTCCACTACACCTTACAATTGTAGAGGATTTTCCCCATCGCTGCGAGGAAACGTTTGTGAGTCCAGTACACTGGCAATTTTTAATGGATTCCTGAGGGTGCGCTTCTTATTCACTTCTTGTCAGGGAATTGTTAAAAAGGGGGCAAGGCAGGAGTATAATTGCAATCCCAATTCAGTACTCAGACAGATGTAAACTACTGGAATAGCAAAAATAACGCCTTTGCTTCGGGACTTTCCGATGGAGGTTGTGCGATACTACCACAGGAATTGCTAAAGCAGCAGGGCAAATGGGTGAAGAATCTGCGATTAGGATGTAAGGACACGCACCTGCTCAATTACCGCCTTGATGTTCTCCACCTTCCCTAACAACGCATCCTCCCCGAATTCATCTCCGGCTCCGAACATGCGCGAAACCTGGCTAATCAGCCCTCCAAACTTACTCTTCAAGCTCATCACCTTCTCCAGACCCTTCTCCAACGTGGAAGGGAACTGCAAAAGCCGGAGTGTATGGCCCGTGGGCGCCGTATCGAACACGATCACGCTGTAATCCATGGTCTGGACCAGCTTCAGCATCTCTGCGAAGCTCATGGCTTCATCGATTCCCGGAATGGCATTCGCAAGCTCCGACACAAACCCTCCCATGCCCAACCCATTAGTCTGGTCCTCCAGATCTTCGCTTTCCACGGTGGGATCAACTTCCATGGCGAACAGATTGCCGAATCCGTTCACCATGGACGGCGACTTGGTAAACTTCTGGCAGAACGCATCGCTGAGGTTGTGTGCGGGATCAGTCGAAATGAGCAACACAGATTCTCGCACTTGAGCTAACAGAACCGCAAGCATGCAGCTACAGGTCGTCTTGCCAACGCCTCCCTTCCCACCCACGAAGATCCATTTCAAATCCGTCTGCTCCAACACGTTCTGCACGCTGGCCTCTGGCGCAGGCAGATCGTCCTCCGCCATAGCTAAGCCACCACGCAAACCCAACAAACTACCCACAAACCCTAGTTATCCTGCTCGATGGCTCTTCAACTGATCTCCACTGTCTCTCCACAACCCACTCCTCCGCAACGCGAATTCACAACACCGCGGAGTAAAGTCGAAATCAAGGTTACAAGCTCTCCACGCAGCGCGTCAAAATTAGGGCTACAAGCTCTCGTCTCAACTCTTTCCTCGTCTTTGCTCCACTCCCGTTGATTTTGCAACTCACCTCCTCCATGGCACCCCACTTGACATCAATAGAATAGAGAGGTAAAGTGAGGATATCTAATTCTTTTGCTCGGATTATTGTTTGCATTTCAATTAGTCTTTCCTGCATTGTGTTAGCAAATTAAAAGGAGATTATTCACATTCTTTTGCTCATTATTCAGATGTTTTATATATTAATTGTAAAATTTATTATTTAGCTGTTGCTTGTTGATGTTAATTTGAGCTGTTTGTAGCAAATTGTTGGTTCTCTACAGTTTATCCTCTTTTGAAATGTATTACATAAAATGTTATAGAGAGTAAAAATTTATAAAATAATTGATATGAATATAATTGTAGTGGAATAATAAAACATGTTTGATTAATTATTTGTAGTACATGTCATGTTTCTATTTCCAACACTTATAACTTTGTAATTATAATTTGAATGTTTTTTCTAGTACACATGCAATAAAAAACTTTTATTTGATCATATATATATATATATATATATATATAATCATTTAATATCAAATTTATTAATTTTAGTTATTATCTATAAATAAATTTATTAAAAAATATAATATTTATTTTTTATTTTTTTATTTATTTTTAATTTTAAATATCTAATTATCAAAATTTTAATGCATACATAGATAACAATGAAATGTTTAGTTAGGAACTATAAAATTAATTAGTTGTTACGCAAATCATATTATGTTTTATATACATGAATCAAATTTTTACTATAAATATATTTAAATTGTTAAAAAATGAGAATTTTAGGTCTTAAAATAATAAAAATTAAAGTAATATAAGTTTTGTAGATAATTTTATTAATAGAAACTTTTCAGGTACTAGAATTAAATAATTTTATTTAAAGTTAAATTAAAAATTGGACACTTAATATAATTCTTTATTATGGATAAAATTCTAATAAATTCAATAGATTTACTATAAGATATTAATGCCTTGATTGATTAGAATTCATAATTATTCTCTAAATGTAACTTGTGATTAATTAATATGCTTAATTTTTTCTTATAATATATATATTTTTTAATTGATTAATTAATGAATTATTTTATTTTAAACTAAACTAAAATAAAATAAAATAATATAAACTAATAGTAAAATAACTAAAATTTTCTTATATAAATTTTATTTTTTTAAATAGATTTTTTAAACTATTAGTGTTTTATTGAAATTAATTGATTCCTTATATTTTTGTACAATGTATTTTTGTCTATACTATTATATAACTACTACTATTTTTTCATAAAACCTAATTTTGATACATTAATAAAAAAATATCTTAGAACTAATTGTTCAATTAATCTATCAAAGAGCATAAATCACTTAACATAGCCAAGATATTGAAGGATACTTTTAACATACTTTTCTTAACTTGCAATATACTTTATTTTTAAGTAGCCATCTTATTGGATATTACTAGGAAAAAAAGAAGACATCCTTCAACCACCTTATCCAAAAAAATTGCCAATAAACCAATATAAAGTATTCCACCCTCAATAATAATTTTTTAGTATAAAACACAATGTTAATGATTTATATATATATTAGTATAGAATATATTTAGTAAAATAATATATTCTAAAAATAAAAATATTGTCTATATTTCTAGCTTAGGAAGGATGAATAAAAAATATTCTAAAGAACAAATTTTTTTTTTTTTTTTTTTTTTCGTAATATAATATTGTTTTTAAATTTGAATTTGAATCTTAAGACATCTTAAATGAAGCTTCTTAAGTTTTTAGTTAACAATTTTATAACAACTTCCTATATCATTTAAGAGTTATTAAATTAAAAATAATATCATACTACACTAGATTTTATAATGATAGACCAAATATAACAAATAGATACAACTTCAAAAATATTTTTAGTTTATATAGATGATAAAAGTACACCACAATATTGTAGTAAAAAATATTTGCTTCACAAATAACAAACCTTTTGATTATGGTAGAAGAATCTATTTTACTTTTTCATAAAAAAGATACATTATTTATTATTATTTTTTATTTAGATGAATTACAAAAATAAATTTAGAAGTATATGAACATAGAATTTTTTTTAAAAATAAAATATATTTATTTATAATTAATAAAAAATAAATAATACTAAGAAAATATATAAATAGAAAGATATTAGAACAAACATTGCCAAATACAAAAAAATTAAAAAATCTCTCTTTTATATTATATGTGTGCTGATGTATTCTTTAAAACAATTGTTTAAAAAAATTTAAGTGTGTCCTCAAGCTAGACATATATCAAATTGGACAACATCTATATTATACAACATAACCACAATTCTTGAATATTTTAGCCTTTAAAAAGATTTTTTTGAAAATAAAAAATATTTATAGAAGAAATCTTCTTAAAATTCAAATGATTCAAAACAACAAGGTTTTTGATTAGAAGAGCATATCTTTAAATAATATATGTCAAAGATATAAATCTAAATACAACTTTAAAAATACAAAACACTCATGTATCATTAAGAAGATAAAAATTAAGCAAAGCAGAGATAGATATAAGATAAAAAGAAATAGAATGGCTATCGCCAAATATAAAGAAACTAAAGAGCCTTGAACTAAGAGTAGAATATTAGACAAGCATTGACAAGACTACGTCTTGGTTCTGTATATATTGGTTACTAAAAAGATTTAAGGCTTCTTAAGGACCACAAAGCTTGTGACTCAATTATTAAGTTGTTGGTTTATTTTAAGTCAAATTTCTAAAAGTAAGAAACTTGAAGGACAAATTTAAATAGCTATATGATATATCTAAAAGAATCTAAAAATCTAATTAGTATCTAACAAACTTCTTTAAATCATTTTTGAAGATATTATCTATCAAATATATTTTTATTTATGTCTATTTAATTTAATTTATTTAAATAATATAAGTATCTATTATATTATTCTATTTGTTAAAAACATGAATCATAATAGAACTCTTAAAAGATAATAGACTCTTGTATTACTAAAAGAAATAAAATAGACAAATAAGAAATAGATATAAGATAGAAAGTAATTAGAATAGCTATTATCAATTTTAGAAAAACTAGAGAGTCTTGAACTAAGATTGGAATATAAGAAAGGTGTTGACAAAATTCACCATGGTTTTAATCTTACTTTTATATATATTAGTTATTAAAAAGGTCTTATGGAAGCTTCCTAGGGACTACAAGGCTAATGGTCTAATCATTAAGTTGTTGGTTGCTTATAATGGGAATTTATTAAAATAAGAAACTTGTAGAATAAGTTATAATAGCTACATGATATATCTATAGGAATCTAAATATCTAATTTACATTTAAAAACTTTGTCAAAGTTTTTTAAAAAAATTATTATCTATCTAATATGTTTCTACTTATTTTTATTTACTTCTAATTAGTTCAATTTAATTAAATAATTTAGAAATCAATTATATTATTTCCTCTTCTAAAGCATAAGTTTCCTAAAGATCAATCAAATTACTTCATAAGTTGATGAAGTCTAAGATTTGTCAAATGATATTAATAATAAATTTTGATCTATGTTCTATATAAAAATAATTGATAGGTATTTTTAGCCATGTATAATATTCCATATTAAGGCAAGAAGATAAACTTATTATTTGATCATTGTTAAAACCTTCATAACTTCCTTAAAACAACACATTTTGTATGCTATTAAATATAGTACCTATCTCTAATAATTCACTAAGCATCAAGAATCTCTTTCAATAGTGTAGTATCATATATATTATTATAGATATACCACTCAAGTAAAACAAGACTCTAAAAGTTTAAAGAATTAAAACAAAAGAAGTTTATTTTATATCACAAGCAAGGAGCTACGACAAGGCACAAGAATAAGACATATCAAAATTTAATTATAACTCTATATATCCATATCTCAAAAATTAAAAATATTAACACCACAAAATTTTTATTTATAGCTTTGTAACATGAAAATATACACTTCTAAAAATTTTGAGCCAAAACCTTATCAAATTGCTTAAGATATAGCTCAAAATACAACTACTAATTAAGCGGGTCACTTATTGCCCTTAGATTGCAAGTGCTGATTTTAACTCCTAATATCTCCTTCATCTATCTTAGAATTTATCAAATTATATATGTAAAGTATAGCCAAAACAATATTTTTTCCAATCCCAGTTGCTAATTTTTTATTGCTTTTTGTATATGTGAGTTGTATCCCAAAGATTGATAGTAGGCACAAATTCAACATCTTGACTTTGAGTGCCTATATTTCCTTCATAAAAACTCCAAATTACTCAATTTTTGCATCAAAATCATAGCCAAAAATCTAAACTTGATAATCTTAACCTTTAATATTTAAATGCCTTCAAAAAAAAACCATAATCTCTAATAAGACCTCAGACAATCTCCTTGAAGCCCATTGGATATGATTTTTGGCCAATAGAAATAGAATTTTCTATCATCAATCTCCATTCATCCACATGGATGGCCTAACTACTCTTTCTAATACTAAAAATCCCTTTATAGTATATGTTCTTAATATCAAATAAAAGAAATAAACAAAATTTTAAGAGTCACTAATGTCTAACAAAGGTGACTCAAAATATATAAAAGTTATTATCAATATAAAATCAATCTCAAAAGTTACTATCAAAAAAAAAAATGAGGTTATATAAACCACAATAGCAACTATTTTAAGCAAATCTCTTCCAAAATAGTAATCTAATCATATTTTGTAACCAACTAAAATCTACTAATATGACTTTTATTTAGCTATGTAATAAATTACATATTAAATATATATGTATATTATTTTTACATGATAGCCAAACCACAATACAACAATAATTGAGAATTTTTTGGAATAGAATACAACTAGATGCAATCTCCCTTCTCTTTCAAGTTGTGATAATATTACTTTTAATATAGACTCTAAGACATTAATTTTCATAAAAAATAGCTTAGAAAAATCTGAGTGAATAAAAATAAATACTATGATAAATATTATTCTCAAGCATTCAAAGGCTTTCTTAGCTTTTGATCACCATTTGAACTTCTTCTTATATGTCAATTGTGTAAGCAAAGCAACTATTTGAGAATAATTATTGATAAAGATCCTATAGAAGTTTACAAATTCAAGACATCACATATCAATTTTAAAGTTGTCTAATTATTAATGGTCTTAATTTTCTTCTGATCCATTATTAAGCCTTCATTTGAGATAATATAGACAAAGAATTATACTTAGGACTTGTAAAATATAATTTTTTAAAATTTAGCATATATAATAGACATTTATGTTATTAACATTGAAATAGCCAATTATCACACTTCATAGCTTGACTGATGGTTTTATTAAGAATTTGATAATCAAACATAGATAATAATAGATCTTTTATATTGTCTCATAATTTTCAATGAAATTGACTTATCAATGTATCTTCTCCTCAATTAATATCACATTCTAATTGCCAAAATTTTGAAGCATAAATAAATACAAAATATATTTTTTATTAAAAGGCTCAAATTTTAGTTGTAATAAAATAAATCTTATTGTGTTTGCCAAATGCTTCTACAAATATTAGCAAAAATATTTTGAAGTTATGCAATATAGAAGAATTCTTCACAAAAAATCAAACCAATTACAATAAAGTTTGATTTAAAAGCAAGGTTCTAATCAAACCAATATGAGATACTTTTATAGAACACTATTGAGGTTAGAATAAAGTAATAAGTTGTATTTGATTAATAAAGCTACAAAACTTTGAGCAAGTTTCATCAAACTTCTTTAAGAGGTTAATTCTTAATTCTTTTATTATTGACATTGAATTTCCATTTCAAACATATATGTCTTTTAATAAAGTAGATCTTGGTGATGGAATTTCTAAAATGACTTGTGATAGTAGTTGAGATAATTTTGCTCTTTGACCATTATATATGGTCATATAGAATTCTTCATTTTACTTAGATAAGATCTTTTTCTTGACTCTTAATGCTTCAAGAGTATTTATAATTGAATCCAATTTGTCCTCTTTGAAATTCACCATATTGAACTCTTCACTTTTTGCTATAAAATAAAAGAAGAAGAAATAAATACAAAAAAATAAGAACAATATTGACCTAGAAGAGGATAATCCGTAACCTTTAGAATGCTATAGTACTTCCAAGAAGAGAGATAATGTGTTTTCTATCTAGAAAGACCAAGCTTTGATATTGTATTATGTTAGTTTTGACAAATTATTATAAATACACTATTGAAGTAGAACAAGACTCTAAAAGTTTAAAGAACTGAAATTAAAGAAATTTACTTTATATCACAAGCAAAGAATTATAACAAGATATAAAAACAAGACCTAAAGGTCTAAGTTGAATCATAAGGATTACATTGTCAAAATTAAGGGTCTTCTTAGCTTCAACTCCTATATATATTAGGTGCAAAGAAACTCTTTGAGGAATTTCTTTGATGCTTAGAGATGAAGCAAGCCTAAGATCCTACTTTGGTAACTTCCTAAAATATCTGTGCCTCTAAGAACCTTCTCCAACCATCTAAGATTCTTTAGAATTTTTTAGAATCTTTTGGAACCTTCTTCGAACCTACTAGGATCTATTGAAGTCTTCTTGGAACCATTTGGATTTTTTTAGAACCTTCTAAAATCTTCCTCTATTATATATCTATGATACATAATGTATCTTGCCATTTATTTAAGATAAGTGTAGAATGGGTAGGAATTTTAGGATTTACGATATATAGTTTGTAGGATTAAGAATAGGTAGGAAGCTGATGAATAGCCAGTTTAGAAGGCAGAATGGATGAGGAAGTTAGAAAAAGTAGTTATCATTGGTTGTGTAGCAATTAACATAGATGGGGTAAGTATAAATTGATTTGGAATGGAGGAGTCGGGGCCAGACTGTGATAGTCGTGAGCCGGGATAAGCTTGGTGCTACCTCTCTCTTTTCTTTTGTTAAGCTGTAGTAGAAGATCCGGATTCTATTCCAATGGATTATACCATATCAATGGTGAAATATAGTAATAAAACAAATTTTTTTGTATATGTGGATGAGTAAAAAATTATAATTGTTTGATGCATGAATTCGTTGTAGCGAATTGGCAGTTGAAGACCGGATATGTCAATGTAGTTTGATTGTAAATGAGAATGTTATGCCATATTGAGTGTGAGAGTTGAGTGGTGAAGGAGAATATTGGAGAAACAATTTGTTTCGAAAGATGTTCTTGATAAAGAATTATTTCCAGTGATTGGAGAGTAA
Source organism: Physcomitrellopsis africana (assembly GCA_036785485.1). Lineage (NCBI taxonomy): Eukaryota > Viridiplantae > Streptophyta > Bryopsida > Funariales > Funariaceae > Physcomitrellopsis > Physcomitrellopsis africana. The sequence goes on along the minus strand of JAWRVF010000024.1, from coordinate 1,005,643 downwards.
AGCGAGTGTATGCAGTCTATGGAGACGGTGCAACATTGCCGGTTGTTGTTATGAGCTTGGAAGAAGACATCAGATTATAATAGGAGAATTGGTGGAGGATTGTGTCACAAAGTTTATCTTTAGTTACGGAATAGCAGAACCAATAGAGTGGACGACATTATTTTAAAAGTATATACGTGTGCATTGGACTCTAATGTTCAGAAGGTGGTTAATTGTGTGACCCTAATAGTTTAACTCAATGCGGATAGTCTCTCCCTATGTTTGAATCCCCCTTTATAGGTTTATTCTAGGCAGTATTGGTAGAGTAAGTGAAACAAAAGAAAACAACATTTTGGCATTGCTGTCGGGGATTGACAATAGTATTGAATATTAAGAATTAACTGTTGAATGTGTAGTTAAATTAGTGATGGAAAGCAATGTCAATAATAGATGATGAAAGATTATGGTTAATAAGAATAAAAACATTGCTCTAAGAAAAATATATCAGTCGAAATGAAGATAAGAGAGAGCGCAAGTAAGAAATTTGTTGCGGGACGAGCAAGAACAGAAGCTAAAAAAGAAGCGTCAATAGAATTGGATTAAACCATGGTTGCATGCCTGTTGGCACATCCAAGCATATCAAGAACATGAAAGATCTTTAATATTTTAGACATATATACTGTTAAAGAAATTGCCAAAAGTACTCGCGGGTAACTCGGCAAATAGTCCAGTGTATTTCTTGACCCCATTAACGGAAAGAGAACGGAGCACAAAAGAATTAGATACTCCATTGGGTACTTTTTCAATAATGGATATAGCCAATTCTAGTAAGGCTAGTTCTTTAGAAGAGAATGTATTGCTTGTCAATAAGGGCCAATTCAATGTATTTCAAAATCCGTTGTTTTCACCTCAACTTCAACCGATAAAATTATTTGCAAATAATAATACCAAATTGCAGAGGCCTAGAAGTTCAAAAAAGACAATTGGGGGAGGCAGCATTTATTTTAACCAGGAAGCAAGTAGAATATTGTCACCTTCAATGGTGGCGGGGGGTTCAGCAGTACTAATTGCGGTACAAATGGGTGCGGTGGGCGATTGCACAACTAGCATAGCCCCATTATCTACCTTTAGGGGTCTGCCAAGAGCCGACCCAAAACAACACTTATCTCAATTCCTGACCGCATGTGTAGCCAACAATGGTAGAACTGAAGATATTTGGTTAAGATGGCTGCCAGCAACCTTAAAAGACACGACATTTGAATGGTATAATCGCCAACTCGTGGAAAAATTTCTTAAGTGGGAGGCATTGAAAAATACGTTTTTCATTCATTTTCGACTAATAGGATTTGAAAAATATCTTAGAGAAAGATTAATGAATAACAAAATGGTACCGAGAGAAGCGATGCACTTATATTATGGCCGAGTAGTAGATATCCTTTGTAAATGGCCAAATGGCCAAATAACCAAATGCCGGATTCGTTTGTTATATCTATATTGATTAACAGACTATACCCACCAGAATTGAAGATGTTTGTAAAGGAGGTCCAACTTGCGATTGTGGCTACCTCACTTCATCAAACTAAGATATGGGAAGAATGTCATTATGACCAATTCTTAACCACAAGAGCTACAATGATTCCATCTCAAGGAAGGTATCAAATACCAACCTAGAATAAAATAAAGGGCAGTTACTCAAGGACAATTGATCACAGCACAAATCTTAGTGTTAATCCGTAAGGGATAGTGAATGTTGTTCTATTGCAGGCTGTACCACCAACAACTGCAGTTCCGTATTCCCCATACTCCCCATATCAAAAATCAATATCTATAAAAGAGATATCTAATGAAGTAATATCAAAGGATTCAAATGAAACTTTGTTGTTAACTTTGACAAAGAAGATGGACGAGTTGGTTGTTAATCTAGCAAAGGATAAGGAAAAGAGGCATAAACCAACTAATATGCCCCCCAATATTTGGTGCAGTAATTGCAAGGGACAAGGCCATTTAGTAATGGAGTGCCCTTCACCACCCCAATTGACTATGCAATATACATTTTGTGGAGATAAGCATATGACCACCAATTGCTAGAATTTAAAAAAGCAACAATAGTTTGGAAATCACACTATGATTCAACCAACTTCGTGGGATATTAATCAAGTTCACATAAGAAATAGGTTTGGCTAGAATGGGAATCGTTCTATTAAACAAAATAGAAATTTTTATAATTTTTAAAATTCTGAGTATAACCAAGAAGGTGATCCCAATTTTCAAGGTTTTGTGCAAAATCAGTAAGGACACCTGCGATATCCATCTATTCAGAATCCAATTTTAGATACCAACTGGTCGGCCGAGATCCTTTATCCATCCAACTTGGAACAAGCCTAGCTGGTATATACTAGTTGAGACGCCCTATATTCTTGATGGAGGAGGAAGAAGACCACTTTGATGCTATCAATGCAGGCATATAGGACATTATGCTAATGAATGTCCCAATCTTAGAGCCAGTGATGATTATGCTCTAGTGTGTGGAAATTGTAAGCAATCTAGACATACTTACTAGTAATGCAATGCTCCGTTCAATGTTAATAACCTAGATAAGCGTATCCAATTGCAAAGTAAGATGAAGGATAATATTTGAGTTCCACAAGATTCTTCAATAAATCAGGTGGAATGCATCCATGTAGTATTTACTCAGGCCCAACAAAAAGGAAAAGATCCAATTCAAAAATTGGAAGTACCAGTTATGGGGAACCAATGTAATTCATTGGATGGTACTCCAAATCTAATACCAGTATTGAAGGTATTACCAACGATTGGATCCAATTCGTCTATGCAACTTGAGGATGTCCTTAGCCCTGAGATATTAGTTCAACCAAAACCAGTACTAATATCTGTAAAGTTTTGAGAGCCACCTTATCCATTAAAAGATCCTCTCATGGATAAGAATTATGATAAAGTCCATTCAGTAGTTCTAGTTCCAAATTCCGTAAGAAAATTATCTCAAGGGATCAAATTAAAATCCATGAAAAAGAAAAGGGCCTTGGGAATCATTGCCAATATGAAACCATATGATATTATGAAAGATTTGGATGAAATTAAATCTTCTATTACAATGAAGCAATTATTAGTAGTTGTACCAGAATGTCGTTCTACATTGAATTCCTCGTTAATACAACATAAAATTTGTAATAAAAAAATTCATGAGGTTAGTTTGAATCCCGATCCGAGAGCACCAGCTATTGATGTATCAATTGATGGTGTTCTCATTCTTGGAGTTCAAGTGTTTTCATACGTAGTTTTCATTCTAGAAAATTACGTATGAAATTGATTATATTGTTTTCCGATTATAGAGTTCCACTTTATCATATCTAATCTTATTAGGTCGGTTGTGGCTATATCAAGCCAAAGCTAGGAATGATTGGGGCCACGGAATGTTAACTATTGGAGAAGGTAGTGACAAGATTGTTTTACAAATGTACTTAGTTCAATATCATGTGGAGTCTCAAATTATGGGCACAGAAGCAACATCTGATAATGAAGGCCAATCTGAGGCAGAATATGACGAAGTTAATAATGCGATGCAAATTGATAAGGATCCAATTCACATGCGGAAGCAACGCGTGTTATACTAGTATGGAGGACTAGGGGAATATTTTTTGTATTAGGAGGATGCAACGAATTCTGACAATGTCATCACAAACTAGATGAATAATCGCGCGATAAATGAAGTCGGTACATTGGAACCAAAATTGGGTAAGTTCAATTTGCCAAACCATATGAAGGATTCAGAGCAGGAGGGAAAAATCAAATTGGGGATTAATAAGGAACCTGTGTGCCAATCCATTAACTTGAGCTCCAATGAAATACCCCAGATTATCAAAGTATACACCGGTATTATGGGTATAGAATTGAAAAATTAGAAAGAATTCTTTCTAAATCATAAATCTGCTTTTACTTGGTCGTATGCGGATTTAAAAGGTATTCCTGTCAAAGTTTGTCAGTATCGAATTACCTTAGAGGAAGATGCTATACTAGTTCGTCAAAAGACAACACTGTCTTAATTCAAAATATTCTCTCATGGTCAAGGAGGAATTAGATAAATTTTTAGACGTGGGCTTCATATATCCAATCCTGTATAGTGAGTGGGTTTTACCAATTGTGATAGTACCGAAGAAAAATAAAAAAATCCGTATTTGTCAAGACTTTCATAAATTAAACGCAGCTACCAAGAAGGATTATTTTCCTTTACCTTTTACGGATAGTATACTGGATGTAGTAGCTGGGCATGAATGTTATTCCTTTTTGGATGGATTTTTGGATTATAATCAAATAAAAATTACAGAAGAAGACTAGTTGAAGACTACTTTTACTACAGATTGGAGCACATTTGCTTATAAAGTAATGCCATTTGGGTTATGTAATATCCCGGCCACATTTCAAAGGGTAATGACGTAAGCATTTCAAGACTATTTACAATTATCGATGAAATTGTTTTTAGATAATTTTTTCACATTCAATATGACAGCGAATCATTTGGAATGTTTTGATAACTGTTTGGACCAATGTGATAAATATAGGATATCTTTGAATTCTAAGAAGTGTCAATTTGGCGTACCAGCTGGAAAGCTTTTGAGACACATCGTTTTTGTGGTTGGTATCGCTACTGATCCAGATAAAATTACTCATATATTGGCTTTACCAAAGCCAAAAACAATGTCTGGTGTTCGTAGTTTCGTAGGCCATGTCAGCTATTATAGGCAATTCATTCATTTATTTATAAAAATATGTCAATTATTAACAAATCTCTTAAAAAAACCACCATCGGATGGATCTAGTCCAATTTGGATTGAAGAATATACAATTGCATTCGAGGAGTTAAAACGAAAATTGGTGTCAGCACCAGTACTTGTTGCACCTTATTAAACTAAACCATTTTATGTTTATGTTGATGCCTCAAATATTGCTATTGGATCCGTATTAAGCTAGAAAGATGAAAAGAATCTGGATCATCCTATCTATTATGCTAGTCAACAATTTGTTGCTGCAAAACAAAATTACACTACGACTGAACGAGAAGCCTTGGGCATGATTTATTTTGTCCAAAATTTTTGGCATTATTTGCTTGATTATCCATTTTTTTTTCATGTCAATCATGATATTCTTAAGTATATAATTAATAAACCTCAATTGAGTAGACACATTGCTCGATGGATGTTACTCCTTGAAGAATTTAATTTTACTACTAATATTTGACAAGGGAAAAAACATGCCAATGTAGATCATTTATCTCGCTTGTCTAATATATTTGATAATGAGCCTATCAATGATACACTTTCTGATGCAGAATTATTTGTCGTCGACGTGATCATCCTAAAATATAATGAATTGATCCAATATCTAACATTTCAGACATTTCCACCTTCATATAGTGAGAAATTTAAAAAATGCTTGATTTTGAAAAGTGCGCCATATACGATGATTGGAGATGCCTTGTATAAGCAAGGGAGAGATGGAATTTTACGCCACTGTATTTTTCAAAGTAAAGTACGTACCGTATTGGAAGGATATCATTTGGATAGTTGTAGAGGGCATTATGCCGGTGACAACACTGCCCACAAAGCTTTAATGGCTGGATATTGGTGGCCAACAATGTTCTCAGATACACACCAATATGTCCAATGTTGTGATCCTTGTCAGCATATTGGTAGACCTATTGGAACTTCTGCCATGCTGTTGGTACCAATTTTAGCACAAGCACCGTTTGAAAAATGAAGTATTGATTTTGTAGGACCAATCGCACCAGCCTCGCAAAATAGGCAAAAAAAATATATTTTGGTAGCGACTAATTATGTGACAAAATGGGCGGAGGCGATGGCAACAAAAATTGATAATGCCAATACCGTAGCCACATTTCTATATGAGAACATTATCATTCGATTTGGATGTTCCAAAAAATTAATTAGTGATCGTGGAACCTATTTTATTAATTTTATAATTGTGGCTTTGACAGATAAATACGAGATCAAGCATTGGAAGACAATCCCATATCACCCTCAAGCCAATAGGCAGACTGAAAGGACCAACGATATTTTGTATAAAATTTTAATTAAAACAATGTTTGATGTGGGAACGGACTGGAATACAAAATTATTTGCAGCCTTGTGGATGTATTGTACTGCGTATAAAGTGACTATCAGTTCTACACTGTTCCAATTGGTGTATGGGCAAGAGGCAATATTACCAATTGAATTGGAAGTTCCGAGTTTACAAATTGTATTGGATGAATGTCTTGGTGACAAGGAATCCCTCCAACATTGATTAGCAGAATTGAAAAAATTGGATGAAGTTAGGGCTATGACTTTTTTAACTATAGAAGCTATACAACGCCGCCATAAGAATTGTTATGATAGTAAATTATGTCCTAAATCTTTTATGTCCAATGATCTAGTGCTACTTTATGATAGCCGCTTTCACAATTTTCTGGAGAAATTCCAAGTCCGTTGGCATGGACCTTATCAAGTAATTAAAGCCTTTCCTAATGGTTCAGTTGAATTGGAAGATTTTATGGATACTCAATTTACCATTCGAGTTAACGGCAATCGTTTACATCTTTATTTTACGTAAACCCGAGACAGATTTTTAAAATTGAAGAGGGAAGAGGGTGTACATGTTCATGATAGATTACCTTTATTGAAGGTACATGATGGTTAGAAAAGATGGCTGATGGTCAGTTTTGGGTCCTAATACGGACTAGTCAGGCAAATTGGAAGTGATGATCTGGTACACTAGATTAAGGATTGTTGATTCAGACCTTGAGTAAAAGGTTAGGGGCAGGGCACTTAGTGGAAGTTTTTGTTAGCATTCTGTTTTGAGCTTGGTTGTCCGAGTGTATATTTATTAGAGTGTAGAATTTTCTGTAGTCAGAGAGTAATGATTAGTACGAGCAAAGAATACGTAGTTAGTATTTTATAATGTCGATGGAAAGGTCAAAGAGAGCTGCGGATAGAGAGGAGAATGTCTGAAACGTGAGAAATAAAAATAACTTACAATCGCCGTCTCTAGTGGTGATCACCAACATGGAGCCAATGAAGTTGGAAATCTGTTGGTCCCCACAAAAGCAGAGAGATTTTAGAAATGCACAGATGTATGTGTTTTTGCGAGGATCAGATAACTTGCTACCAATTGATATAGAACTGGTGGCAGAGTATATAAAAAATTATGACCCAAAGGATGGTTCGAGTATAGTAAAGGGAAGAATAATTAGAATCAATGAGAATATCTTACAGAAGGTATTACATTTATCAATAGGTGAGCTTGCGGTAGGTGTCAAAGTGTCTAGTAATTTCAAACCGGGAAGTTACTTCAAAGGAGACATGGTGTCTTTTGAAAAGAATCAAGGTTGAAAAGTGATAGAGGCACTTACTTCAAAACTTGCGGAGTAGATGCGGTTCGTTCAGAAGCGGTTAGGCTTGAATTGGCATACCACATACATATCCAAGTGCTTATTGTTTGCTGCGATTGGAACACTTGAAGGCATGGTGTTTAATTGGGCAGCCTTTGTAGCAACCCGTATCCATCCAAAAATAGGAGCCAAGCAGAAAACGGATAAATTTGTATCTTTGCTATGCTCTAACTATGTGCACTCCGTTATTGCACATACGTTAAGTCAACCATCAGTGGAAAAAAGTATACCTTCTCCAATGCCGCAACAAGATATGCGGAATTTATCAATTAGTCCAAGGATAGTGGTGCACGAAATTAGAGAATCAAGTAGATTGTAGGAATATGAGGCTATCCCGGAGACTACACCAGGGCAGGCTTCAATTTGTGTAGTGATTGAGAAGGCGGCTGAGGCTCCAATTTCAAACATCGGAATACTAGAAGGAAGGAACCTCGCGGAAGTAATATTGGATCAAATTTTCCAATTGCAGCTTATTGTGAGTCAGTTGGAAGGAAATCTAAGACAACAATTAGAGTCAAGTAGGAAGGAGATAATGGAAAAAAGCCGCCAAATTGTGGAATAGAATTACCTTATTAGGGCAAAGACGGAATCCAAGTTGGCATTGGAGTGAAAATTAGCGGAGGAAAAGAAAAATTGGGCAAATGATAAAGATCACACTCAAAGAATCCTGAACGGTCAAAAGCAAGAATTAATAGAGAATTGCAAGATATGGGATTTGGAACGGGAAGCGTTCAAGTGTCAATTGCAAATAAGATGTGAAAATGCAACGAAATTAGAATAGAAAAAGGTGGAATTGGGAGACCAATACAGAATTGGAACGGATAAGCTGCAAGCAGAAATTGGTACATTGAAGGATGAAGTAGGAAAATTAGTAGGCGATTTGGCCAATGTTGTTCGGCCAGAGATATCTATTCCACCAATTTTGAGTATTAGTGAGCTAGAGGAGAAGATGAAGCAACAAGAGTGCCAATTAGAGGCGAAAGATGCCAGGATTTTACAATTGGAGGCTCAAGTTTGAACATTGGGAGCGGATAATGAAGATTTATCAACTTAGTTGAAGAGTAACCATGTGGATTTATCAGAGGAGGATGAGGACGTACCATTAGAGCCAGACGCAAAAAAACCTCTTGCAAAGAATTCAAGAGCATCCCACTTTCAAGAGCCAATTTCATAACAAAAGTTTTTTTTACCAATTTTGTGTTTGCAAGGGCGTTGCACAATTAGAAGTGGGGCTATGTACAAAGGGTAGGAATTTTAGGATTTATGATACATAGTTTGTAGGATTAAGAATAGGCAAGAAGCTAATTAATGGCCAGTTTAGAAGGCAGAATGGATGAGGAAGTTTGAAAAAGTAGTTATCATCGGTTGTGTAGCAGTTAACATAGATGGAGTAAGTATAAATTGATTGGGAATGGAGGAATCGGGGCCAAAATGTGATAGTCCTGAGCCGGGATAAGCTTGGTACTACCTCTCTCTTTTCTTTTGTTAGGTTGTAGTGAAAGATCCGGATTCTATTTCGATGGATTATACTATGTCAATGGTGAAGTACAGTAATAAAATAGAAAATTTTGTATATGTGGATGAGTAAGAAATTATAATTGTTTGATGCATGAGTTCATTGTGGCAAATTAGCAGTCGAAGACCGGATATGTCAATGTAGTTTGATTGTGAATGAGAATGTTATGCCATATTGACTGTGAGAGTTGAGCGGTGAAGGAGAATATTGGAGAAATGATTTGTTTCAAAAGACGTTTTTAATGAAGAATTATTTCCAATGATTGGGGAGTGAAGCGGATGTATGCAATCTATGGAGACGGTGCAACATTGCTAATTATTGTTATGAGCTCGGAAGAAGATATCAGATTACAGTAGGAGAATTGGTGGAGGATTGTGTCACAAAGTTTATCTTTAGTTGCGGAATAGCAGAACCAATAGAGTGGACGATATTATTTTAAAAGCATGTACGTGTACATTGGACTCTAATGTTCAGAAGGTGGTTAGTTGTGTGGCTCTAACAGTTTAATTCAATGCGGATAGTCTCTCCCTGTGTTCGAATCCTCCTTTATAGGTTTATTCTAGGCAGTATTGGTAGAGTAAGTGAAACAAAGGAAAACAATAGTAAGACATGTTTCTTTTAAATTTTTTGATGGTTCTTATATGCATTTATTAAAATCATATCTATGCCAATGTATAAGATATTCTAATTTATTTTGATGTTGCCTTAAATCTAAGACTTTTGTTATTTCAAATTTTTGATTATTATCTATTTTAATAAAAAATAGTAGAAATTACTTTCTTCTTAATATACTAATTATAATATAAGACTTAATAAGAAATAAATAGATAATAGGATGAATCTTTATTTATCATAGTAATTACAATCAATATATAATTAAATTAATTTTATTTTAAAATAATGAACAAGTTAAGTTTTTAATATAAGATTGATTAGTCTTAATATTACAAAAAAATTATTATATCTTATTATTAATTTTGAATAGAGGTTATTTTTTCTTAAAAATATCTCTATTGGCTTTTTGTTATTCTTGAGCTTCTTTTACTTGTTTCTTTATTATTATGTGGAATTCTATTATTTTACTTGCTAAATTGTTTATTTTTATATTTTTAACTTAAAGAAAATTAAAAATATCAAATTATTAATAATAATTATAATTAGTAAATAATAATATTTATTAAATAAAAAATATACTGTATTATTACATAATTTTTTTACTAATTTCAAAAAAGTTATCAAATCATTTTTATAATAATTAATGGTACATTGCACTTATTATTATAATATTTAATTTATATATTTGATTTATCTATTAATTTAAAGATGAAAAATTAAAGATAATTTTAAATTAATATTAAATATGCTAAAAAGTGTCTTCTAAAATCTTGATACAAATTGAAACCTTCAGTTACATATATTATTAAAAAAATCTATGATATGAATAAATATTATCTAAAAATATTTTAATCATTTTTTTACTAATAATTATTTTTGTATTAGGTACAAAATTTGTCATTTTGATTAAATGATCCAACATTACAAAAATAAAGTAATAAAAAGATGAAATTGGAAGATTTGTAATAAAGTCCATTGAAACAAATGACTCATATTGTTTTAAGATAGATAGAGATTGAAAAAGTTTATAGGATTGATAACATGGAATCTTAGCTTAGGAGCAAGTGTAACAAGACTAAATAAATGCTTTAATTATTTTTTATATTTGAAGCCACTAAAAATCTCTTAAAATAAGCCTCAAAATATTTTTGTATCTAAAATGTCTTATTGCTAGAAATCATGTTGTATTTAAAATATATATAATTATACTTGATATTTAAAAATATAAATGCCTTTTATAAGGAGAAGATTGATTTTGAAATCAAATTTATTAGAGCCTTTAAAAAGGTTATTTTTAACATCTAAAATAAGAAGATTTGTTGATGTACTTAAATAAATTTCATCAAAAAAATTAATATCATTGGAATTATTAATTTGATAGCTTAAAGATGTAAATGCTCTAGTTTTAAAAAGATGGTCCATTATTGATCATATGCAACATGTCCTTTTGGTACAAGGTAGGAACAACTAGGCAATATATTTAACAAGCTTTGATGTTTTCTACGATGATATGTAATATTAAATACAAAGACATGCTCTAATAGACTTAGCAACAATTTGAGACATGTGTTGACATAAAATATTCAAGATTCTAATAATAAATATAAATTGTGAATGGATTAGAAGAGCCTTTTAGATATGATGTTATTTTTTAAATATATTTATAATAATAAGAAGTCTTATATTATGGATTTCATAATTAATCTTAGCTATTGAAATTTTTTTTTAATAAAATGCAATAAGATGAAATCTATCATTTGCATCCATTTTATGATAAAAACTTTTACCACCTTTGCAAGTTAGAATCTCAACTTTTAAATTATCTCTTTCTCTATGCATAGTTGTAACCAAGTCTATGGAGTCTTCTAGATTTACTAATTAACTACGCAATTCTTTATACATCTGCTTTTATAATAGGTAATTTAATATGCACTCAAGTTGCAAATTTGTGGCATCTCTTTTGTTAGTTGAAGAGGTGACAACCTTTTCCCAACCCTCTACTAGATCTTGAATAGCCTGCAGAGACTTTTCTGGCTTAGCATTCTAAATCATGTTCTTTGCAATATCTTCCCATTTCTTCACTTTCTCTTTCAACTTAATTTCTTACTAACTCAACTTTCATTTTATAATTGCATTCTGTTAGTGAAGCAAAGCTGCTTGTCCAGGTATCAAGTTGCATTTGACTTAAATTTGTTATGTGCTCTACCATCTCTTTCCACTCAATCACTTACTTCGCCGAAGCTAATTCATGTGCAGCTTGCAGATCATCATGAGCCATTGGCGAAAGCAACTGTAATTTTGAGAGCCTGATGTCTCGCTCTTTCAAGGTCAACTGCAGCACTTTCGACTTCATGGCATAGGCATCTTCTGGCTGTGAGGTAAGAATCTGAAGTCTCTCGATAATCCTTTTCTGTTTTTTCAAATTCCAGTTCCTTTTCATTCATATGTTGTGTAGCCAGAGAAAGCAAGATCTTCAGTTCAAGCTCTTTCTCAAGTCTTCTTTTCCGTGTCTATAATTCCTTAAAAATACCATGGACAGTGGCATGTTCAATTTTCAGAAGTAGCTGTTGAGAGACAGAACTTAGTTGCATCGCTCATTGTTCAATATTCATGGCTTGTTTTGCAAAGTTCTCACTTATTTCTTGTTGTGTAACCTCCTTCAGCTCAACACAAGAAGATGAAAAGAGACTCGCCGTTGCTTTCAACCGCGCCTCATATGCAGCTTTGTTTAGCTTAGAATTCGCTTCAAGGCTGCTAAACTCTGTATTTAGATAAGCTACACCTCTGGAAATACTGTAGATCACTCCTAGAACTGCATTAAACTCTTCTTGCAAATTAGGTAAATCGTTTGTCCATAGTGTCCATACATTTGCTAGCGCAATTTCTCTCCTATTGAAGATATTCGAAGTGTTCAAATAGCTGCAGCCTGTGCGCCACTTTTGCAAAGAAATGTTAGTTCACTTAGCGTCTCTTATATTTCCTACAGGGACGCATCCTTAGCTGCAACCTAAGCAGCTAAACGTGCATCCAGTATTTGAACCCACTCTTAAAGAGACCATGAATTAAGCAAATCTAAAAGAAGCTCTTCACGAACTTTCTCGATAAGCAACGACTGCTTTGACAGATGTTCAGAAATTGAGCAACGACCCTCAAGTGTGCTGACAACTTGCTTCATCCTCTCGATTTGATCACGTAAATCATTCAACCTTGTATACAATAGTGCACATTTGTCGTTGACATTCCTAAGTTTCATTATCAGTTCCCCTTCTTTTCTTTGATACATCTTCTCGACCTCTCTTGATTCTGCTTAAACCATATCACGATGTTTCTCAAGCTCGAGTCTGTCTAAATAGTAATTTCTCAGCTGTTGTCGCAAAGATTCACATTCTGATTGCATTGCTAGAACAACGTTCTCTTCCTCCAGGACATTCAAGAACGATCAATTCAGGATATTTGTGGCGTTCAATTCTCTTGAGCATCTCGAAGACTGTCTTCTAAGAGTCTGATCTTCCTTTCGACATCAGCGTAGCACTCACGCACGTCATTCAGAACCACTTAGGATGTAACCAACTCTCTCTCTCTCAAGAATTTTTGCAAGCTGCTCCATCGCTACTTATAGTTTGGAATCCCAGCTATCACTGCCAACGGTAATCCAGCCGCCATTGCGATCTCAATTGACATTCAATCGTTCTGCAGGCAAACTTCCCTTGAAATTTACCAAGCTGCTCTAACTCCGGAAACTCTACGAGTTAGTTCTAGACCGCCTTGGTGATCCACTTAACCAGCAATTGACAAATACGTCCTACACTACTGATAACCACTGAATTCTAGATCTCCACATTCCATCGCTTTTACCTTAGTAATCTCATTCTCAATTTCGCCAAGAATTCCTTTCACTTCTCTCAAATTCCTTCACCACATACAGGCATATTTTCATCTTTTTTTAGTCACTTGTGAAGGTTCAATAATGAAGGTAAGAATGCTATGTTGGCTTGACGGATGGGAATGATTACAGCCAATATTCTATGAGCTTGTGCTCTTTTCTACATAAAGTGTATCATTATCACCAGTGCAAAAGGGAAAATACACTTTGCACCTTGCCTGGCAAATTCATCATATTAATTGCTTCATTCTTAGCTAAATTGCCAAAATCCCGATCCTTTGTTTACTAGCTTTCTTACTGTCTCTACTTCATATATTTTATTCATTCAAAAGAATATTTAGTCTATTTTGCATACTCTCCAAATTTAAGACCATATTAATCACATTAGTTCTAATCACAATAAATTGTGTACTAAAATCAAAATAAGTAAATATATTTTATTTTTGTGACCATCATCTTAAAACAATGTAAAAACTTACATGTTGACAACTAAGGCATCTATAAGCCCACATCCTATTCATTTTCTTCTAACTACTTACACTAAAATAATTTTATTTTTGATGCTTTCTACTCTTATAACAACCACCCTTTGATATATCTCTACAAATCTATACAATAAATAAATAATATTTTTTAAGTTATTTTATTTTAAATTAATTTAATTAATAAGATAAGATTTAATTTACTAATTATATATTCTAATTTGTAGATATAAAAAAATCATAAAATACTATTGTATAGAAGTTATAAGGCCTAATAATATTTTATACAAGATTCTTATTATAATAGTATTATAAAGAAACTATTTAATTTTATAATATAAGACTTGTATAAGATAATATTACATAAATATCTAAATATATAACTTCTAATATAAGTATATAAAATTATTTTGGATTTTTTAAAAAAATAATAATTTTTTTATTTTATAGTTGTATTGCTTCTTTGGACAATGTTGTACAATATATTTAAATTCTTTGTAATATACAAAAAAAAATAATATTTTGAGTCTAAGTTTTATCTTACCTTATTAGAAGATTAAAGTTTTATAATATTAATTGGTATTTCTTTTACTACTAATTGTATATTTTAAAGAATCATTTTTGATATTAAAAACTTAAAAAAATTTATTAATAATAATAGGTATTAATTACATTATTTCTTATTAATTTTTATATTTAATAAAAAAAATCTTTTTGACTTAGAATTTTAAAATTAATTATTTTAATAGTAATATTTTTATATTATATTATAATTTGTAAATTATAAAATTAATTACTACTATCCTAAATTCAAATAATGTATAAATATGTAATAAATTTTTTTTTATCATGAGATCCAAATTATATTGGTAGTTGCATAAATTGCATTATGTTCTTTATGTATAAACTAAAATTTTAATAAAAATAAAAATAAGTTGTAATTTTTAATTATTTTATTTATTTCTTTATTAATAAAGCTTCTATTTTAAAAATTACCAATGTCTCATACTATTAAATACATAAATTTATAAGAATTTTTTTAAAATATAATAAAATCAAGAAAAATTAAGAAATAAGAAGAAATATTTTTAAAATATATATTTATAATATAAAAAGATATCAAAATTACTACAACTAAGTACAAAATAAATAGAAAGTCTTAAGTTAAGACTAGAATACAAAAATGCCTTTACAAGATTAAAGATGGCCTTATTATTGGCTCTATATATATTAGTTAATTTTATTTAAAAAAACATGTAAAAGAATTACTAAGGACTCTAAGGCTTGTAGGCCAAGTATCCAAGTTGTAGGATACTTCTTTAGTAGCCTTTTAGATATAAGAAACTCTTAGAAGAAATTCCTATAGCCGCATATCATATTTAAAGACACCTAAAAAATTTAATAAGTATTTTAAAATATTTTGATATTTTTTAAAGATAAAAGAATCCATCCAATATATCTTTACTTATTTCTATTTATTTCTATTTACTTAGATCTTATAGATCTAAGTAACAACAAGCAATCAACATGAATTACATCTTCACTATCTAATTATATTTGACAAATCTCATAGAATAAAGTTTCTATTCTACAAACTAATTAACTAATAGATACACTATTTAAGATATAATGTTAGCTCTATTAAAATTATTTATGTATTTTTAAGTATACCAAATCTAATAGTATTAGTCAATATTGTGGTTTAGGATTTACTACCAATATTTTATATTTTGTATAAACTAATTTATATATTTTAAAAAATATTGTCACATTAAAATTAATATATAATTTTTTTAAAAATCCTATTTTTTCTATATCTTAGATATTTTTTTAAATAGTATAAGAAATTTATCTTAAAATAAAATTTTAAATTAAAAAATTATATACAATATTAATTTCTTTTAAAACTTATTTCTTATATTCTTGTATAGATCTCCATAAAATTTACTTGATACCAAAAAAAACTTATTAGCAATAATATCTATTTTAATTTAATATCAAGTATTTAAATTAATTTTTTTTTTATATAATAATAATAATAGATAATTTTCTTTTATAATCTTTAATAGTATATTTTCTATTCTATGGTAATGTTTTGATTTATAGACTTATACATAATTATGTTCTAAAAATTTGAATAATCCACTATGCAATTTAACCAAATACTTGGAAATTTTAAGCACATATGTAAGAGCTATATAATTTATAAAATTAATAAATTTAATTTCTAACAAATAGTGTTGGAATTAAATTATAGCACATTCTAAAGCTAAGATTTTTTTTTTTTTTTTTTTTTTTTTTTTAATACCTATACATACTCTTAACAATTAAGAATTGTAAGACAAAAAAAATTGTTAATTATTTTGTTAATACAATTCAAAACTAAAATTGTTCCTATTGCAGTATTTGATATATTACAAAGAGCATGATATTTATTTATTTTTATTTTATTTACTATAGTAACTATTAAAGTGCTTAAAGACCAATTTTTTATGTACCAACAAACTCTATTAGAACTTTATAACCATTGAAAATAAACATCTTTTTCATGTTAAGTCATATAATTAGAATCACTATCTTTAGATTGATTTTAATAAAATTCTACTAAATTCAAACTTATCTATCAAAAGTTAATCTACTTTTTAAGACCTTAAAGACATTATATCTACAAAACCTTTAAACTTTTACAAAATCCAATGCTTTGCTTTGACTACAACCTATAAAATCAAATACAGTTTCTAAATAGACCAAAAACATATATCACTTGGCATTAAGGTTAATTCCTCATTCAGTGCATTATTCAAAAGACAACTCAACCTAAATTAGAAAGATGCTTTGCTATTATATATGTTAAAATTTTCAAAAAGTACATTCATAGATGTTCCAAGGTACTCTTTAGAAGATCTTTAAAAAAAAATTTACAAAAAGAAAACAATAGGCATGACTGCCTAAGAAGCATACAGTAGGTGTGAACGACAAGGATACACACGAGAGGCTACATCAAAGCACAACCTGTTCTTGCTAGCATTGTGCCAGGCAGTCGCTGCGGAGATGAGCACAACGGAGAAGATTCAGCTGGCGTTCAAACATGTCACCGGTGCGTCCAACAGCCTCCGCCAGGAAGTGCAGCAGATCAACATCATCAACGCGCCGCTCTCGGGATACAAGATTGCACAGGGGTTTGGCGGTATCATCAGCAGCATTGCTCAGTACACCGTCCAGATTCAGGGAGGCGGTGGCAGCCAGGCCCCGACTACGCTCCTGGACAAGGACGCCAAGCTGGTAGTGCAATCTCTGACGACATTCGTGCAGGTGCACCAGGCATTGCTCAATGTGGTGATCGGCAAGCACGGGATCATCACTTTGGCCGCGGTGACGCTCGTGTCCTTGGAGAAGACAGTGGACGCATTTGCAGCCGTGGTCATTGCAGAGAGCCCCACGCAGGAGCCCGCCGCGGACCAGCAATTTGGGTCGTTGAGCGTCAAGCTTCAGGAGGCCATCAGCACCTATGCGCAGCCTCTTCCGAAAGCCGCTGTTGCTGCTATGGCGTTGGAGGCACCTGCGGTACCTGCTCAATAGATGTTTTAGGCAATCTTGGGTGATTGAAGCAGACAGTTTCTAATAAAGGAGTGGAATCTGGGACTGTCTTGTGTGATAAGAGTCTTATTAGGTGAATGTGTGCTGGACCATTTCGGCCGTTACATCTTTTTGAATAAACTTACGGTGACACTTCTGCCCGCACCAGACGCTTGTAGAGAAGTGCAGTGCTTGCCACGGGCGAGACAGGATTCCCCTGCTGGCATGTGATATGCCACTGTGACGGACGAATAGCTGCATCATGTCACAGAGGATGGATCACCGCTTGTGCACTCAGTTTCTTGTGTGGACATGGTTTTCTTGGGAAACGGCCACCGAGAAGATTTGATAGCATCCAAATAGTTATGGACGCGAAGGTTTGAGCTCTTGGAATAGTTGTAGTGTTTTTGCATGCATGCACGACTGTGCCATTCCTGATTTCAGTTTGCCACAAACTGTGATACATGTCAAGTTCAACTTGGCCAACATTGTGCGGAAGGCAACTATTTTAAACCTTACATTCATTGTGCGGAAGGCAACTATTTTAAACCTTACATTCATTGTGCATTGCCAAGCCTTGTCTTGTTTTTTCTTCCAATCGTGGCTGTTTTAGATCATTAGATGCATGCATAAACAACTAAAATATTTACAAATTAGATGTTGAACAACTTTTAATATCAAGAACATCATTCTTTAGGAACTATGGTATAATAGAATTTTAATTTTTTTAAATTGAAAAAATATGTATAAAAGGATTTTGTTTTGAATTCTATGGAAAAGAGAAGAAATTTAGAATTCCTTATTATTGAAGCTACTTTGTTTTTAGAAACAATAAAAAAGAGAGGGTATGTAATTCAATAAACATTAATATTTATGAAAGAGAAAGTTTAGTAAAGATGTGATGCTAAATAGGATTATTGTAAATAGGAATGGAAAGTATGTTTTGTTAGAGGAATATATCCCACTTCTATTTTACATATCCTTTATAGTATCCTATCTTCTAAAATATTCTTTAATCTTGTAACAAGTCATTTGAAGAATATTTTGTTATAAGAATATATTGAAAAATATATATATATATATATATATATATATATATATTAGATTATATATAAGTTTTAATTCTATTTTAAATACTATATAATATTATTAATTTTTTATTAATAATATTTCTTTATATCAAAAATTAGACATCATCATCTTAAGAATAAATAATTTTTATCTTACAATTTCTATTAGATCCATCTTTTTTATATCCTCATAAGAAAATAAAATATGCAACATAATTATTAGAATATATTTAAATAAAATAAAAATATAATAGACATTAGTTAGATAAACATCAAGCAAATATTTTTATATTATCTATTGAAGCATTGATGTATTGTGTGGAATATACCTTGAAAATGCATTGGATATCTAATTTTGAAAGAATATAATCAAAAGCCTATAGTTTTTTAATTATTCCAAAAGAATGAGATTTTAAAAACAACTTTCTTTACAATCTTAATTTTCTTAATTATTCTACATCCAAAATTTTTTAAATCCTATTAAATTCTAAGTAAATTTAAAATAAATCCTAAATAATTCTTAAAAAAATTCTAAGTATATTTTTAAAAATCTAAAGAAATCTTAAAAAATCCTATTAAATTGTAATAAAATTTTAAATTAATCTTATTAAATCCTGTAAGAATCTTAATACAAAATTTAAAAAAATTTAAAAGATATTATTAAATACTATTAAATTCTAAAAAATCCTAAAAAAACTATAATTCTATTTTAACAAAATTTTAAAAAATTCCTAAAAGTTTCCTAAAGAAACTCTAATCAAATCCTAACAATATCCTAAATAAATTGTAAACAAATACTAAATTTTAAATAACAAACTTTAATGGGATACAACTCCAAATTATACCACTAAATCAACTTCAATTTTTTTATACTCTTAGCTTTGTAAGTCTTGAATAAACTCAATGAAATTAAAAAAATCTTACATACAAATTGAAATATAATGCAAAAAAGCTTCCACTACTAAAACTTGACTTCCAACTCCAAGTTTGATGACAAATTCCAATAGCCAAATCTTCTAATTTATCCATTAAAATTTTGCTCTAACTTTGTATGTGGCTTTAATATCATATTTTTTTTAATCAACATATCAAATTTTTGTAACATCTAATATTCCAATCTTTAAAGTTTTAAGAATTAAAAATTAATCTTTATTTATTTATTTGTAGAACCTCTTTGTATATGTGATCTAATATTTTTTATTTAAATTATTAAAATGATATCAAATCAAGAAAGAAGTTTCTTAGTTGCACAGCCAAACATTTATTAAAATTCAATTATAGATCAAGCTTAAAATTTTAGAAACCTAGTAAAAAATCTTACTAAACTTTATTGCCTTTGAAATTACAATGCTTACAATATCTTTACTTTTTTTACTTTAATGAAGAATTTTCTTACATCAAAACCATATAAATATTATATCCCTAAAATAGACTTAAATCTCTTTCCAAACTATTCATTTCAACCTCCAATTAAATCCTCCATTTATTATAGGTACCTATTTTTATATTTTGAGGTTTGATTTCAACTATGTCTCATAAATGGTCCTCCCAAGGTATAAAATCTAATTTTTTTTGTGGTAGAATTTTTAAGGGCCAATTCTAAACTTTACTTTAGAACTAATTATATTAGTTTTTTTTCTTTATCTTATCTTATTTTACTCTATTTATAGTCCTATATTATTAGATAGAAGACCTTTAAATAAAAAATGCAACATAAAATATAATTTTTAAAAGTATGTTCAATCTATTAGTTATAAATTTTTTAAAAATATTTATTCATCTTTTATTTATGTCTTTTCAAAATATTTTGATCTTTATTCATCCTTTTATATAATAATTGTATTACAACACAATAGCACCAGCAATAATATTAGAAGCATTACAAGAAAATGATAAGATATATGACAAGCAACTATCACAATTGAAGTTATTCTTTTAAATAACAAAAAAAATATAATTTTTTTATTCTATTATTATTTAGTATAAAATAATTATTTAAAAGTAGAAATTTTAAAATAAAAAATAATTTATATGATATTATTAATAAGTACTAAGTAAAATTTTTAATAAAAAAATGTATCAAAATTCTTAGAATTGATTATATTGACACCTATTCTTTAGTAATTAAATTAAATTTTAAAAAATATTTTTGTCTTTAGATTATTAATAAAATCTAAAAATAGATCAGTTTAATATTAAAACAATATTTTTAATAATTTTTTAAAAAACATCTATACAAAATTAGTAAAAAATATTTTTAAAAAATCTATAATTGGTATTTAAATCATACAAATTAATCTTCTAGTGATTAGCATATTGAAAGCATCTTCTTAAGTAATTATTATTTTTTAATTTAGCATATCATAAATCTCTTGAAAAAAAAATTATGATATGTTAAATTAAAAAAAAAATTATCATATACTTAAAAATATTATTTAATTTTTAAAAAAGTTAATTATATTTTTTATAGAAAAAATTTAACAAAAAAAATTATATAAGTGTAATATGCTTGCTTTTGCCTTATTTAGTACTAAAAAAGATGAAAAAATAAGATTAAATTTTTTTACTTTTATAGAAATAAAAATAAAATTTTTTAAATTATAAATTATATAATGATTAATATTAAATTTAAACCATATTGTACTTATATAGTTATTAATTTATTATAGTGTATATATATATATATATATATATATATATATATATATATATCTAATTTTAATTTTTATATATTCAAAATATTAAAAAAAGTCATTTAAATATATAATAGAGAATTATTTTTATAAAATTAAATATTAAATTATAAATTTTTTTTGATGCATTGATGCTAATTGAATTGGTAATAAAGAAAGCAAAAGATCTATTTATATATTTTATTTCCTTCTTATTAGAAGAATAATATCTAAAAGTAGTAAAAAATAATAATTATTAAGGATATGAATAAAGACAAAATTCTAAGAAGATAATATGCTTTTGTATTAGTAAAAGAGAGAAAATAGATAAATAAGAGATAGATATAAGATAGAAAAAAAACCAAAACAGCTATTGCTAATTACAAAGAGTCTAAAGAGTCTTCAAGCAAGATTAGAATATAAGAAAGATATTGGCTAGATTGAACATGGCCATAATTTTACTTCCATATGTATTAGCTACTAAGAAGGTCTTGTGGAAGCTTCTTAGAGACGTGAGGCTTATGGTCCAAATTTCAAGGTATAAATTTCTTCTATTATAACTTTTTAAAAGTAAGAAATTTGTAAAATAAGTTTTAATAGCTACAAGGCATATCTATAGGAATCTAAATATCTAATTTGTATCTAAGAAATTTTTTTAAAGCTTTTTAAAGAAGATATTATCTACCTAGTATATTTCTATTTATTTTTATTTGCTTCTATTTATCTAAATAATATGAATATTTGTTACATTACTCTCTCTTCTTCTTTCTTCATTCTTCTAAGAAATAAGTTCAAAGAAAAGTGGTCAAGTTACTTCATAAGTTGATGAAATCTAAGATTTGTCAAATTATATTAGCAAAAAACTTTAACCTATATTTTGCACAAAGATAGTTGATAGGTCCCTACAACCATCAAAGTATCATATTTTAAGATAAGAAGACCATCTTATTATTTGATCATTGTTGAAGCATTCATAAATATCTTTGAATATCACATTTTGCATGCCATTAAGAATAATAACCACCTCTAATAGTATCACTAAATATCAAGAGTCTCCTCTTAGACTATGATATCATACACATTATATCTTGCCAGCTATTTAAGGAATATTATGTCTTTCTTAAGAATCTTCAGTTTAATTTTGATATTGCCTATATTGAGACAAGCTAATTGTTTTATCTAACAATTTTACAAATTATGATTGATGAAATAAATCTATTGTCTATTGATCATTTTTATTACAAAAATATTTTAAGAGTTGATTCTTGAATTTTTTATTTTTTTGATTTATACCATCTTATTATTAATAATTGATGTAATAGATGCCTATATTATTTAAATAAATAGAATTAAATAAAATTAAGTAGAAATAGATAAAAATATATTGAAAAGATAATATTTTTTTAAAGAAATTTTAAAGAAGTTTCTTAGATACAACATAGATATTTAGACTTTTATAGATATACCACTTGGCTATTGTAATTTATCCTATAAGTTTCTTACTTTTAGAAAGTTATTTTGGAGTCAACCTTTAACTTCATGCTTGAGCCACAAATCTTACAATTTTTAGAAAGCTTCCACAAGACCTTTTTTGTAGCTAGTATATATCAAGGCAAGATTGAGGCAATTCTTAGTCTTATCAATACTTTTTTTATATTCCAATCTTAGTTCAAGACTCCCTAATCTTATTGTATTTAATAATATCCCTTTTAATTCTTTTCTATCTTATAACTATCTTATTTTTATTTTTATTTTTATTTTCTCTTTTCTTCAATGATACATGAATAAATTGTCCTTTGGATTCTATTATAATTCATATTCTTGATAGTTGATTATTGGTTTTGATGGATGTTATTGATAAAAAATATAAATAAGTTTTGATGTATTTAAAATATTTTTAAATGGTTTACAAGTATCTTCACTAATATCATATTTATAATAATATACAAGTTATTTCAATTTATTTTGGTGATCCCTTAAATATAAAACTTCTTCCACTTTAAAATCTTTATTCATATCTATTTTAACATGAATTAGTATTAAATGATTTTTTTTTGTCTTATTAATTGTAATATAATATTCAATAAAAAATACATAGAATACAAGACAAATCTTTATTGATTGTGATAATTGAAATTGATATATAATTGGATTAATTTATTTTGAATAATAAATAGACTTAATCTTTGATAATCCAACTTATTACAAGGTTAATTAGTCTTTATAGGTTAATTATCTTTGATTAAATATAATATTACTTAAAATTCTATAACATTAAATTTAAAAGAAGTTTTTTATGAATATCTAAAAATAATTCATATATTCTAAAAAATATTAGACATCATGTATAATTTTTAGAATTGTCAAATCTATAATAGTTTGTATTTTTTAAAATCTATTTGTAAAATATTATTTGAAATGGTATATTTTAAAAATTCCACTTATATTATAAAAAATAAATATTTTTATATCTTAGCATATAATCTTGCATCTCTAAGTTTTTTTATTACAAGACAAACATGTTTATATTCTTCTATATTTATAGAATAGATAAAAATATTATCTAAATAATATATAAAATAATTATCTAAAAATTTACAATAAAAATTATTTATTAAATATTGAAAAGTTGCTAAAAGCACTTATAAGTCTAAAAGGCATGACATTATATTTAAAATGGCCACATCTAATTTAAAATATAATCTTTCATTTATTTCTTTTTTTAATATATATTAGATTGTAGGCTTTTTATAAATCTATTTTAATATAGACATTAGCTTCACTTAATTGATCAAATAGCGTTGATATTAAAAACAAAAGATGACACTTTTTAATAGGTAATT
Organism: Physcomitrellopsis africana; assembly: GCA_036785485.1. Taxonomy (NCBI): domain Eukaryota; kingdom Viridiplantae; phylum Streptophyta; class Bryopsida; order Funariales; family Funariaceae; genus Physcomitrellopsis; species Physcomitrellopsis africana. The sequence goes on along the minus strand of JAWRVF010000024.1, from coordinate 981,545 downwards.
TATTGAATCTACAATAATGTACTCACTTTTATAAAGATTCATCTTTTTTTCTTCATAAAGAAGATTGGTGCACCTATAGAAGATTTTGAATGTTGTATAAAGTTCTTTGTAAGATTTTTATTAAAATATTCCTTTAAAATAATAAATTTACTTTATAACAAGTTGTAAACTAGTCCAAATTATAGCAGAGCTCTTTTTTGAAGATCAATTGTACAATCATAAGAATAATATTTTGGCAATATATGAGAATTTTTTTATTTCAAAGATATCTTGATATTTCTTATACTATTCTAAGATTCTATTATAACATCTCGTTGAATAAAGACTTAGTGATGCATAAATGACAAATAGATTTCATTTTTTTATAACTTGCATAGACGTCTTATCTCTAACAAATAAAGGTTGAGATTATTTGTTGATATTTGAATTAGATCTTAAAGTAAGTTTTTGTAATTTCTAATTATTATTAAGATTATATAATTCAAATCAAAAAAGGCCAAATATTCTTGGATTTAAAAGACATTCAATGATATCAAAGATAATATTTGATATTTTATTTTTTAATACCACTTTTAATAATTTGGTCCCTTCTAAAATATTTCTAGATGCAAGTGGTTGTCTATCAATAACTTCTAATAGAGTTGGTTGAATCTTCTTTAGTATTATTTGTTTTTTTTGTAATACAAAGTCTTTATTTATACAACATGCTAAGATTTTGGTATCTAAAAGCACTCAAATTATAAATTCACAACTTCAAATTTTAACAATTATAAGAAGTTTAAAATAAGATATAAGATTTAATAATAGTATAAAACTTATATTTGATAGATATAATTTAAATTTATTAAATTATAAGGTCTCTATTATAATTAGACTTTATTATTTTTCAACTTTTTTATGTTTGATTTTATTTTCTAGCCTTAAATCTATTTAATTTGATACAATGGTCTTATACTTTATTACCTACTTTTCTACAATATAAACACAAGTTTTCATAATAACATAGATTTTTTTTGTTGTTGTTGATTATTTAAATTAAATTGTATTGATCTATACAAGATCTAATTGTGATGAATAGATTCCTACACACCTAGAAGTTGTTGTTACTTAATTTATTCCTCTTCAATTAAATTTTGTTTTGGCACTTTTTAAAGAATTGATTGTTGTATGCAATTGCTTGAATAATAAATTTTTTAAATAAATCTACTTTTGATATTACCAACAATAGATATTTGATATTATCTTTTAATCTACATTAATATTGATTGATTAGAGCCTTATTGTTCTAATCCATATAACAATTAAGTTAGAATATTTTAATATAGATAGGAGCTAAATGTAAACCTTGTTATAAAAAAGAGAGTTTTATTTTTGCTACTCTTTTTTGACTACTCTATCTAAATGTAGCTATAATTGATTCTAAAAATAAATTAAAATCATACAAAATTTGTGAATTATTTTCCATCAAAGATACAAACTAAAAAATGTCAACTTTTAGATAGAAATGTGCCGAAAAATCCTACTTAAGTGACACCATCAAGATATTAAGAAGGGTGTAATTGTAAAAAAGACTTAACTTTTTATAGAAATCTTTAAAATTTTGATCTTGTTTTATCAAACTTCTCTAGCATATTGATTCTTAGTTTCTTTGTATTTGTGGTGGTAGTAAGAATTTTAGAATTCACCTGTAAAATTTATTTTCTTGTACTTATTTTTTTCAATTGTATAATTTTTTGATGTAAATATTGAACTTCATGACTAATTTTTTCTATATGAAAAGTAATAATATTTTCATAGTTTAAATTGCTATTATGTAAGTTTTTTGCTTAAAGAGTATTAAAAATCTTATAAAGATCCACAATAGTTAAAAATCTATTTTTACTTCTTTTAAGTAAAATATCTATAATTTATTTATTATTCATCTAAATTGATTTTAATTTAGAATAAAAAATATTAAATTTATCTAAATTAAATTAAAAAAGGATAATTTAAAAGATTTAATATCAAATAAAAATTTCTACAAAAAAAAATCAATTCTCTTTAAAAAAAAAATTAATATTAGAAAAGAAAAAGTTGATTTAAAGATGGATGGTTTTCAAACTTTAAAAACACAACAAACTCAAGAAGTAGAATAAACTACTTATTTTTTTATCTAGATTCTTCAATTAAGATTAAAATATAAAGAAAGTGTTGACAAGATTTAAGAAGGCCTTAATCTTGTATCCACATATATTAGCTACTAAAAAGGTCTTATAGAAGCTTGTCCAAGTATCAAGTTGTAGGTTACTTTTAACACAACTTTATAAAATTAAAAAACTTATATATATATATATATATATATATATATATATATATATATATATATATATTTATATATTTATATATGAGAGGATTAAACTCCTTCTTAATTAAAAGAATTTAAACTCTATAAGATTTTTTTTTAATGATTATTTTATTAAATTATATTTGTATTCTAATTTAATTGCTATCCAAATTCTAGTACTTTATGAATCATTCAAAAAAAAATTACTATTTCTACAAGTGTAAGTAAAAAAAGATAGAAGAAGGATAATAGCTTCATTTATCTCACATCTTAATTATACAATAATACATTATAATTAAGAGTCAGAGAGAGGTGAAAATGTCATCTTTCATTCTACATCTTAATTATACAATATTACAATACAATCAATAATCAACAACAAACTAAGAACACCAAGAATAAAAAAAGAATTAATCAACATCCATGCAGCATTATCAATCCAAAAAAACCATATTCAAATAAAAAAAAATAAATGTATTATAAGTTATAACATTTCTACCAAGTACACTTATTTTTACTAGTTAGGATTAACAACACTATTAAACATTGCAAATCTCTTAGATACTATTTAAGTTGTGAAAGGCAACAAATTCCTTAATACTTCAATAGCTGCCTAATCTTTGTTTAAGGTTTAAATTAAAAGATATTATTGTTTATAAAAATTAGACTTCAATACATTTTTTTGACCACAACTTTTGTTATAATTTGACTTATATGGACTAAGATATGTCTTTCCAAAATTGAACTATTTGGGTTGTGAAGGACAGTAAATCCCTTTGTGCTTAAATAGCCACCAAATCTTTGTTCTAACTCCAAATTAGACAATTTTGGTATCTATAGAACCATGACAACAAGATATATCTCTTCACAAAAGTTAATGACCTGATTCTAAGTATCAAAGGAGAAAATATATGAAATCCAAACCTAACTACTATCTTATATTGCCTAGACATACACCTAATGAACAAAATTTTATAAGGGCTTCGTCATACAAAATGAAAAGGATTATTTTTATTATTTCTAATTTAGAACTTGAGTCCAATTCTAATACCAAGGACATACTTTCCTACATTAATGGACTTATTTAAAAAATAGATGTAAATGAAGATTTTAGAATCTTATTTTGTTCCATATTCTAATTGATGGTTAATAATATTTAAGAAAAATGGATCAATATAATTTATCTAAGATATGTAATTATTAAATATTATAACTATTAAAAATACAAGTATAATATATATAATAGATGAATGTACTAACGTATTTGTAGAAAGGGCAATTTATTCAATAGATGATTTATATTTAAGCTATGATCAATTTTAACTTATAGAAGGAAGTAGAGATATGACAATAATAAAAATTCTATTTAAATTATTTATTTTATATATTATTTTATAAGATTCTATCAATTTAATCATATATATATGATAAATAAAATGAATAAGGTATTGAGGGACTTCATTCTTAAGAAAATTATACTCTTTTTAGATGATGTTCTTATCAAAGGATGTAAAAAGAGAGAAAAAGATGAAATTTTAGGTGAGAGGGGGTGTTGCAAGTATATTATTGATTATATATAAGATTATGAAAAGATTTTAATTTAAGTTGAAGAAGTTCATTTAATACCATCTACTATAAAATTTATATTTGGAGCATAAGAGATTATAATTGTTGGACATTTATATAAATTTTATAGAAGAAAATTAAATCCAAGCAAAATTGATCAATTAAAAGACATACAACTTTTTAATAGAAGTACATAAGTTTTTTGATGCATATATATTTTATTATATTTAAATTTCTTATTATATTTATATATAAAATCTATTATATAAATTATTATATAAAAAAAAAAAAAAAAAATTAAAATAATACAAAGACCTAAAAGATATTATTATTATCACATCTAATTTTAAAAAGAATTAATTATGAATGCAATAAACTAATAATTTTTATTATAGATACTAATCCTATTGCTATTAGATAGGTTGTAGGTTAAGATGATTGAAGTGGGAACATATTTGTAGTCCAATTTAGAGCTAAGGTTTTGAGTACTTGCCATTGTACATATTCATAAGTAAAAAGATAGCTGCAAAGAATTGTTTTGCCTATTGTGAGGATAAATTTTTATCCCTCAATCCAAGTTATAAGATGGCTTTATTTAAGAGTTGCTTGTAATTGGTGGTATGAAGCAAAGGGAGCAAATAGCATTCATAATATTCATACTTGAGATGATTACTAATTATATAATACCAAATATTATAATATTAAGATGGATTATTTATTTTAAGTTATTAAATCTAACATATAGATATATTATTAAAAAAGATGATTTAATAGAAAATATGATATTTTGAGCAAGATATAATAGAAAAAATAAGATGATTGAAGATATTGATGATACTAAAATAAAATTCAATAATTTTTTTAAAAAATATTATATGAATTTAAAATATTAAAAAAATAAAAATAATAGAAATAAAAGAAAATTTAATAAAAAATAAAATAGTAACTTCAAAAAACTATGGACTTAATATATTTTTTTAAAATAATTAAAAAGAGATATCTTTAATCATTAATTTTAAAATTATATAGTAAATAAAAAAATAAGATTAATAATTAAATCTAAATAGAAGAGATATGTAAGATTTTAATCAGCTATTACAAATAAGATAAGGAACTATGCATGACTATAATAAAATAATAGAATACAAAAGTCTTATTGTAAAATATTACAACTTAAAAACAAAAAGAAGAATAGAAGGTCCAAATTAGACTATAAGACATGAGTTGTTAAGATTGAAGAACCCCTCAATTTCAACACCTATATATATTAGGAATTAAAAAGCTTCCAAATAGCTTCTTGTAAAAGACTTTGCCTTCAAGTCATTGTAGGATGCTTCTTGAATAGCTTTTTAATTGCTTCAATAAAAAACAATCTTAAAAATCTTCTAAAACTATCAACAACCTTCAAGAACCTTTTAAAATCTTCTAAAATCTTTCCTAGATGGATGTTTGTGATATCACTTCTTTCTCTAATTCTAAGTTCTTCAAAGAATAATAAAGCCAATATTATTTAAAGACAAAGGAAATCAAAGATATATCTCATAGTCTTTGCAATATATTTTATTTGTCTTTCTCAAGTTAAAAGATTTATTAGTCCTAGTAACCAATGATAATGACCAATGCCTTCTATTTAGAATTAAGCTTGCACTTATATATTTTTATTATAGAAACATCTTTCAAATATAACTTTTAGATGATCTCATGGGCAAATTCAATTTCAATGACAATTACCACTAATTGACTATTAAATATTCTTTAATATCTTTGTGATTCAAGGAATTTTTCTTTTTAAAATTGACAACATAAACTACTTGGTTGAAATGGCCTAATTTGTAAGGTATCATTTTCTTGGCTATGCATGGCTAATATATTAAATAAAAATAAATTATAAATTTTAGATAGAATGAAATGGCATTGAATATATTATTTATATTATATATAGAAATTAATCTTAAAACTTTTATAGCTATTTTTTTCTTTTAATAAAGAATTCAAAAAAAAATTTAAAGCGTCATATTAAAGCCTTTTCATTTAGATGACATAGTAATATTATTGGATTATCAATATACATGTTGTCGCTTTAAATTTGGAAGGATTTTATTGATAAAATTCCTATATCTTTTGAAATACATTGACTAAGTTATAAACTGATCCCTATATATAATTATTAATGGTATAGCCATGCTAATACATAAAATATTCTAATTGTCCTTGTCTTATCTTTGAATCAAACAATTCTTCCGATTCAAATTCTTTATGATTATTTACTTCAATACAAGATAGTGGTACTTGTATTCTTCTTGATATGTTTGATTCTTTATAAGGTTTCAAAAGAAAAGCGTAGAAAAAAAGATATATCTTCATAGATGCTGGTAATTCCAAATGGTAAGTAATATGGTTGATTTATTTTTTAATAAAAAATAGCCCTAATCTTCAATAGTTCAATTTGTTATAAGACCAATTAATTTTAATATTGCATCAAAAGAATTATACTTTGTCATCTTGTCAAGGATACAAATTAGAATAAGATATATAAACTAGTAAAGTTTGTGTCAAAGAAAAATAATAAGATAGAAATAATGAAATATGTATATTCAAGAAGAAATTGGAATGGCTATTACCAAAGATTAGAAAATACAAGAGACTTTTGAATTAGATTGGAAGCAAGAAAGGATTTGACAAGGGTGGTCTCTATATATACTATCTATCTAAGAACTACATGGCATTCTATAGGACCTCCAACATGTGTCTAATTTGCAAGACAAGTTTCCTACATATGCGCCATATATTTAGCTTATTCCATAAGCTACCAATATGTGCAACATGTGGCTATGGTTGTTGGCCAACTTTTTAACCTGTCAATCACCTATAGATATATATAAAGATGAATTTGCATCTATAAAGCTTTTAGGAAGCTTTTCTAAACATATCAACATAACTTACTTTTAGCTACTTCTATCTATCTATATTAATTAGATAGTTATTGGAATAAATCTTAATTGTCCATGATATTATTCTCTTTTTTAGGAATGAGTTCCACAATGAGCTATAATTATGTGTTGAAGAAGTCTAAGATGCACCAAATTGCATTTGCTACATATTTTGATCTTTGTTCCTTTTGAAAGTAGTTGATAGGTCCTCTTAGCTATGAATAGTATTCCATACTAAGGCAAGAAGACCACCCTATTATTTGATTATTGTTGAGGCCTTCATAACTTTTTTCGAAGAAAACATTATGAACACAATCAGAAGTAGTTCCTACTTTTAAAAAAAATACCAAACACTAGGAATCTATGCCAAGATTGTGATATCAAATAATTTGTATCTTGCCATCAATCTGAAAGAGAACATGTCATTCTTAATAGTCTTCATCTCTATTCTATTGTCTTAAAGGTTTTGATAATTGAAACATCTTATCCATTAAATTATCAAATGATGGCTCTTGAGCTAAATTTGCTAGTTGTTGATTTTTGATTTCTTTGGAATGAACAAATTTAAAGAACTAACAAATAATGAATCAAAATAGAATGAAACCTCTATTGAACCTGCTTTGCTTTATAGCAAAGATTTTTAGCTTAGTTTTAACAGATGTTGTCAACAAAATACATTGACTTTTGCTGATGTATTTCCTAGATTCTTAAATGGCTCCCATGTGCATTCACTAATATCATATCTACGCCAATATATAAGATATTCTAGCTAATTTTGATATTGTCTTAAATCTAAGACCTCTTCTATCTTGAATTCTTCATTGTTGTCCATTTCTATAGAAGGCGATGGCATTTGTCTTCTTCCTTGTATATCCACTATCTTCTATGGCTCAAGCAATGATACATGGAATATATGATGGATCTTCATAGGTGTAATTGATAGGCAACTGGATTAATTTGTTTATAAATTGAAAATAGTCCAAGCTTCCAATAATTTAGCTTATCACAAACGATGATTAATTTTGATATTATGACAAAGTAACTATATTTTATTATCTACATAGAATTAAAATTGTTTCTTATAATAAATATTTATATTAATTTTTTTACAGGTTCTCAAGTTTCTTTTAATTATGTCTTCATTGTTATATATAGCTCTGATAACTAATTTTCCAAATCTTCTATTATAGGATTATCAACTTTTAAAAAGTTAAAAATATCAAATTATAGATGATAACTATAATTTGCAAAGAATGGAATTTATAAAATAGAAGAATGTATTGAATTATTATAAAAAAAACTCTGTCAATGGCAAAAGAATTATCCAATCATCTTAATGATAGTTGATAGTATATTTCAAATATTTTTCTAAAACTTGATTTACATGTTGTTGTGTAGTGACATGGCCATTAGGTGAAAGAGAAAGGGAATAACTATAATATATAGGAGCTCAAATGAAAATATTTGAGCAAATTATCTAAAAATTATAGATAATAGAGAAGAAAGTAAGAAAAAGTTTAAAATCTAATATTACCTTTTTATAGGAGAGGCTTCTATTTACTTTGTATGATCATAAATAAGGCATAACAAAGTATATTAGAAAAATAAATAATACAAGAATCATTAGAAATGAATTAAGAATAGAATTGAAAAAACTTTATCTCAAAAATCTCAGCATTGATATCCAGAGAGGACCAATTATGAACCTAGGTCGAAATCAGACCCTGAGGTACAAAACTACATACCTATGGCGGGTTGATTCTTCTTTGGCAAATCAAAAGGTGGAATTAGAGACCAAACTAGAGGATCTTTCTTTAAGTATTAATTAGAAGTGATTTTAATTTGTAACAACTTTGTAAAGGCTTTGTAAAATTTGGATTGATTTTGGTGATTGTGATTTTTGTGAAATATATTGGGGTTTACATTTTTGAGCATTTTGTGAGATTGATTATAGATCTATAAGTAAGATTTTATAAACTGGTGCATATAATTGTGCTTGTAAAATGTTGTAAATTTGAAATTGATCTAACAATTTAATCAAAGATTATTGAAGTTTATATGAGTTGGAATCTTAGAAATTAGGAATTGAGGGTCATTTAGGTTTTCTAAAATTTCTAGAAATCTACTAGTTGGATTGGAGTGAAATTTATGTGTATATATAGAAGACTTAACTTTCTATATGCATGTCAAATTTGGAAGCAATTGAATGGTATAAAAAGGAAATATTGGCACTAGACAATCAACATTAAGGTTGGAGAAGGAGGCCGGCCGACACTTAAATGAATTTTTGGATTGAATTTCTTGTTAGTAAGTTTGATCTTCTTCAAATTTCATGTGCTTGCTGCCAATTTAATTTTTAAAAAGTGTGTAAATTTTTAAGCAAGATCAATAGTTTAATCAGTAGATATTGAGTTTCTAAACTACCCTAAGGTTGAAATAAGTTGGTTAGGATTTGATTAGGATTTAATTTAAGATTTGGCTAGGATTTGATTAGGATTTAGTTTAAGATTTGGCTAAAGTTTGATTAGGATTTAGTTTAGGATTCATTTTAGAGTTTGGTTAGGATTTATTTTAAGATTTGTTAGGATTTAACAAAGGTTGACTAGGATTTAATTAAGGTGACTAGGATTGTTTAGGATTTATTTAGGATTTGGTTAGAATTTAATTAAGATTTGATTAAGATTAATTAGGATTTAGTTAGAATTTGATCAAGATTGATTAGGATTTAATTAAGATTTGATCAGAATTGACTAGGATTTAATTAATATTTGATTAAGATTGATTAGGATTTAATAAGGATTTGACTAGGATTTAATTAGAATTTGACTAGGATTATTTAAAATTTGATTAGGATATAATTAGGATTTAATCAAAGTTGACTAGGATTTAATTAGGATTTGACTAGGATTATTTAAGATTTGTTTAGAATTTGATTAGGATTTAGTCAGGGTTTGACCAAGGTTGATTAGGATTTAGTTAGGATTTGATCAAGGTTGACTATAATTTAATGAAGATTTGACCAAGATTGACCAAAATTTAGTTAAAATTTGATCAAGATTGATTAAGATTTAATTAGAATTCGAGTAGGTTTATTTAAGGTTTGGTTAGGATATAATTAGGATTTGATCAGGATTGACTAAGATTTAATTAGGATTTAATTAGGATTTGATTAAGATTTGTTTAGAATTTAACTAAAGATATTAGGACTAGTTATTGTAATTTTCTTTTATCTTCTACAACCAAGTGCTCAAGACATTCTCAAACAAGACTTCATGACATACGACACCGTTCCATTTGTCCATTAATTTAAGAATAGAAGACTGAAGATAGTTTTATATCTACCTTCAATATTTTAAAAAGAATTCTCCAAAATCTTGATATAAATTACGTTCCTCTATTTGATACAATATCTCTTGGTAATCCATAATAGTAATAGATATTATCAAGGAAGAATTTAACTATTTCTTCACCTATGATAGATTTTGTACATAGTACAAAATATGCCATTTTGGTGAAATGATTTACAATCACAAATATAGAGTTATATAAACTTGAATTTGATAGATTTGTGATAAAATCTATAGAAACAAAAGACTAAGGTTGTTTTGGTATAGGTAATGGTTGAAAAAATCCATAAGATTAATGATAAGAAATTTTTGATCTTGAACAAACATTGCATGATTGTACAAACTCTTTAATAGCCTTCCATATTTGAGGCCACTAAAAATCTATTGATATTAGCTCCAAAGTCTTATAATATCCAAAATATCTTGCCATAAGAATTTTATGACAAGCTTCCAAAGCATATAATCATATTGTACCTTCTGAAATATATAGATATCTTTTGAAATAGAATAAATTGATCTTGAACTCAAACTTGGAAGTATCATGAAATTTAAATGAATTATTCTTAATTTCATGAATAAGAGGGTCTAAAGATATACTTGACTAGATTTTCTAGATAAAAGTTGAATTAACAATCAATGTTGATTTTATTGCTTAAAGATGAAATTGCTCTGCTTTGAAGAAGATTATTTTTTATTGATCAAAAGCTGAATTTCTTTCTTTTGGTATAAAATAAGAACGTCTAGAAAGGACATCACAGAGACCTTATTGTTTTCTTAATCAATAAGTGATAATAAATTCGAATCTTGATAAAGACATATTCTAATGAGCTTGGCGACGATTCAACACACGTGTTGATATGAAGTATTCAAGATTCTTGTAATCTGTATATACAATGACTAGACTAGAAGCGCCTTTTAGATAGTGACACCATTCTTGTAAAGAATCCATAATTGCAAGAAGTTTTTTATCATGGATTTTCTAGTTGATCTCTGCTATTAAAAATTTTTTGGAATAAAAAGTTATTCGATGGAATTTATTATCTATTCCCATTTGTGACAATATTGTACCTAAAGCAAAGTTTGATGTATCAATTTTCATAAAAAATACCTTAAAAAAGTTGACACAATAATACAAAAGTAAAAATTATCATCAAAGCTTCAAATGATGTTTCTATTTCTTTACTCCACTTAAATTTGTCCTTACAAATTAAGCGTGTCGGTAAAGTTGTAACTTGAAAAAAGTTTTTGATAAAGATTTAATAGTAATTGGCAAATCTCAAAAAACATTACTTATCTCTTATTATTTTTAAAATCTTCTAGTCCATAATTGTTTGGATTTTTTTAGGATCTATTTTGAAACCATCATTTGAAATGATGTATCCTAAGAAGTTAACTTGAGTAGTGTAAAATGTATATTTTTCCATCTTGGCATATAGCCTTGCATCTCTAAGGTTTTGTAATACACAACAAATATAAAGTTCATGTTCTTTTTTATTCTTAGAATAGATTAGAATATATACTTTGGAAGAATATCTATATTTTTCTTTTCAACAATATCTTGATAATCTTGATATTGGCTTAAAATGCCACTTGAAGTCTTTCTACCATTAGAAATGGATGTAGCATAAATAGCAAAATGTGATCTTTCTTTTATTATATTCATAAAAGCTTTTGTACCTACAAGTATAAGTTTTACTATATTAAACTTATAGCTTGTCACTTGGTTAACAAGACTCTTATTAATGCTTTGAAAAAAATCAAGTCTATAAGAAATCTAATCTATTCAAGGATTATACTTTTTTAATCATGATAAATCTAAAATGACTAAATTAGAAGGAGATTTAATTATATTAAAGATTATATAATTATTATGACTATTTATCATTATATTTATGGAAAAGATTTCATAAGTAATATCTCTAGAAGATAATAGATGACCATCTATGACTTCTGCATGTATGGATTTAATTTTCTATATTGAAGATATTCTATGACTTTTAACAAATTTTTTATCTAAAAAACTTGTTGAGGCTCCTGAATCTAGTAAGGCAAAAGCTTTGTGATTTTTAGGTCCTAAGCACACATCTATTGTAAAATTAAAAGAGGATTTTGAGGAGAAAATAGGACCTTTATTAGGAATTGTATAAGATTCCAGTTGTGTGATTCTTATTATAGCTAGATAAATTTATTTTCCAACATATTATCTTTTTTAACTATCATACTCTTCATTTTATAATTGCGTCATTTTTTTGGATAATGTTGAGTAGTATGCTTGGATTCTCCACAGTATAAATACAATCCTTTTTGACGACAATGAATCTTTTTTTGTTCAATAAGAGATTTAAAACGTACCATGTTAATTTACATGTCTTCTACTTCTAAATATACGTATTGAGAAGATGTCAATGTTGTCATTGTATTATAATAATATTAGAGCTCTCTTGTGTAATTCTCAGATTGAAACTCAAAAAGTCGATTGTCATACTTTATAGTAAAATCAATTGTTTGACTCAATATCTGAGGATTAAATAAGTTGAACATCAATTTCTTTATCTCATATTGTAATCCATAAAAAAATTGGCTAATAAATACAACATCATCTTATTTGGTATTAATTACTAGTTGTTAAAATTATAAAGCATATGATGTCACTAATAGATTGCCTTGTCACAAGATGTGGATCTTGTTGGTTGCAACATAAATTGTATCATGTTCTCCATATATAGATCAAAACTCTATTAAAAATTCCTCCAAATTATCCAATAATGGATCATATTATTCAAGAAAAGATAAAAACCATGATAATGCAAAATCTAAAAGTAGTGTTCCAATAAACCTTACTTGTGATCCTTGAGTTGGATAATTTTGAGATTGAAGTTTAATCACCAGTTATACTTGATTGATAAATCCTCAAAACTTAAATCTTGTGCCATCAAACTTCTCTGGTAAATTAATTTTTGGTTCTTTGATGTTTGAACAATGTTTAATTATGGGTGAAGTAGTATGGCTTGAAGCAGTTCCAATCATCTCTATATCTTTACTTCTTATTAATCTTGTTGCTCCTTGTGGTAGTGCATTGAGTTGATGCATTGCAAGTATTAACTCTTTCATTTGTTCTTGCATTTATGCCATTACATTCTTTATTTTAGCAAGCTTTGTTATGATAATACAATAGAAAGAAAAAAAAATATCTACTCTCACTACAAAATAAAATACTCAAAAACAAAGAAAAAAAATTCTATGAACAATATCAATTTTAGAAGTGGATAATCCACAACTTCTAATATGCTTATGTCTTATCAAGAAAAAGGAATAATCTACTCTTAATCAAAAAAAGACAAAGCTTTGATATTATATCTTTACTCTTATCAATCTATCAAGGACACAAACTGAAAAAAGATATATAAATCAATGAAGTCTATGTCAAAAAAAAATAACAAGATAAAAATAAGGAAGTATGTATATTCAAGAAGAAATTGAAATAGCTATTGTTAAATATTAGAAAATAAAAAAAACTCTTAAACTACATTAGAAACAAGAAAAAAATTGGCAAGAGTGAAAAAGGCTTTACTCTTGTTTCTATATATACTATCTATCTAAGAACTACATGGCAATATTCTATAGGACCTTTAACACATATTCAATTTGTAAGACACATGTCAAACTTGCAAGACAAGTTTCTTATATGTGTGCTACGTATTTAGCTTATTTCACAAGCTACCAACACGTGCAATACGTGGCTAGTTTATTGGCCAAGTTTCTAACCTACCAATCACCTATAGATATATATAAAGATGAATTTGCATCTATGAAGCTTCTAGGAAGTTTCTCTATAAGATATTATCAACATAACCTACTTTTATCTACTTCTATCTATCTGTATTAATTAGATAGTTATTGGAGTAAATCTTATGTCCGTGACACATCTACATTGAAAGCAAGTTGTTCTTTTCAAAGTCTATATGCTGTTTTATTATATTACTTTTGAGCTTCTTCCAATTAGACTTTTATAGTTAAACATGTCTCTGCCAATTGAATAGCAAATTGACTTGCTCTATTTGACCATCAATTTGTAAGTAGAATAATAAAAATAACTTAATATCTACTTGAAAGATTTTAAATATTAATTTATAAAACTTAGATATAAATTATAATCTTTAATCTAATATAATATTATTAAATAATTTATGATATCAATAGATATTATCAATAAAAAATTTAGTCATTTTTTTAGTTGTAATTATTTTTTTATAAAAAATAAAATATTCTATCTTAATAAATTAATTAACAATTATAAATATGGTATCAAAAGAATTAGATGGTAGAAGATCTATAACAAAATCTATGGAAACAGAAAATCAAGATTGTTTTGGAATAGGTAGTGATTAAAAAAGTCCATACAGACAATATTGAGGATTCTTTGATTTAGAACATATGTTGTATGAAAGTACAAATTTCTTAACAATCTTCTATACTTAAGGCTTTTAAAAATCTCAAAAAAATAATTTTGATATCTTATTAAATCCAAAATATTTAATAGTATGAAAGTCATGGCATGCTTGTAAAATAGAAAGGTATGCTGGTTTTTTTGAAATACGTAAATGTTCTTTAAAATAAAGGAAATTATCTTTAAACTTAAATTTGTTAAGATCATCTCAAATGTTGCCATTGGAAAGAGTCTATGATGGCAAGAGATTCTTTATAATTGATTTTATAATTAATCTTCACAGCTAAAAATTTCCTAGAGTAAAATACAACTAGATGAAGTCTCTTTTCTTCCCCTAGTTGTAATAGGATTGCTCTTAAAGCAAAGTCTAAAGCATCAATTTCTATAGAAAATGATTTGATAAAATTTAGATGAATCAAGATAAGTGTTGTAATAAAAGCTATTTTTAATTTTTTTTTTTTTTTTTAATTTTTAAACTTCATTTAAGTTTATTTTTTTATATTAATTATATAAATAGAATTTCTATTTAAAAATAGTTCTTAATAAAAATCTTATAATAATTTATAAATCTAAAAAATATATATATATATATATATATTTTTATATTAATTTTAGAGCTATCTAATCAATAATGGCATTGATCTTCTTTGGATCCATCAAAAAGCCTTTATTTAAAATAATACAATCAAAAAAATTTACCTATAGTTTATAAAATACTTATTTTTTTAACTTGATAAATAATTTAATATTTTAAAGTTTTTATAAGACAAGACAAACATGACATTTATGCTCTTTTAGTATTTTTGAATAAATCAAGATGTTGTTCAAATAAAAAATAATAAAATTATTAAAAAAATTTATAAAATATATTATTTATCAAATATTGGAAGATTGCTAGAATATTTATGAATTCAAATGGCATGACATTGTATTCAAAACATCCATTCTTTGTTCAAAATAGTATTATTTATTATTATTATTTTTTTTAATATATATCAAATTATAGATTCTTTAAATATCTATTTTTAGATAAATCTTTACTTATCTTAATTAATTAAAAAATCTAAATACCAATAGTATAGATAGCAATTCTTTATTATCACCTCATTAAGATTACAATAGTTGATATACATTTACAAGGATCCATCTTTCTTTTTGATAAAAAATATTGAAACACCAATAAGACACTTTGAATATTATATAAAATTCTTTGTTAGTTTCTTATTAATGCATTCCTTCAATACATTAAGTTCATTTTGTAATAAATTATAGATAGGACCAAATGATGGTTGCGTCCTATCTTAAAAATTAATAGCATAATTATATAAATAATGTTTTGATAAGGTATTTACATTCTTTTTTTTAAATACATCTTAAAAATCCTAATAATATTTTAGAATGGTAGTCCATATAGTTACTACTTTAGACATTAGAGTTATATAAATAATAAAAGAAGAGTCGTCTTTTGTAATCCTTATAAATGCTCTTGTTCCAATAAATAAAAGTTTTATAGCTTTAAATTTATAAGATTCATGGAATTCTATAATAAGTTTTATACAAAATAAGCTCTATTATAAGAAATATTATTTTATGGGATGTACAATCTGTATGTAGATTATATCTTTTAAGCTAAAAAAATCCTAATATGATTGAGTTAGATAAAGACTCAATAATATTAAATATGACTTCACTACTATGATTTTTTATTATTATTTCTAATGGAATTGTTTTATGAATAATATCTCTAAATAATAAAGACCAACCATCTACAACTTTTATATAGATGGTATCATATTGTAACATAGCTATAGGATAAAAGAGCAAAAGAAAATATATATCATAGAGAAGTTTAATTGAAGACTAAGTAATAATATTACTTTAAAGAATATAAATAAAATAAATAGAGAGGTAGTAAAAATATTTAGTATTAATATTATTTTTTTATAAAAAAGACTTCTTACTTTATAGGACCATAAACAAGACAAAACAAGATAGATTAGCAAAAATATTACTATATGCATCTTAAGATCAAAATAAAGGATAGTTTTCAACAAAAATTACTTAAGAAAATCTTAGATTGATATCCAAGGAAGGCTAGTTGTAAACCAGGATTGAAATCAGACTCCAAAGTACAAAACTATATACTGAGGACAAATAGGAAGTTCTTTTGTAGATCAAAGAGCAAGATTTGAGAACAAACTTGATAGGATTTTTTTTAGCATTAGTTTCAAGGTTTTTGAATTTGTAATGACTTTGTGAAACCTATGCAAATTTAAGATTCTATTTGAATGACTTTGGTTATTGAAAAATAAAGTGGATTTATATTTTAGAGCATATTGTGAGTTTTGTAGTAGATTTATAGGTGAAAACTTGTGGATTTGTGAACATAGTTGTATTTAATGTCTATTACAAATTATAGCTTAATTTGATAGTTAAATCAAAGATTATTGGAATTTAAGTAAGCTAAGGTCTTTGAAATCAAATTTTGAGGATTAGTGAAGATTTCTATGATTTTGAGTAATTTTCTAATTAGATTAGAATGATTCTTTTTTGAGCTAGTAGTTAACTTAGTTTTTAATATTTTTATAAGATTTTAAAATATATAAATGATACAAAAAGGAGATATTGATATTAGAAGATTGATATTAAGGTTGGAGAAGAAGAACAATTGACACCCAAGATGATTAAAAGCTCTTTTTTCCAATTTGCAAGTTCAAATCTTTTCAAATTTTTTATACTTGTTATTAATTAATAGATTAAGAAATGTATAAAATTTGATTAATTTAATAATTATTGAGATTTTAAATATGCTATTAGATTTTATTAGGATTTACTTAGAATATTAAAATTTCATTAAGATTTATTTAGGAAATTAAATTTTTTTTAAGATTTGACTTAGGATTTGATTAGGATTTGATTAGGATTTGATTTGAATTAGGATTTGACTTAAGATATGATTTAACATTTGATTGGGATTTGACTTAGGATTGTATTAGGATTTGATTAGGATTTGATTAGAATATGACTAAAATTTTATTAGAATTTTATTAAAGTTGATTAGAATTTGATTAGTATTTGATTAAAAATTAATTAAAATTTTGTTAGGATTTACTTAAGATTTGATAAAAATTCAATTATGATTTATTTAGAATTTTTTTAGAATTGGCTAGAATTTGGTTAGGATTTGATTAGGATTTTGTTAAGATTTCTTTATATTTTCTTTAAATTTTTTTTAAGATTTCTTTAAAGTTTTTTTATGATTTTATTAGAATTCTTTAAGATTTTTTTATATTTCTTTTAGGATTTGATTATGATTGTTAAAGATTCAATTGAATTTTTTTTAGGATTATAATAAGGTTGTTAGATTCTTGATTAGTTGCAATATACAAGTTTAACTTCTATAACCAATTGCTTAGTATATTCTCAAATAAGATGATACAAAATACTACAATGGATTTAGATTTTTAAATAAATTTTTTTATAATTTCTTAAAAATTCTTAATTAATAAAACAAGCAAAGACTCTTGAGTTTAATAAAATAAGGATTGTGAAATTTTTAGAGTCTAAATAGATTAGTATGGTAAAGCAACAAAAAAAAATTATCAATAATACATGAAATGTTTTGTCTTGAGAAGTAAAAGAATTTAGTTGTATAGTCCTTATTATAGGTGGATGTCTCATTTTTTGGCTATGCATTTGTTGATTTGGGTGTACTTCTCATCTAATAGATATGTTGGCATTTCTCAAGACAATTGTTAATTTTAAGGCTAGTCTTTTTATAATATAAGTATAAACCTTGGTTCTTGTGCTATTTCTTTTCTTCTTTATAAAGAGGTTTAAATTGAATTGTATCAATTTGTATGTCTTCTATCTCCAAATAATTATTAGAGTTGGATGATATAGAAGTTGTTAAATAATTGGTATATAACCATAGTATATCTAAAGAATGCTTGTCTTATTAATGTTATTGTATTATGTGTTGTCGTATATAGAAATGCACCATGCACCTAACTGTAGAAGGTGAAGTTGTAGTTTATAAGTATGTAAGAAATCCTAATAGGTTTCACTTATATAAGAAGAATACAAGTCAAATTTTAATTCAAAAGTACTTAAATTTAAATACAAAGTGCTCAAAAATACTTTTCTTTATAACTTCAACCATACACAAACTCCAATTGCCTTGTTACTTTCATAATTAGACAACTTCCATTTTTCTTTGTAAATCCTAATCCTAGTTAGTGAACTTCAACAAGTTGTAATTCTTAATTTAATTATCTAGTAGATGCAAAATTTTGCATACAAAAGCTACTATAAGTCTTCTATATATTAAAAAAAATTCAGTCCAATCCAACATATAGATTGTAAAAAAACGTCCAAAATTTGCATTAATGTCACTTGGCCACCAACTTGAAAGTTGATGTAGATGTTCTAGTAGTGATTTTTTCTTCTCCAACTATTAACTTCAAAATTGGTATATAGCTTGATCTCCAAGTCTTCTAATACTATATCAAATTTCACTATATTATAACTAATAGATTTCTAGATATCACAAAAATCCTAAACAACCTAAAACTACCAACTTTCGATACCTCCTCACACTAATGATCAAATATCTTCCAACTCCATTATTAGATTATCATAAAATTTTACACACTTATAGCACATCCAATCAACCATATATTATTAAGTTTTTTATTATAGATATTATACCAATTGTACAAATTAGCCAAGAATGATAGCCCTAATTTTATTACATAAAATCCAAATTATCAATATAAATCCTAATTTTGAATAATAATTACAAAGTCATTTCAAAATCTATGAAAATGAGTCTTATGCCTTTGAAATAAGCTTAAAGCTAGCTCTCAAATTCTAATTGCTAATCTCCAAATGATTCCATATTTTGCCTTTGGTAGTATTTTTAGTTACTAGAGGTCTGATTTTGATCCTATCCTACAAACAATTGATCCTTGAATATCAATTCAATCTATTATAGGGATTTTTAAGCTTGATCCTACCTTCAACTTAATTCTAGTATCAACCATATCAATTATTTATTTTTTTTATTCTATTTTTATTAATTTATGGCTTTTTAAAAGCAATAAAAGAGTTTCTATAGTTTAGAAGGAAAAATTAATAACTAACTCTTATATATTAATTATTAAGACAAGAAAATAATCTAAGAGCATTTCATAAAAAATTTCTTAAGTCTTGAGTTTCTATTGAACCAAGATGATTGAACTTTAATTGAAAAATCATTCTTGTTTATATTTTCACCACATAAATGTGTTATAATACGACAATGTTGAAATAATCAATTGTTATACCTCACAACTTAGCTGATTGTTTTATTAAGATTTGAAGATCAAATATAGATAATAATAAATCTTTTACATTGTCTTATAATCTCTAATAAAATTGACTTATCAATGCATCTTTATTCAAATTGATGTTACATATTAATTGCCAAAATTTTAAATTATAAACAAATATAGAATGTATTTTCTATCAAAGAGCTTAGATTTTAATTGTAGTAGAAGAAATCTTATCATATTTATCAAATACTACTACAAATTCTACTAAAAATGTTTCAAATTTATGTAATATGGGAGATTTTTTTTTAAACAATAAAATAAATCAAAACAAAGCTTGACTTGAGAGCAAGGTTCTAATCAAACCAACACAAGATATTTTTGTAAAATACTATTGAGGTTAAAATAAAATAATAAATTATACTTGATTTATAAAGCCACAAAATTTTAAATAAGTTCCATCAAACTTCTCTAAGAGGCTAATTCTTGATTTTTTTGTTATTGACATTGAATTATTATCTCAAATACATACTTCTATTGAAATAGAGTTTGGTAGTAGGATTCCTAGAGTGACTTGTCGTAGCAATTGAGATGATTTTTCTCTTTGACTATTATATATGATAGAGACCTTATTTAAGCAAAAGATCAATGCTTTAAGAGTATTTATAATTGAATCTAATATGACTTCTTTGAAATCCGCCATATTAAACTCTTTACTTCTTACAATAGAAATGAAACAAGAAGAAATAAATACAACTTATTTATAATCAAAAAATTAAATTAAATTAAAAATAATATTGGTCTAAAAAAGGATAATTTATAACTTCTAAAATGCTATAGTACTTCCAAAAAGAGAGATAATCCGCTTTTTATTTAAAAAGATTAAATTCCAATAGTTGGTCTTGATAAACTATCAAAAATAAGATAAAAGAACTATGCAAGACAATAACAAAATAATAGAATATATGAGCCTCATTGCAAAGCAATACAATTTAAGAACAAAAACAAGATTAGAAGATCCAAACTAGACCATATGACATACATTGTTGAGACTAAAGAGCCCTTCAACTTCAACACCTATATATATTAGGAATTAAGGAGCTTCTAAGTAGCTTCTTATAAAAGGCTTTGTCCTCAAGTCATCCTAAAAAGCTTCTTGAGCGGCTTCTTTGTTGTATTGACATAAAGCAACCTCAAGGCTCTTCTAAAACTATCAAAAATCTTCAAGAATCTTCTAAAATCTTCTAAAATCTTTCCTTGATAGATATCTGTAATATCGACATGATTAACTTAGCATTAAAATCATACTAATAGGATCCAAATAATTTAAAAAAAAAAAAAAAAAAAAAAAAAAAAAACTTAATTAATAAGCTCAAAATAGACTAGAAATAATCAATCTATTTAAGAATCTTTGTTATTACTATAATTTTATTGAATTAATATTCTATTAGAATAATTTATATAAATTTTATTTTTTATATTATTTTATTATATTCTTATCTTTTATATTATCATATTGTAATTCAACTACCATATAAAAATAATATACATATATATTTAATATATAATTTACTAGGTAGTTGGATAAGAAATATGTTAGTGAATTTTAGTTGATTATAAGATATGGTTGAATTACTACTTTGGAAAGAGTCTATTTAAAAGGGCTACAATTGAGGATTATACAACCTCATTTTTTTTTTAATAGTGACTTTTGAGTCTGATTTTATATTGATAATAATTTTTATATATTTTGAGTCATCTTTATTAGCCATTGGTGACCCTTAAAATCTAATTTTATTTCTTTTATTCAGTATTTAGGACACATACTATATAAATTTTATTAGAAAAAATACTAGAAAGAAGTCTTAATATCAAAAAGAATAGTTAGGCCATCCATATGGATGAATGGAGATGGTTGATGGAAATTTCTATTCTTATTGGCCAAAAGTTATATCCAATGGGCTTCAAGGAGGCTATCTAAGGCCTTATTAGGAATTAAAATCATTCTTTTAAATAAATTTGAACAACAAAGATCAAATTTAATAATTTTATATTTTTGGATATGGTTTTAATATAAAAAGTGAGTGATTTGGAGTTTTTGTGAAGGAAATATAGGCATTCAAAGTCAAGGTGTTAATTTTGTACCTATGTGTTGATTTCATATATGTATATTATATATCATTCTTTGAGACATAATACACTTGTATGGAAAGTAATGAAAGATCAATCAATTGGGATTGGAAAGAACTCTTTTTTGGCTATATTTTATATATATGGCTTAATAAATTTTAAGTTGGATTAAAAGAGATATTAGAAGTTGAAATTAGTACTTGAAATCTAAAAACAATAAGTAGCCTGATTAATCAATGGTTGTATTTTAAACTTTATTTCAAGTAATTTGACAAGATTTTAGCTTAAATTTTTTTAAAAAATATATTATTATTGTGAAGTAAAACTCCTCTTTATCTATTTTAAGAAGAAAAATAACTACATAATAAGTTTAAAAGATAGTAAAGACTAATTATGTGATTATTTAAATAGTTGGTTAATTAATCAAGTGGTTGTAGTTTCAACTATTTAAATAATGCCTTCTAAGTAATAGTTACCATTTGATTTAATTTAAAACAAGTGATAAAAAAAAAATTTAAAAAAATTTAAAAAAAATAAAAATAGTAAATGGAAGTAGCCAGATGAAAAAGAATGGATAGAATAAGTAATTAGGTGAAAACAATGTTGTTGGATGAAAACAAGCATGATTAGATGAAAATAATATTATTGGATGAAAACAAATACAACTAGATGAAAATAATACTACTGAATGAAAATAAGTACAACTGAATGAAAATAGACATAATTAGATAGAAATAGTTGGATGATAATAGTATTATACTATGATCATCTGTTATACTATAATCATTTATTATACTATAATCAACTTCAAACCTTCATAACTTTTCTATTTTAATTCCAAACTTGATGATTCTTTCATCTATCCTTACTAATTTTTTTCTCCTACACAATGAACATATATAAATAAAAAATAATTTTATTAATAGTAAAATTTAAGAAGACTAGCAAGAATATAAAATAATAACTAATAATATAAATTTATAACAAATAAAATAATATAATTTTTTGATGCCTCAATAGGTTGCCCTTGCCAAGGGCTCAAACCAAAGATGTGAGAGAGAGAGAGATAGATAAATAGATAGATAGATGAAGAATAAGGCTTTGAGAGGATCTTATATATCCAAGCTATCAAGCCATTTACCAACAATTACCATTACTGATAATTTGCAAATAACAATTAATTTGAGAGCCTTTCTACTAGCTATTCCATATAAGTGGTATAACTTGTATGCCACTTTATCTTATTTTAAGTATTTCTAACTACCAACTATTATTTTTAGCACGACTTTTCATTAAAAGATCAATCTATATCTTCCATAATCTCTAACTAATGTTATTTGTAGAGAGGACCAATAATTAGCATTCATTTGTTACATGGTGATGATAAATTACTATGGATATCAATCAATACATAAGTTTTAATTTTTAATAATTTAATTAGCCAAAACTTTATATAAAATAATTTATTAACTTATTAATAGAAATATTAAACTTTAAGAGGGATTTCTTAGAAATTAACTTGATTTGTTGTTATAGAAGTAACGATTGAAGAGTAGAATAGCTCTCCATCTTCTTCTTTCACTATCACTTGTGGCTTCAAGAACAAAATAATTCTCTATCTTTTTTTTTACTATCTCTTATGACTTCAAGAGTAGAATAATTTTTTATTTTCTTCTTTTATCATCTTTTGTAGCTTCAAGAATAGAATAACTTCCCATCACTTTTTTACCATATTCCAACTACAATTAATTCTATATTTCCTAATAATCTCATTTTAAACAAGAATTAATGTTCTTTAGAATCTAATTTTTATAATTAAATTTTATTAAAACTAATTTAATAATTTAAAATCTTAGTACATAATTTAGACCAATTTTTTTTATTTTTTTATAATTAATAAATTAATAAATAAATAATATTATATCTAATAAAAATATCAAAAATTAACTAAATAAAATTTTGGTGCATAATTTAGGACTCACAGTTATGCTAAAAAGCTACACACAAATTTTGGTGGCATTTGAATTTTGGATTTTTGAAATATAAAGAAAATAATATTTGGATGTCTATAAATTAGGATTTTGAGCACTTACTAGGATTTTTGAGATATCAAATGATTAGAAGCAAATCTATAGCTGAATTTTCTTATAATAAAGATTAAGAGTATAAACTATAATTTTAAGAAATTTTTAAAAAAATTAACTAGTTGGATCAAGAGATATTAGATCCTAAAGTTCAAGAAGAAAATAATCTTTTGTGGGTGAATAAGGTATTGAAAGGTTTTTGTTACAATTTGAATATTTTGTACAAATTAAAGGGATTTTCTAAGAGCCTAGATTTTATGGAAGTAAAAAGATGGATATATAGAATTATGATAAAATTTTGATATAAAGATGACTCTTTGAAAGAAGATTATGGACTTTTTTTAAAGTTATTGAGAATCTAAATAATAATTAATTAATTAATTATGATTTGGCAAAAAAAAAGTGTTAAGAATTTTTTAGATGCCATAAAAAAATCTTATATATAAACCTACTTAAATATAAAAAATTCTTATTTATATAATTTTTTGAATATTATTATATTTATTTGTCCTTCTTATTAAGGACAAATCACTTATTGAAGTTTAGCCAATAAGTTAAAGATAAACTTTCTACAATTAGATATCTAATATATTCTTAAATTTAAAATCATGCTATACAATAATATTTTTATTAAAATAATATTGTATGCAATTTAGCTTGTAATTGTGGTCAATGCAAAATTCTTTACAATAAAAATCTTATCCTCAACTTATGTACTTTGGTAGAATCAATAATATTGAATTATACTGTAGATTGGCATTTGATATAAGGTAATTCAATCTAAAGGTGTTTGGAGTTGATCACTAAGTTTTGATTGAACTCACAATAGAATTTGACTAAGTTTCAATCTATTAGACTACAAATAGCTATATGTCGAGAGTATCAAAGTTTTGATTAAAGCTTCTATGAGAAGAGATCCAAATTCCAAATTAAGAACAATAAGTCATTTTTGTTTCCATCAAATGTCAATTTTGTGCATTTCTACCCTAGATTATTTTGTCAATTTAGTATTGTTTTGACCAATGTAATATCTAAGGTTAACATATCACTTTTTATAAATAATTATATTAAGTCCCACTTTAAGACTATATAATTTATAAATTTATTACAAATATCTTATAGTTGATATATTAAAAAGTCTTGAATCAAATAAACATAATTTGACTGAAGAATTATTATTGCAAAAAATTTATCAAATAGTTAAAGATATGGCTAAAAATATTTAAAAAATAATAGATCTAGATAAAATTATAATATTTAAATATGATATATAATATATTAATAAAAGATATATATTTTTTTTTAGTGTAATTGTAAGAAAAGTTTTGATACTTTGGAAAGGAAGTGATAAGAAAAGGTTAAGTAATTAGAGACTCATAACCTCAATCAATACTTATAAAATATTTATAAAAGTATCGCAATAAATATTATAAATAGTATTTATGGAAACCATAAATCTTAATTAAATAGCTTTTTTACTACCTAAATTTATCCTTGATAATATATTATTAATGAAAAAAATTATACATTGGACTATAAAATCTAACCAACTATTTTTTTTTAATTAAAACTAGATTCTTCAAAAACATATGACAAAATTTCTTGAAATTTTCTCTCTACAAATACAAAGAAACTTAGATTCAATGACCAAAATGATTCAAATATTATATAGGGGAGGAAAGGCAATTGTGTGTGTGAATGACAATACAAGTGGCTTCCAATTGAAGAGACAAGTAAGACAAGAATGCCTATGAATATCATATTTTTTTTTTATCATGAGAAAATTTCCAAGTGAAACAAGTTAAAAATAAATAAATAAATTTAATAAAATAAAATAAAATAAAAACAGTAGTGTTAAGGGTTAAGAATTTGGATTCCTCTTTTAACAAAGACCTCTAATTACAAATAAATGCAGGAATTATTCCGCAGTTGTATGAAAAAAAAAAAAAAAAAAAAAAATGAAGAAACTCGTGTCTGGGTCGAGTGCCATGAGCTTTAACGTTTGCGGAACTGGCTTCCACATGTCCAGCAGCTGACGCAGATTCTCCACTTGGATCCCTTCCCAAGGCCTCTTTGCTGCCTTTTTCAATGCTTTCGTTATCCAAATCCAATGGACCCAGTGAAGGTCTCACTGGAGTTCCAGAGTGGCATCGGTGGCTGTAGTAGTTCCACCAGGATCAAGTCGATATAGCCCTTCATGCGATATCTAGATATGTAGATATTTTGTTCAAAGAGCGATTTTAGAATGACCGTTCTTTCAGCGCGGTGCGTATTATTAGCAACTTCGGAAAAGCGGAGGCCAGCTGGGAAGATGAAGCAGGCCCTAGAGCGCCGATATCGGTACTGGATGTTCCGAGGCTTTTTCAGCTTTTGGGATGTGTCTGAAGCTTGTATTTGTGTGTTTCTAGCTCATTTTTGTGCGTCTTAAAAGTCCACTAGAAGCTCGGAATTCCCGTCCTCCACCTCCCCACATGAAGGAAGGCAAAGTGGGTGTCCAAGAGATCAAGCCTTCATGGATCGAATGTCATCTTTCATCTTCCACAAATTTAGGGGTGGAATGTAGCATGCATGCCCCGACGTGGATAAGCTGAAGACAATCTAGACATTGTATCTTTGACATAGTGGAATATCGCTTCATCACTCTTGAAAATTGGTCAGAACAATTGTGTCATGAATTGACAAAATGCGATTGTACTTATTGTTAATTTTAGTGATTTTAGAGATGTACCTGGATGCAAAATGTTCTCAATCTAATAAATAAATAAATAAACCTAAACCACTCTCGGCATGATAACCAAAAAAATTGTTCATTGAAGCAAACATTTTGTACTGACCAATGATATATATATATTCACACGCATACAGCCACCTTGTATTGAGATTTTTCATTTCCAAAAAAACACTCATGCCTACATGTAACTATATATATATATATATATATATATATATAAATGTGTGTGTCTAGTCGAATGTTATCTACTCAAGATATTGATACAGAAATTACGTAAACGGCGTATTTATGATAAAGATTCATGCATCTCGCATGGGAAACGTACCCATGACTGGCAGCTGCGGTGCGAAGCTCCCAAAGTTTCCTACCTCAAGTCAAGTTGCAAGTTCCTGTTTCCAGAGAGGTGAGTTGCATGACTGCAAGAACTGGCGCTGTCTTCTCCCGCGCCATTTTCAGCGATGCAGATCGATGCCTGGGAAGGATTTGCTGTGCCCTGTCTAAGGAAAACACAGAAAAGTGCCAAGGCTATACTGTTTGTAAAACATGAACAAAAAGCTGTATATTCTATAAGTGATCCTCTTACCCTCAAAACATAAATTTTCTTTCCCCTCGAAACAAGTTTGATTGTTGTGTGAAAGAATCAAATCTCAGTCGATCAGTTTTCCAATTTCAATTAGCGCCGAGTAAGAGGTTCTTCGACAGTGTTCACGAAGAGGATTCAGAAGAGCCGTTAAGATTCCCTGTCAAGTAAGAATAAACTGCGTGGTCTCGGATATCAGCTCCAGTCTTCTATAAGATGAATGAGGTGGTGGCAACTTTAAATACCAAGGATTTGTAACAACAATTTTTGATTCATGAGCTGTACACTGTCGGGTTGTGGCTCTGTCGCAAATAATATAACTGGAACTCATCTTAATAAGAATGCTGGAGCCTGAAGTAGGGCGGAATGTATAGTCAACACTAGTTCTGGACGTCTTTTGAACGAGCGTCCAGCAGTTTGTGTTTCCATGAGTGACGAAAAATGTGGCCTCGTCTCCGTCTAACGATTTGAACCAAAAGCATCTTCACCGCAGCGGTCACTAACATGAATAATTCTTACACTCTTCATTTACCAGTAAAAATTATTAACCGAACACTCGGCATGCATGTTACGTCGAGCATCTAAAGTTACTTTCTAGCAGGATTGGCTCAGGCCTTGCTAAGCTTCATGCGCTTCATGATTCCCTTGATCATTCATCACCCTCTCATTTCAGAGCTTGCAATAGTATATCCTCCGAGCCTTCTAATCAACGGGCGGAACTATTTCCAAGCATCTTCATTCTGCAAACAAGAAGCAGATTTAGTTCGAAAGTTTCATCTCACCTTCTATTTTGTAGGCTTTGCAGTAATTCAGACGCAGGAAAATTTACAAGGTACAGAATCCGCGAACTTTTTCTGGAACAAGTTGATATAAATGTGACCTGATTAGACAACCCAGTCGGGTACTGCGCACTGGAATATGCGTGCATGTGATGGTGGGCTTGATGCGAGAGTTGCCAGTTGGATGCGTTGGGCTCAGATTGGCCAGTGAACGTCTCGGCACTCCCTTCAGCGGCAGCACCACTGCTACTTGAAGAAGCGAAGCCGGCGTTGGCCTCACCTTTAGATTTCTTCTGCTCGTCATACTGACCACTGCCTGAGCGTTCCAAGGCCATTTCATGGATGTTCAACCCTCGGTTAGCTCCCACGAGGTTTAGCTGCCCAGCCAAATTGTGTAGGTTTGATTGGGAACCAGACTGGGGAAAGAAGCTTGATGGACTCGCTTCGCTGTTGCTCCCCATCTCCCTGCAGAGACAAATTCACCACATTATCCCACAAGAAAACAATAAGTTCAAAGTTTAGACAGACTGAGGATTGTAGATGGAAAACGACTATAAAAATCCAGAGAAGCATCTACCTGTTCATGTGCTGCACTGGGACAATCGCTTGAGGGTTTGCATGCTGGTCCGTAAAGTCTTGAAGCATCGAATGGCTGCACTCAGGATTGTTCCATTGCAACGGTAACGGTTGTTGATCCGTGTCTCGTTGCTGCTTTTGTTGCTGTGCTTGTAAAGCCAACATCTGAATGCAACAAAGGGGTATAAGATATGCTTCTATGAAGATACATGACCCCTGACGTTGACTAAGTGGCATATAATTAATATGAAATACTGATATACTATCAGTTCAGTTGCACCTGTCTTTGCATCACAGAAACAGTCTGATAAGCACTCGTCACATAAGCCTGCAACAGACATCAACGCCACCGTTAATATCCTTTTAAGCACAGGAGAATATGTCTGATACATTCATGCAGTACTCACAAACTGCAAAAATGCGCAGTATTGTGGGCTACATTACCTTCCTTGCCCGCACACGCTCAAGTGCCTGTTCTAACTCAGTCTCCATGTTGGCTAGTTGCTGAACTGACGTTACACTCTGCAAAAGCTGCTCATCTGCTAAATATAATCTGCATAGTGCATCATCATGAGTCTAATTTTCAGCTTCCAGTACGATTTAGATTTGAAATGTAATCAAAATAAGTCAGACACCTGACATGGGTGGTTGAAAAACATTTTGTTTGACTGATTACCTGGCTCGTTGTTGAAGCAACTCCTTCTCATGTTGAGTCTTCTTCAATTCCTCTTGCAACAACTGCAGTCGAAAAACATGCATTCATCATTGATTAATTTCAAGAGTATAACCGAAATCGAAACATCTAGTAGACACAATCCTATGAATTAATGTCTCTACCACACAGAAGCTAGGACACTTCAGCAGAAGACGAGCTGTTGCTTACCCCAACCTCTTGGCTCTTACTGTGATAGTCCGCAAAGACAACACAACCATGACATGCCACCAAATTAAGTTAGTGAATGATTTTTCTTAAACGTAGAACTGGATTCAAATGCACCGAGTGAAGCATTTAAAATGATTCTACATTTTTATCAAGGCAAACCTTAACCGAAACAGAACATGCATCAACTTGCGCGGGCTGCGGTTCTAACCTTCCAGAGATGATCTGATTGGGGACCCATTCCTTCTCTCCTGTGAGCTTCCTCAACGCCTTTTGTAAATACTGCGCACACATATACACATTCAAAGTTTGAGCTTCGATTTTATATCAATTACAGTTAGTAGCGGAACCCTTCACGCTTGGTGCATCAGTAGCTTCCTCAAAGACTTTAAAGCACTACGTACATGAATTGCTTACAGGCCGTTTCTACAGGACACGTAAAGAGTTATATATTATTTATGTGCACTGTGCAGACGCGTAGCATAGAGAAGTCAAACGTACCTCGAGATTTTCAATCTTCCTGAGCAAAATCCAACGCACCCACAAAAAAATAAGATGCCTTATTAGATTGCAGTCACTGGATGTTTGAGTGATGTGATAATCACTTTTGGGTGAAAAGAAGACTGAAGCACCAGTTTAAACATCCATTCTTTACTAGTGACTTCTCTACAAGGCAGCCAATGTACCGGTGTTGTTCACACAGATCTTTAAGGTTATTTCATCAAAACTGTTGACATTTCGCGCAAATTAACACAAGTTTCCAGTACATATGTAAATTGTAAAAGTTAAATTAAATAAGCTAGAAAATTCGCATACCTTTTGTTTCGCTCTTGCATAGGCAAATTGGCAAAGCGATCGATGATATCTGCAATACTGCGATACAGAAACCACTTTAGCTCGCCAGTTACGAAGATAAACTAGAAAAATGACAATCCCACACTCTTATCCCTCTCTTAATCTCTAGGCCACTGGTAGTCGATTCTAGAATTTCAAAACTCAGATACATATTCCATACATATGGTATCCACTTATCCTTAAGAGTGCATAAACAACGTTCAGAAATTAAAATATAATTAAGGATTACTTAAACGGAACAGCGAATCAACTGCATGATGATAAGCTAGCCAGGAGGATCTTTCCAAGAGAAAGGTAATCCGAATTGTCAACACCATAGCCTCCACTTAATTATTTGAAGGAGTTAAATTCAAATCTAAATCGTCCAATCATTAGACATAAAACAGTTTAAGAATACGAGTCTGCATTAGGTTAGCACCAGGGGGCAGCTCAGAATTCAAGGCTAGCACCAGTGGGCAGCTCACAATTGCTGAATTTCTCGAAGAATTGCAATTCGACAAGAAATAGTCCAGAAACAAACCTGCAATTGCTGTACTGGGTGAGCTTCCCAGACGGCGAGAACATAATAAGTGCGAGGTCAATATCACAGAGCACTGACAACTCGTAGGCCTTCTTCGTGAGCCCATTACGCCTCTTGGAGTACGTCACTTGCCTGTTGGTAGAATTCTCGATCTTCTTAATCTCTAGCTTTACCCTGCCCATCTCCGCTTCCCCAGAGCTCAAATTTCGATCGAATTCTACCCACAGACAGATTCGACCCTGCTACAGACAAGCGCAGACAAAAGAGGACAAGGAGCAGGGAGGCCTGGGCCAAATTTCACAACCAGGCCTCAGATCACCCAAAAAGACACGAAAAAAAAAACAAAAAGTATTACGCTTTCAGAACAGTAAACAATCACACAATCAAAGGCTATTGGACGCGGTGAACAGCGGTCTTCAATCAGGTCTTGTTCCCTCCCTCGTAGCAGCGGGGCGAATTCTCATGTTCCCGCGGGCGCTCGCCACAAGGCACAAGATCCATTACAGGAAGGATCTGAGCAAACAGGACCAGCGTGCCTGCGCATCCACACGCGCTAGACTGAACTGAAGCCCCCAAGTCTGGGAACGACGCGGCCGTCGTCGTCGTCGTCGTCAGGGTTGGCACCAGTCTGCGGCGATGCAAGGCGATTGCCGTGAGGGAGAGGTGAGCACGCAGTGGCGGTGGGTGAACCTGGGCAGCAGGACAGCATCCACGCCCTCGCTGCCTGCTCCGCGCGCCTTGTCGCCAATTCTTCTCCCCCCTAGTGGACCCTCATCGCCGTGGCCTTTGGCTTGGGCCAGGCCCTGGGCCTTGGACTGCGAAGATGGACATCCTCACTCACTCACTCACTCACTCACTCACTCGCTACCTCCCTCGCCCGCTAGATGGTGAGGTGGCAAGGATTCCAGCTTGCGGGTGCGTTTTGTCTTTAGCAGGCGCGAGCTCTTCCTCGCGAAAGCCGAGTCGTGGGCTCGAAACGGGCGCGCGTGAATCTGGAGCCACCGCGATGCTTAGCATCGGGTTGGGTTGAACCCACCACTAGCTTTTCTATTTGGATATTGTTGCCCCCCCCCCGCCTCTCAGTCCCTCTTCCTTGTGCTTCTTATTCCCTTGGTTTCATGTTTCCTGCTGGTTTTAGACCCTTTGTTGCCGAATTGGTTGCAGTTTGAAATATCCATGTGAGACATATCAGCAACCATGATGGCTTACACAACAATTGGAATAATAATAGGAAGAAGAATAATTAGTTGTGAATTGTGAAGTCGTGCTCTTGGGTGGTCAAAGACAAGAATTACATGTCCACTTGGATACAAAATTTTTTTTTTGTTTTTTTGTTTTTTTTGTGTGTGTATGTGTATATATATAAGCACACATATATTCTTTGATTTTTTTTGGATTATATTTTTTGAAAATGGCATTCTGAGACATTGGATGGCACACATGAAATGATGAGGATAAGGATGTGTGAACAATGTAATTTTGTACACATGAGTTGAACAACATAGGACAAAACATTGTTCTTAATCTGCAATTTGGACTTAAGTGCTCTATTGAATTGCTTATGCAAATTACGTCCAAATAAAAAACAAAAAATAAGATTAGATTAAAAAAAATTGTTTTTAGAAGATTACTCTTGTTATGAAAATTAATGACTAATATGTAATTAAATTCTATTAATAATTATTTTTTATTCTTTAATTATTTTAAAAATTGATCTAACATCTCTAAAATTTAACAAAAAATTATTTGATTAGTTTTTACTCACTATTTTTATGTTAATTAATATTTTATAAAAAAAATATTTAAAATTTAAAATACTTTTAGAAAGATTAAAGTTCAATTTATACTTTTTTAAAAAAATTATTAATATTATTATAATAAAATTTAAACATCCCAAATGTAAT
Source organism: Physcomitrellopsis africana (assembly GCA_036785485.1). Lineage (NCBI taxonomy): Eukaryota > Viridiplantae > Streptophyta > Bryopsida > Funariales > Funariaceae > Physcomitrellopsis > Physcomitrellopsis africana. Next base: position 948,581 of record JAWRVF010000024.1, on the reverse strand, counting down.
TTTTGCTTTGGCTTTATTGAAGTAATAGAACCATAATTAAAAGAATATTTTTAAGCCATATGTTATACTTTTAGAATTTATTATTAAAATTTAGAATTCTTAAATAAATACTTAAAATGTGTCAAAGACATGAATTTAGACAAAACTCAAAACATAATACATTCATGTATCATTAAAAAAAATAAAAAAAAATAAAAAAGATAAAAGATAAGAAATGATTAGAATAGCTATTGCCAAATACAAAGAGACTAGAGTCTTGAACCAAGATTAGAATACAAGAGAGGCATTGGACAAGACTAAGGATGGCCTTAGTCTTGTCTTTGTATATACTAGCTACTAAGAAGGCCTTGTTGAAGCTTCCTAAAGACCATAAGACTTGTGACCTATGCGTCAAATTATAAATTATTTTTAACTTAAATTTCTAAAAATAAAAATATGTGGATCAAAATTTTAATAGCTATATAGCATATTTGTAGGAATTTAAAGATTCAATTAGTATACAAGAAACTTCTTTGAAGTTTTTTAAAGAAGATATTATCTACCTAATATGTTCTATCTACTCATACTTATTTCTATTTATTTATATTCAATTAAGTAACATATGCATCTATTATATTATTTCTTTTCTAGAGATAAGTTCTATAAAAAGCAATCAAGTTATTTCATAAATTGATGAAGTCTAAGATTTGTCAAATAGTATTAGCAATAAATATTAATCATTATTCTACACAAAGTTAGTTGATACATCTCTTTAGCTATCAAGAATGTGTTATATCAAAGTGAAAAGACCACCCTATTATTTGATTATTATTGAGGTCTTCATAACTACATTCAAATAATATATTTTATATATTATTAGGTATAATATCCACTTCTAATAGTATCACTAAATACTAAAAGTTTCTTCTAAGATTGTAATATCATACATGTTGTATCTTGCCATCTATTATAGGAAAGATATGTCTCTCTTAAAGATCTTCATTTTGATTTCAATATTATAAAAGTTGAATTAACCTATGTGCTTTATCTAACAATTCTACAATTGATAACTCTTGCAATGAATCTATTGGCTATTGATTCTTTATCCTATAAAGAAATTCTAAAATTTGAATTTTCGACTTGTTTTTTTATATTGTATATCAATTTATTTTTAATAGTTGGACCTTAATTTTAACAAATATTATTGATAAAAAAAAAAACAAATTTTAGTCATTTGAAAGATTTTTACATAGCTCTTAATGTGTTTATTAATATTATACCTCCACCAATATATAAGATAGTTTAATTTATATTTATCAAGGATATTGATTGAAAAAAGATGTATAAATTAATAAAATTTACATCAAAAAAAAATTATAAAATAGAAATAAGAAAATATATTTATTAAAAAAAAAACTAGAATGTCTATTATCAAAAATTAGAAAATATAATGACTCTTGAATTAGATTGGAAGCAAGAAAGGAGTTAACAAGAACAAAAAAGACTTCACTCTTATCTCTATATATACTATCTACCTAAAAGCTATGTGGTAGCATTCAATAGGACCTCCAATACGTGTCTAATTTGCAAGATATATATTAAACTTACAAGACAAGTTTCTTACATGTATACCATGTATTTAGCTTGTTCCACAAGCTACTAACATGTATAACATGTCGCTAACTTGTTGGCTAAGTTTTTAACCTATCAATCACCTATAGACATGTATAAAGGTGAATCCACGTCTATAAAGCTTCTAAAAAGCTTCTCTATAAGATATTATCAAATTAATCTATTTTTATCTATTTCTATTTATTTATATTAACTAGATAATTATTAAAAAAAATCTTATGTCTATGACATTATATCCCTTTTTAAGGACAAGTTCCATGAGGAGCAATGATTACATATTGAAGAAGTTTAGGATACATTGAATTGTGCTTGCCACATACTTTGATCTTTACTCCCTTTGAAGGTAATTGATAGTTCTTCTTAGCCATTAATAATGTCTTATATCAAGGCAAGAAGACCACCTTGTTATTTGATCATTGTTAAGGCCTTCATAACTTCATTCAAAGAAAACATTTGAAATACCATCATGAGTAGTTCCTATCTCTAAAAGTATCACCAAATATCGAGATTCTCTTCCAAGGTCGTGATATCAAATACATTGTATCTTCTCATCAATCCAAAGAAGAACATATCATTCTTAAGGATCTTTATGTCTATTCTATTATCTTGAAGGTTGTGATAGTCGTAATATCTTATCCAGTAAATTATCAAACAATAGATCTTAAGTTGAATTTGCTAGTTGTTGATTCTCCATCTATTTGGCATAAACAAATTCAAAGAAATAGCAAATGATGATACAAGATAGAATAAAACCTTTAATAAATCTGCTTTGCTTTATAGCAAAGATTTTTTTGACTCTTTATGTTGATTTTGACGGATGTTATCAATAAAATGTATTGACTTTTATTGATGCATTTGTTAGATTCTTGGATGGCTCCTATGTGTATTCACTAATATCATATCTGCGCCAATATACAAGATATTCCAATTAATTTCAATATCGCTTTGAATCTAAGACCTTTTCTACCTCAAATCTTCATTGTTGTCTACTTCTATAAGAAGCGGTGGTATTTATCTTCTTCCTTGTATATCCACTATCTTGTATGACTTGAATAGTCATACATAGAATATAAGATGGATCTTCATAGATTTTGGTAGCCATAATCAATAAGCAACTGGATTGATTTATTGTCAAGGACAAGGATATGAATCATAAAAGAATAAAATATATTCTCATATTATCAAAAATCACTCAAAGGTGGTATAGTATTAAAATTAAAATGGCTATTGCCAAAGACAAGAAGACTAAAGACTCTTAAAATAAGACTAAGAATAAAAAAGGCATTGATAAGAGTAAAGAAGGCTTCATTCTTATTTCTATATGATATCTATCTAAAAACTATATGGCGGCATTCTATAGAACTTCCAACACGTGTCAAACTTGCAAGACAAGTTTCTTATATGTGCAACATGTGGTTAGCTTGTTCCACAAGCTACCAATATATACAACATGTGGCTAGCTTATTGGCTAAGTTTTTAATCTATCAATCACCTATAGATATGTATAAAGGTGAATCCACATCTATGAAGCTTCTAAGAAGTTTTTCTATAAGATATTATCAAATTACTCTACTTTTATCTACTTCTATCTATCTATATTAACTAGATAGTTATTAGAATAAATCTTATGTCCATGATATTATTCCCCTTTTTAAAAACGAGTTCTACAAGGAGCGGTGATTACATGTTGAAGAAGTCCAAGATGTGCCAAATTATATTTGTAACATATTTTGATCTTTGTTTCTATTGAAGATAATTGATAGATCCTCTCAACCATCGATAGTGTACCATATCAGGGTAAGAGGACCACCTTATTATTTGATTATTATTGAGGCCTTTATATCTTTCTTCAAAAGAAATATTTGGAACACTATCAGAAGTAGTTCCTACTTTTAAAAGTATCACTAAATACCGAGAGTCTCTTCCAAGGTCGTGATACCAAACACGTTGTATCTTGCCATCAATCCAAAAAAAAACATGTCATTCTTGAAGATCTTTATTTCTATTCTATCATCTTGAAGGTTGTGATAGTCATAATGTTTCATCCAATAAATTAGCAAATGATGGTTTTTGAGTTGAATTTGTGGATTATTGATTTTTTATCTCTTTTAGTATAAATAAATCTAAAAAAATAGTAGAAAATGATATAAGATAGAATAAAACCTCTTTTAAACTTACTTTGCTTTATAGCAAGGATTTTTTTAACTTTTTATTGTAATTTTGATGGATGTCATTGATGAAATACATTAATTTTTACTAATCTAGAAATTCGAGCCAATTTTGACACAGTCTTGAATTTAAGACCTCTTCTACTTCAAATTCTTCATTGTTATCCATTTCTATAGGAGGCAGTGGCATTTTTCTTCTTCCTTGTATATCCACTATCTTGTATGACTTGAATAGTAATATGTAGAATACATGATGGATCTTCATAGATTTTTGTAGATGTAATCAATAGGCAACTGGATTAATCTGTTCACAAATTATAAATGGTCTAATCTTATAATAATCCAGTTTATCACAAAAACGATTAATCTTGATATTACGATGAAATAACCATATCTTATTACATATATAGAATTGAGGCTATTTCTTGCGATAGACATCTGCATTGATCTTTTGTCGTTCTTGAGCTTCTTTTAATTGTGCCTTCATTGTTGCATGTAACTTTAACAACTAATTTGCCAAATCTTTCGCCATAGGATTATCAACCTTTAAAAAGTCAAAAATATTAAGTCATAGATGATAGCCATAATTTGTAAAGAATGGAGTTTGTTGAATAGACAAATGTACTGAATTATTATAAGCAAACTCTACCAATGGCAAAAGAATTGTCCAATCATCTTGATGATAGTTCATGGTACATCTCAAATATTGCTTCAAAACTTGATTTTTTATTTTGTTTGTCCATCAATTTGAGGATAGAAAGCTGAGGATAGTTTTATATCCACCTTAAATATTTTAAAAAGGATTCTCTAAAATCTTAATATGAATTACATTCTTCTATTAGATATAATATCTTTTGATAATCTATGATAGTAATAGATATTATTTAGGAAGAGTTTAGCTATTACTTCACCTATAATAGATTTTGTATATGATACAAAATGAGTTATCTTAGTAAAACAATCTACAATCACAAATACAAAGTTCTATGAACTTGAATTTGGAAGATCCGTGATAGAATCCATAGAAATAGAAAATCAAGATTGTTTCAATACAAATAATAGTTGGAGAAGTCTGTAAGGTCGGTGACAAGGAGTTTTTGATCTTGAATAAATGTTGTATGACTATACAAACTTTTTAATAGCCTTCTACATTTGAGGCCATCAAAAATCTTTTGATATTAGCTACAAAGTCTTGTTATATCCAAAATTTCCTATTGTAGGAAAGTTGTGATGAGCTTCAAGAGCACGTTGTCGTGTTGTAATACATTTATGTAGTAAAAAATATAAACAAGAATGATTTCTATCTAATATTCAATTATCTTGATTCAATAGAAATCAAGATACTTAAGGAAGATTTTATAAAAGCCTCTTAGATTATTTTCTTGTCTTAATAGCTAATAGATAAATATTAATTATTAATTTTTCCTTCTAGGTTATAAAAACTCTTTCACTGCCTTTAAAAAGCTATAAATTAATAAAAATAGGACAAAAGAGATAAATAATTGATATAATTGATATTAAAATTAAATTGAAGATAGAATTAAATTTTAAAATCCTTAAAATAGATAGGATTGATATCCAAGGATTGATTGTATATGGAATATGATCAAAATCAGATCTCTAGCCACAAAAACAGCCACCAAGGGCAAGATATCAAGTCATTTGGAAATCGACAATTAGAATTGGAAAATTAGCCTCAAGTTCATTTTAAAGGCATTAAACTTGTTTTTGTAGGATTTGGAAGGAATCAGCAATCATTATCTAAAGTCAAGGTTTGTATTGGACATTGGATTTTTATGTAATAAAATTAGAGCTAGTAATCTTAGCTATTTTGTGTAATTGGTATAACATCTATGATCAAAAATTTGACATTATATAGATGATTAAGTATGCTAAGATTGAATAAAAATTGTTAACAATCTAATGATGCAATTGGGATTTATTTGATCTTTAGTATGAGGAGATACTTGAAGTTGGCAATTTAGGATTTTTTAGGATTTTTATAATATCTAAAGATGTATTAGTCAAATCAAGGTGATATTTGGCATGGTTTTAGAAGACTTGAAGATCAAGCTATATACTAATTTTTAGCTGAAGTTAATAGTTGGAGAAGGAGAAATTGCCATTGAAATATCTACATCATCTTTCAAGTTGGCGGCCAAGTGACATCAGTGTGATTTTTGGTTGATTTTTCTCAATTTGTAAGTTGGATTGGATTGAAACTTTTTAAATACTTAGAAGAATTATTTTGGCATTTGTGTGCAAAATTTTGTATGAAGTTGATAGTCAAATTAAGAATTATAGCTTATTGAAGTTCAATAATTAATATTAGGATTTGCAACGAGAAATCATAGTTGCTTAATTGTGAAGGTAACAAAGCAATTGGATTTTATGTATAGTTGAAGTTACCACAAAGAGTGATTTTAAGCACTTTGTATTGATTTAATTATTCTTATATTGATTTTTAAATAATATTCTTGTTATATAGATAATACTTAGTAAGGTTTTTTGAATATTTGTAAATCATAACTTCACCTTCCTCAGCCAAATGCCCGGCACATTTCCAAATAAGACAGCAAGTAATACAACATAAGTGGTGAATCCAATGTAAAAGTTTGGAGTAGAAGGTATTAGATTTTATTTGTGGTTATTTGGAATTGATGGTGCAAGAAGACAAGAAGGTTGAATTTGGAGTTTTTGATGGAGCTTTGGATGGCGGTTCAAGTGGATCTTCAAGTGGAGCTTCAAGTAGATTTTCTTTTGGTAGACAAGGTATTTATCTAGATCCAAATATTACAAATATGTTTCAAGCATTTATACTATTTATGCAACAACAATAGGGTAATGATCGCAAGGAGGCTTTGGTGATCAAAACATTGTAAGCAATAGTTAACAAGGTTGATCAGTTTGATAGAAGAGATATTTTTAAATATTTAAGATATTATGTATGGAAAATGGAATTGAATCGAGTCTCTAAAAAGGATATGATTTTATTATTTGAGCTTGCTATAATGCCATAGATAAGAAAGTATATGAAATTGATTATGAAACAATTTGGAAGTTCTTAGAAGACATTCTCTTACACGTTGAGAGATGAGTATTTCTTCGAAGACTTTGATCGAATAACTAAGAAATCATTTTTGGAATGAATTTAGCATCCTAATAAGAAATTATAAGCTACCAAATTATTAAGGAAGTTTGAGAGGCAATATTCTTGGTTATTGAAAGTAGAAAAGATAATATTGGGATCAAACAAGGTTGAATTATTTCTTCAAGCAGCTGATGGAGAATTACAAGAGAGATTAGAAATTCTTCTTGAAGATAAAGAAGAAGATGAAGGGTTGACAATAAAATGAAAAGAAGTTGAAGATGTAGTGGAATTGCTTGCAAAAAGGGAAAGAAGAAAGGATAGGATTGATATTCAAAGAATTATGTAAATACCTAAAATTTAAGTGCCTACTTCACAATCAACAGTACCTATTGTCTAATCTTCAATGACTACATCAAAAAAAGAAGATGTGAGAATTGAAAAAATTATACACATGATATGGGATCTTCAAATCAAACTTACAAGGTTTGAAGAAAAGACTTCTACAATGAATTCAAAAGCTATTTTTAAGCAAAGGTATGTCCAAAGATGTATTTGGTGTGATGATAATTCTCATCCTCAAAAAGATTGTGGTGAATTCAATGAAATAGTGCAACAAGACATTATTTTTTGGAAAGATGGAAAAATAGTATTAAAAGATACTAGTGATTTTTTCCAAATTAATTTTGGTAAAGGAGGTATGAAAGCATTGATTAAGGATTATTTCGCAGCTAATGGAATTGCAATAATGGAAGTTGCAAGTTATAGTGCTAGGGTGGATAACAATGGCAACCAAGATTTTTTTGAAAATATTAAACCAAATAGACTTTGGTCTTTTGCCATTTCTACAATGTATAAAAAGAATATGCCACAAGAAGCTTTATTGAGGACTATTGCAATAATTTGTAGAACTATGGATTGGGAGGATCTTATAGAAGCTTTATTAATACATGTTTATATTGCTAAGAGCCAACATAAAGCCTTGATAGAAAAAAAGAAAAGATAAGATTCAAATGAAATAAGAAAAGAAAATTCTTTCAAGAGGCAAACTCAAGGAGATAAGACTCATGAGATGGCTTCACAAGAGTTATCAATAAAAGATGCTTCAATATTATTAAAGGAAAAATTAAAAGAGTCAAGAGAAAAAGATAAGTCAACAACTTACAAACTACTCTCTGATATTGAAGTGGCAACAAATTTAAAGGAGAAGCTTGAAGAGCATGTACTCAATATTAAAGTTGAATTTATATTGAAGGAGATTTTAAGAATTATAAAGAAAAAATTTCATGATATTATTATTGATAATATTAAGCAAAAGACGCAATTAATGAATGAAGCTTAATCAAATCATATTATTGATACAAATGTATGTGAGGATGAAAAAGATGAATTTGATAATTGTTATAAATAATCAATAAATGGAAGAAGGAGTCATAATCAAAGAGCATGTATTGATGATCAAAGTAATAAGGAAAAAAAGATTTTGAGTCATTATATTTGAAAGTATTGGACTATAGTAACTACAAAGGCATTAGTGAAGATTGGAGATATAGATGAGCCAGTTGTTGCTTTGATTGACCACGATTTGGAGATAAATCTTATGTTTAAGGATCTTTACATGAAACAAAAGTGGCTAATTGATATGGAGCATGGATGGATAATATAGGCACCTAATAATATACAAGGTGAATTATATGGTGCTTATCCAAATGTGAAAATTCAGATTGGTAATGTTATAATAGAACAAAATTTTTTTGTTTAAGATACAATATCTTATCCTCTTGTTTTGGGACAACCATATATCATTGCAACTTGGATGGAAACAAAAATACTTTATAATGATTTAGCTTATGCACAAATTTGTAGTAAAGATGGGAAAAGGGCACTACAGTTTTTGATTGTGCCTCCAAATCATGAACGAAATCAAGACAAATTGAGAGAGAATCTATTGCCAAGGGTCATTGAAGAATTTATGGATTTTTAAGGAGTACCACTATAAAGCGGGATTATAAAGGTACAAAAGAAGAAGTACTCTCGTAAGATGTAGATGCCTTTAATACAAGTTTTATTGATATTTTTGAAAATGGAAGTATTATATATAAGAAAGCTGTAGATTTAAAAAGAAAAGAAAGAAAAAGACTATATGACATTGAAAAAGAATTATATGAATTGAAAACATTAGAAGATGATGAAAGGATTTCTAATATTTATAAAAAAAAAATAGATTAGAAGATTCTTTTGAAATGATTGCATCAATTGAATTAGGAAATGATGATAAGATTGTGTAAATTCATTTAAGAAAAATTTATTTTGTACTTAAATCTTTTCAAGCACCATAAGTTATAGTTGAAACAAAATATAAGACAATAAATAAGAAGGTAAAACTTGTTGTCAGACCTTTGCCAGAAGATTCTAAAGAATAAATGAAAAAAGTATAAAAAAAAAGAATTTAAGGGATCCAAGGAATATTGGACACAAGTTCACTAAAGAGACTTTTGAGGAATTGAAGATTGGTTTTGATGCTTCTTTATTGCCAAAGGAAATTAATTACTTCAAAGAAATGTTAGGAAAATAAATTAAATCATTTGTCTTTGAATTTCATGAAATTGAATGTGTGAATCTAAATGTAATAATTTTAATGGTTATTTTTACTATACTACATGTACCTTGGAATTTGAGGCCAATTCCAATACCAAGGACACATTTGTTAAGTTTGGTAGAATTATTGAAAAAAAAAAATGAAGATGAAGATGAAGATTTTAGAATCTTCTTTTATACCATATTCTAGTCGATGGTTTATAGTGCATAAGAAAAATGGATTATTATAATTTATTCAAGATATGCAATCAATAAACGTAGTAACTATTAAAAATGTAAGAATTGGACCAATAGTGGATGAATTTACTGAAGCATTTATAGGAAGGGCAATCTATTCAGTGGATGATTTACATTCAAGTTATAACCAATTTCAACTTACAATAGAGAATAGAGACATGACAATGATGAGAATACTATTTGGACTAGTTAGAATGTGTATTTTTCTTCAAGGTGCTATTAACCCAATTGCACATATGATGAATGAGATAAACATGGTGTTGAGAGATTTTATTCTTGAGAAGACTATGCCTTTTTTAAATGATGTTCTTATAAAAGGGTGTAAGAAAGAAACAAGGATGAAACTTTAAATAAGAGAGGATGTTGCAAGTATGTTATTAATCATGTAATTAGTGAAGATAGTAGTAGGGAAGAAAAATAGAAACCTAGAAATAATTAGAAGTAGAAAAAATTTACTTAAAACAATAATGATTTTAAAATTAATATTTTTATATGGAAATAGGATAGGAAAAGACCCTACATTAAGCCCTTGCAATCCTCCATAAGTATGAATTTGGGACTTAAATAATAATAATAATAATAATAAATTAATTAATGGAAAAAAAAAAAAAAAAAAAATTGCAAATACTCGGAATTAGGTCTCGGCGACCGTTGACTGCGGCACTAGTAGGGATCGCATGCAGTACGAAATCCTTTGCCGGCAAGAGCTCCAAAAAAGGGGGACTCACGAGGCGAAAAAAAAAAGGGGCTAAACGGAGAACCGAGAGAGGGTTACGGAAGGTGAGGGTTTTGAGGAATTTCGGTAGGAGACAAGTTTTTTGGAGTATTGATGGAAGAAAGATGTTTACCACTAGTAAGGGAGAGTCGGGATGTGAGGGGTAGCGAGGCATTTGATTAGTAATCAAACAGTAGAGTAGAACTACGGTGAGGCGAGCCGAAGAAGAGCATCGGAAAGTATAAGGAGCTACGGTGTGGTGATCTGCGACAATCGCGAAAGTCATCAAGTGATACAGGAAGGAGGATTGGCGGAGCATTGAGAAGAGAGGAGCCGAACTGGAAGGTGAAGCTGGAGGTTAGTGCGGCAAGAGAATTGCGAATCTTAGGATTTTGGCGCGATGGATTTTGGAGGAATTCAACGAAAGGTGCTAAGTGAAATTCAAACGGGCAAAGGAGACAAGACATGAGAAGGCTGGGAGTATATGGTAATCAGTGAGGCCGGAGAATTGAGTCTCGATGCGGGGAGAAGAAGGCGAGGTTGATTCCGGTAGGAACGACAAGAGAGGATTCTAGATCGCCGCGAGAGAGAGCCGGAAAGGGGAAGGTTTTTGTTATATAGAAGTGTAGACATATTCAGAAGGGAGAAGTCCTTCCATATCAAGAAAGAGGGTGGACTAAGAAATAAAAAAATAAAAAAAATAAAAAAATGTATATAAAAAAAATAAAAAAAAATAAATTAATAAAAATAAGTATTTAGAGATATCATAGGAGAAGTTGGCACAAGAGGAAGGAAGACTTAAAGAGCAAAAGGAACAGATCTTAGAAATTAATATGTGAGAAAGATTGATCCACCGGATTATAAACGCAATGAAGGTGGTGATATCTTATTTATAAAATATAATAGATTAATGATTCTTACAATGCATACTAGTTCAATTGCTATTGGATGGACCTTAGGTCAAGATGATTCAAATAGATACAGATTTGCAGTTTGATTTGGAACTAAGATTCTAAGTACTGGCCAATATACATATTCACAAGTGAAAAGGGAATTATGGGGAGTTATTTTTGCTATAAAAGTTGAAAAAGATTACTTAATTGGCGCAATGGTGGTGATTGAAATAAATTGTTTGCTTTTACTTGGAATGATTATTAATTGTACAACACCGGATATTATAATGTTGAAATGGATTACTTATATGAAGTCATTAAATCCGAATTTAGGTATATTGCAAGAAAAGACAATCCAGTAGCAGATATGCTATCTCGAATAAAATATAATAGAAAAGATGAAATGATTGAGGATATTGATAATATGGATACAAAGTTTTATTCAATTTTATAATTAAATAAGGTAAATAAGTGAGTTCATGAAAAAAATTATGAAAGAAAATTATTGGATATTGGACATTATTTGAGCACATTAATCAAATATACTAGTTGGTCAATTAAAAAATTTAAGTAGATCAGAAAAAAAACATATAAGTTCATATTACAAGGAGGATTTCTATGGAAGAGGCCAAAATCAAATATTAGAATGCTGCAATAAATAGTAGGTATCAAAGAAAATCAACAAAAATTACTCAAGGAATTTCATGATAATCTATAGGTAGGACAAAGAGGAATTTTGATTACTTTTGCTAAATTGAAGGAATGATATTGGTGAAAGAATATATATAGAAGATGTAGCTTCATTTGTAGAATCTTATATAACTTGTCAAATGTATTCGAATATACATCATTAAGATGGTCTACATCAATATATTCTTTAGCTATTCATCTTAAATATGTTGTGGATTTGGTTATTATGCCAATGAGATTATGGTAAATGAGGTATTTAGTTTTGGCTCATAAAAATTTATTAAACCAAGTAGAAGGCAAGGCATAAAAAACAAAGTCTACAAGAGGAATCTATAGGTTTTTACTTGAGGATGTTATTTGTTGCTAATGATGTGTCGAAAAGATCACTATAGATTATAGAGAATTGGATGCACATAAAGCTTGTAAATTTTTTAAAAGATGCAAAATTAAATTATCATTGACTATTGTTTATAATTCAAAGGGAAATACAAAGAGTTAACGTGGACATCCACCAATTGTAAAAGCCTTGATTAAAGCTTATAATCAAAGAGTAAAAGAATAGCCTCAACTTCTACCTTATATATTATAGGTTGATCAAACAACGTATAGTTCAATGATAGGATATATGCTAGTGGAATTCATGACAGGTCAAAAACCTATTTTTCCGATTGAAGAACATGTGCCAATTTGGAATATGTTATCTTAGGAAGATGAATTAACAAGAGAAGAATTGATAGCTATTAGAATTTGAGAACTTGAACAAAGATCAGAAGATGTGGAGTTAGCATTAAAATGATTATATGAGGCAAGGCTAAAGAATAAGGCTCGATTTGATAAATGATATTGATTGAGGCCTAAAGCAATTGAAGAAGGTGACTAGGTACTTGTTTATGATAGCAGTTTGGATAATCAATATAGTACTTTACGAAAGTTTTCAAAATGTTGGTTTGGACCATGTGTAGTTGTAATAGTCTATGACAATACTACGTAAACATTGAGGGAATTGGATGGTACAAGGTTAAAAATACCTATTATTGAGAAGCAAGTAAAGATTTTTAAAAGATAAGATGGAAAAATCAATGTGGAAGATCATGCTAAAAATATCAATAATTCTAAAAAATATAATCATATTGAAATGGATAATGAATATGATAATGAAGAACTTGATGCAAAAAATGAAGAGATGGTGTAATATCAACTATGACATATAGTTCATTTAATGCATACTAGAAAATGCATAGGTTCAAAGCAGATGGATGTTGTATTGTAACACGTTTAAGTAGTAAAAAATATAAACAAGAATGATTTCTATCTAATATTCAATTATCTTAGTTCAATAGCAACTCAAGATACTTAAGAAAGATTTTATAAAATCCTCTTAGATTATTTTCTTGTCTTAATAGCTAATAGATAAATATTAGTTATTAATTTTTTCTTCTAGGTTGTAAGAATTTTTTTATTACCTTTATAAAACCATAAATTGATAAAAATAGAATAAAAGAGATAAATAGTTGATATAATTGATATTAGGATTAAGTTGAGGATAAGATCAAGCTTAAAAATCCTTAGAATAGATAGGATTTATATTCGGGAATTGACTGTGTATAGAATAAGATTGAAATCAGATCTCTAGCTATAAAAATAGCCACCAAGAGTAAGGTATCAAGTCATTTGGAGATCACCAATTAGAATTGAAAAGCTAGCCTCAAGCTCGATTTAAAGGCATTAAACTTGTTTTTGTAGGATTTGAGAGGACTTAGCAATCATTATTTAAAATCAAGATTTATATTGGAAATTGTGTTTTTATGCAATAAAGTTAGAGCTAGCACTTTTTGCTATTTTGTACAATTGGTGTAATATCTAGAGTGAAAAGTTTGACATTATGTAGGTGATTGAATGTGCTTAGATTGAGTGAAAATTTTTAACAATCTAATAGTGCAATTGAGATTTATTTGATCTTTAGTATGAAGAAATACTAGAAGTTGGCAGTTTAGGATTTTGTAGGATTTTTGCGATACCTAAAGATATATTAGTCAAATCAAGGTGATATTTGACATGGTTTTAGAAGACTTGAAGATCAAGCTACATACCAATTTTTAGCTAAAGTTAATAGTTGGAGAAAGAAAAAATTTTGCTAGGATATTTGCATCAACTTTCAAGTTAGTGGCCTAGTGACATTAATGCGATTTTTGGTTGATTTTCCACAATTTGCAAGCTGGATTGGGCTGAAATTTTTTGAACACATAGAAGACTTATTTTGGCATTTGTATACAAAATTTCACACCAAGTTGATGGTCAAATTAAGACTTATAGCTTTTTAAAGTTTATTGATTAAAATTAAGACTTGCAAAGAGAAATCATAGTTGCTTAATTGTGAAGGTAACAAAGCAATTGGATTTTGTATATGATTGAAGTTACCAAGAAGAGTATTTTTAAGCACTTTGTATTGACTTAAGTACTCTTATATTGAAATTCAAATCATATTCTTCTTATTTGGATGAAATCTATTAAGGTTTCTTAAATATTTGTAAACCACAACTTTATCTTCTACAACCAGGTGCCCGACTTATTCCCAAATAAGACAACATGTAATACGATAGCATAGTCGTGCTTCTTCTTGTGGAACATATAGGCATCCTTTAAAATAGAATAGATTACTCTTGAATTCAAACTTAGAAACATCATAAGACTTAGATGAATTATTCTTAATCTCATAAATAAGAAGGTCTAAAAACATATTTGATTGGACTTGCTTGACAAAAGTTGAATCAATAATTAATGTTGATTTTATTACTCAAAGATGAAATTACTCCAATTTCAAGAAGATTGTTTTTTTTTTATCAAAAGCTAAATGTCCTTCTTTTGGTATAAGATAAGAACATCTAGAAAGGACATCAGATAGACCTTATTTTTTTTCTAATCAACAAGTGATAATGAACTTAAATTTTGACAAAGTCATATTTTAACAAGCTTGACGATGATTCTACATGTGTATTCATATAAAGTACTCGAGGCTGTTGTGATCTGTATACATGGTGACTAGAATAGAAGCACCTTTTAAATAATGATGCTATTCTTGAAAAGAATCCACAATTACAAAAAATTATTTATCATGGATTTTGTAGTTGATTTCTATTATTAAAAAAAATTTAGAATAAAAAGCTACTAAGTGAAGTTTGTCATCTATTCCCATTTATGACAATATCACACCGAATACAAGGTTTGATGCATTTTTTTCTATAAAAAATACCTTAAAAAAATCAACGCGATATAAAATCAGTGCACAAATAAAAGTTGTCTTCAAAACTTCAAAAAATGCTTTTGTTTTTTTACTCCATTTGGATTTGTCCTTATAAGTTAAGTATATCAATAGAATTGAAATTTGAAAAAAATCCTTCATGAAGATTTGATAGTAATTGGCAAATCTCAAAAATCATTACACATCCCATACTGTTATTGGAATCTTCCAATCCATGATTGTTTGGACTTTCTTAGGATCCATCTTGACCATCATTTGAGATGATGTATTCTAAAAAATAAACTTGAGTAATGTGAAATATACACATTTCCATCTTAGTATATAGCCTTGCATCTCTAAGTTTTTGTAACACATGACAAACATGAAGTTTATATTCTTTTGTGTTTTTAGAATAGATCAAAATATTGTTTAAATAACAAACAATAAAATCATCAAAAAATTCACAAAAAATATCATTTATAAGATGTTGAAAAGCAATTGGTATATTTGTAAGCCCAAAAGGCATGACATTATATTTGAAATGCATATATCTAATTTAAAATGCACTCTTCAATTTATCACCTTCTTTGATGTGGATCAAGTTGTATGCTCCTTGTAGGTCTATTTTTGTATACATCTTTACTTAACTGAGTTGATCAAAAAATCTTGATATAAAAAATAAGAGATTATTGAAGACTTAACAAGATTTACAAATGAGCTTCTATTTACTTTGTAGGACCATAAGTAAGGCAAAACAAAGTAGATTGGAAAATAAAATGATGTAGGCATATATAAGAAAGAGTTAAAAAGAGGTTTCAGAAAAATTTATCACAAAAATCTCAAAATAGATATCCGAAAAAGACCAGTTATGAGCTCGGGTTGAAATTAGATCCTAAGGTACAAAACCGCATGCTTACGACAGATCCAAAGGGCTTTTGTAGATCAAAGATTGGAATTAAGGAGTGGACTTGAGAGGTTTTATATATAAGTTGCTTTTGAGTGATTTGGATAAGAAATGACTTTGTAATAGCTTTGCAAAGTCAGGCTTGTTTTGGGCAATTTGGGATTTTGTGAAATAAAATAGGGCTGATATTTTAGAAAATTTCAAAAGTTTTGTAGTACATCCATGGCTGAAAATTTGTGAATTTATGGATATTATTGTTGTTAATGTGTACTATAAATTTGAGTAGAATCTAACAGTTTTGTTGTATGTAATTGAGGTTTAAGTAGATCAAGGTCTTAGAAATTAAGTTTTGAGGATCAGTTAGGATTTTTAAGATCTTGAGAAATCTGCTAATTGGATTGGAGCAAACTTTATGTGTGTGAGTAGTAGACTTATTTTTCTATATACATGAGTGATTTGAGAGTGATTGAATGGTGATGAGGAGAGAAATTAAAACTAGAAGATTAGCATCAAGGTTAGAAAAGAAGGCCAGCCAACACTTGAGAAGTTTTTAAGGTTTTTCTTCTATTTGGTAAGTTTGATTTCCTTCAAATTTGTTGTGCTTGTTGTTGACTAAGAGATTAAAAGGTGTACAAAGTTTTAAGTAAGATTAACGGTCTTATCAACAGATATTGAGGTTCTAATTTTTCCTAAGGTTGATTTGAATTGGTTAGAATTTGGTTTAAGATTTGGTTAAGATTTGGTTTAGGATTTAGGATTTGTTTAGGGTTTGATTTAAGATTTAGAATTTGATTTTGGATTAGGATTTGATTTAAGGTTTGATTTAAGATTTATGATTTGATTAGGATTAAGATTTGACTAGGATTTGACTTGGGGCTTGACTTAGATATTGACTTAGGATTTGACCTATAATTTGAATAAGATTTGACCTAGGATTTGACTTAGGATTTGACTTAGGTTTTGACTTAGGATTTGACTTAGGATTTAAATAGGCTTTTATTAGGATTTGATCAAGGTTTGATTTAGGATTTGAATAGGATTTGACTTAGAATTTGACTTAGGTTTTGATTTAGGATTTGAACAGGGTCTGACTTAGGATTTGACTAAGGTTTGAACAAGATTTGATTTAGGATTTTAAGATTTTTATTTTTAGTATTTTCTAAATTTATTATTTTATATATTATTTTCTTTTATGATTAATATATGATTCATTTACTTTTTTTTTTTAATTTTTTTAAGATTGGATCAAAATTTGATTAATATATTAAGGTTTAATAAAAGTTGTTTAGGATTCTATTAGAGTTGTTAGGATCTTGTTATTGTGTATTTCCTTTTTATCTTCCACAGCCAGGTGCCCGGAGCATTCTCGAGCAAATTTACACGTATTACAACACCGTTGTTGGAGTAGAAAGAGTTTGCCTCAAGAAAGCATTGGGCTTCTGGTTGTAACTAATTCCTCAATGAAGCTTCAAAATGAGGAAAGCTTTAGGTTTATATATATATTTTCTCTTTTGGAGCAATTATACCAAATACATAAACCTCAAATAACCAATAACATCCAAAATATGGTAAAATCCTCTAAAACCTTATATATCCTTGTATAGAAATTTTTCCAAACTTCAGCACCTCATGTCTCCTGATTCGATTGTCCAAACATAATAAAATTTTACATAAAATACTGATATATTCTTATCAACCTCTACAACAAATTTCAACTACAAATTCACTGCACATCTTGAGATATCTTGAAAACCCTAACAGTCGCTTCAAATCCTTGTCTTTATATACCCGCATACAAATTTCTTTATATCTCACAAAGAATAAATTCAAATGCCACGAAATTTATATGTATAGCTTTTTAACACTAAAATTTTACATTCTTCAAGAAGTTTAAGCCAAAAATTCGTTTGAAAACTCAAGTTATGGCTCTAATCATTATTATGAATAAAATCGCTCACTTACTGCCTTTGAATTAGAAGTGCCACTTTCAACTTCCTATAGCTCTTTCATATAAACTCTAAATATAACAATTCTTTTGTAAAAGATGTAGGTCTTAAAATCACCATTCTAGTCGCACCTTCCAATCTCTAAAAGCTACTGTACAACTCCTCCTATACTCAAAAGAGTAACAATATGTCTCAAATTGACACTTTTAACTTCAAATGGTTATAACTTCTTTACCCTAATTCCAAATCCTCTAATTTTTGTACACAAATTGTAGCCAAAATTTTAAATTTTATAACCCTAGATTTTGATTTCCTAATGCCTTCCTTAAAGTCGCCAAAACTCTTATTAAGGTCATAGACAGCCTCCTCAAAGCCCATTGGGCATGGTATTCGATTAATAGGGATGAAATTCTCCATTCCTTGCCTTCATCCAACCATGCCTTGCTTTCATTCCTCCCAATTAGCCTCCTAGCTTAAATTTTCATCCTTAGGCTCCCATCTTCTCTCAAGGCTTTATACTAATCATTTAGATCTTATAATTTTTAAACACCATAATCAAAACAAGTAAAAATAAAATAAAATAAAGTTTCTTCTATCACCCATTTTTTATTAATGTTTCTAATCATTCTAATACACATCTAGACTCATAAACATATTATATGTTTTAACTAATTTTTACATACTGTAAGTAATTACACTACGACACTGTGATCCTTGTCACAAAGATAAGAGCTTGGTCTTTGCTACCTTCTCTTAATCATTTTTTCCAAATATGGCTATAAATACTTCAAAAAATAAATTCAAATCATAAAAAAATTATGAATCTTTTTCTATTAAAGGTACAAATCAAGAAAGAACACTTCTAGATAGAAGTGCATCTATAAATCCAACTTGAATATATCCATTAAGATATTAAAAAAGGTGCGACCTTAGATATAGCTTCACTTATTGTAGAAATCCTCAAAATTTTGATCTTCTTCCATTGAACTTCTCAGGTATACTAATCTTTGCCTCCTTCACATTGGTAGAAGCAAAGTTTCTTCAATTTGCTTGTGAGGTAGATTTACTTACTTCCCTCAACTATACAATTTCTTGGCGTAGGCTCTAGACTTCTTTCATAAGCATAGGAATAGTGCCTCTATAATTGGTATTAATGATTTGTGAAATTTCCACCCTAAGAGTATTGACAAGGTCTTGAAGATTTCCAATAGTTGCAAATCTATTCTTGCTTCTGCTAAGTGTAGCATCCATAATCTTTTCTTCTATCTTAATAACTCCACAATTTAAATTAGAAGAGGATAATCAATAATCTCTAATATAAAAAAATTTCTATAAAGAGAGGTTATCCACTTTCTTTTTTCAAAAAATCAAGATCAAAAAGCAAAGAATGTTAATTTAAAGGTAGATAATCCGCAACCTTTAAATGCAACAATAAAATTGGAATAATCCACTCACTTCTTAAATATAAAATAAGAATAATAAATCTTCATTCTTGTCAAACTATTAAGGACAAGGACATGAATCATAAAAGAACAAAATATATTCTAGTATTATCTAAAATCACTTAAAGATGGTATAATATTAAAACTAAAATAGCTATTGCCAAAGACAAGAAGACTAGAGACTCTTGAAACAAGACTAGGGATAAGAAAGGCATTGATAAGAGTGAAGAAGGCTTCACTCTTATCTCTATATATACTATATATCTAAGAACTACGTGGCAGCATTCTATAGGATCTCCAACATGTGCCCAACTTGCAAGACACATATTAAACTTGCAAGACAAGTTTCTTACATGTGCGCCATGTGCTTAGCTTGTTCCACAAGCTATCAACATGTGCAATACATGGTTAGCTTATTCCACAAGCTACTAACATGTACAACACATGGCTAGCTTATTGGCTAAGTTTCTAGGCTACCAATCACCTATAGACATATATAAAGATGAATCTATGTCTATGAAGCTTCTAAGTAGCTTTTCTATAAGATATTATAACAAAATAATCATATTTTATTGTCCACATAGAATTAGAGATGTTCCTTGTGATAGAAGAATGTATCAAATTATTATAAGCAAATTTTATCAATTGTCACGAACATATTTTAAGTCTTGACATTCTAAAACTTTTTGTAGTCCTTTAGAACCTTCTATAGTTTTTTAAAATCTTCCATAGTCTTCTAGAATCTTCCGTAGTCTTTTAAAATCTTCTATAGTTTTTTAGAATCTTTAAGAATCTTCTAGAATCTTCTTTAGTCTTCTAAAAATCTTCTATAGTCTTTTAGAATCTTATAGAATCTTCTTCAATCTTCTAACATCTTCTATAGTCTTTTAGAATCTTATAGAATCTTCTTCAATCTTCTAACATCTTCTATAGACTTTTAGAATCTTTTAGAATTTTCTTTAGTCTTCTTAAACTTACCTTAGTCTTCTAAAATCTTCTTCATTCTTTTAAAATCTTCTAAAATACTCTTAAAAGGTTCAATAGGACATAGGCTTTGTAGTATAAATAAGAGACAAGACCAAAATATATCTTAATCTTGCCAACACAAGTCTTAGAGTTATCCAAAGTGTTGCTTTATTTTTTGATATCAATCTAGTTCTTTGTTTTGATTAATCATTTAATTTTTTGGTCTTATCCATCTAATTCTTTATTTTAGAAATCATTCTAATTTTACAATCTTTTCTTTGTCTCTTTGCTAACTTGCTATCTTGCATCTTTGACAATTTGACAACACTATTTATATAACCATATTAAAGCTTTGATCTCTTGATAGAGAATGGATTATCCCTCTTCAAGATACTATTGTATTCTAGAAGAGTGTGGACTATTCCCCTCTAGACTGATATGCTTACTTATTGTAGTTTGATCTTTCTTTGAAAAGAATAGATTATATCTTTTCTAAGGTATATCACTACATTTTAGAGATTACGGATTTTCCTCTTCTAAATTAATATTATTTAGAAATATTCTTTTTTAGTATAGAAAAGATTACATTGACAACTTATTGATTTTTTTTTGTCAATATGGAAGTAGGTCAGATTAATAGAGGTGCATCCTCATAAATAGAGAATAAAGTTGCAACTCTTATAAATCTTTGAACTCTTTTGGATACTACATGAAAAAAAAATATAGCATTCCTTTGTAATCCAAAAAAAGAACCACAAATGGAATAAGTATCCAAAGAAGCTAAGTAAAGGATTTATAGTTTGAAATAAGAGATTATTTGATTAAAGAAAGCAGGCAATAGACAAGTTATGTACATAATTCTTCTAGAAGCTCTAAGGATTGTCATAAACGAGCTAAAAGCTAATATGCTTGAAAAACAAAAATGTCCAACCATAGTAAGAACCTTCCAATTAGACACTCCCAAATCTAATATACTAAAAAAATGTCTCTTCCTACTTCCAAATCCAACATCTTATTTTACACTTCCTGTATATATAAGAATCTTAAGGTAAGAGATTTCTACTGAAGTGTTTTTAGATACTAGAGCCTCAGCATATTTTATAGATAAAGATTTTAGAACCAAGTACAACTTAGTATTTGTAAAGAAAATCCATCCTACACCCATTGAGGTCATTGATAAATGAAATCTTACATCATGGGATGTTATTGAAGAAACCTAACCATTAAAAGTGGTATTAAGAGATCAAGTATCACACATTATCTTCAACATCTTTTGATGTCCAACAAATCCTATTATCATTGGACTTCCTTAATTTGAGTTATATAATCCTAATATTGATTAGAATTTGTGAAAGATTTCTTCAAGATCCAAATATCAAAAGAACAAATAAGGTACTACTTCATTTCTTAGAATTCAAGCATTTATATAAGTAGTAAAGAAAAGAGCTGCATTTGTATTGCATGCTATCCTAGTAAAAGATCCAATGAAGCAAGTGAAGCAAGATATTCCTAATCAATATCGTAACCTTAAAGATGTATTTAAAAAAAAATAAAAAAAAATAAACATATTATCAAAATATTGTCTTTATGATTATGTAATTGAATTACAAGATGGGGCTCAACCTTCATTTGGTCCAATTTATAATCTTTGACAAATGGAGCTTACAGCCTTGTAAGATTATATTCATGAAAATCTAGCCAAGAATTTCATTAGACATTCAAAATCACTTGAGGGAGTTCTTATCTTATTTGTAAAGAAGAAAAATGGTTCTTAATATATGTATATGGATTATCAAGGCTTAAACAAGATAACTATAAAAAATCACTATCTATTACCGTTAATTTTAAGATTATTGGAACAACTAGGATAAACAAAGATTTTTACAAAGATTGATTTAAGAAGCGCCTATAGCCTAGTCAGGATCAAAGAAGGAGATCAATGGAAGACAACATTTTATACAAGGTACATACATTTTGAGTACAATGTTATGCCTTTTGGACTTACAAATGCACCTGCAATCTTTCAACATATGATGAATGATATCTTGCAAGAATACTTAGATGACTTTATAGTC
Organism: Physcomitrellopsis africana; assembly: GCA_036785485.1. Classification (NCBI taxonomy): domain Eukaryota; kingdom Viridiplantae; phylum Streptophyta; class Bryopsida; order Funariales; family Funariaceae; genus Physcomitrellopsis; species Physcomitrellopsis africana. The sequence continues at coordinate 926,010 of JAWRVF010000024.1, read as the reverse complement.
ATCTACTTGGATGATATCTTGATCTTTTTTAAGAACAAACAAGAACATGAACATCATGTACATATGGTATTAGAAAAATTATGGGAAATTGGATTGTATGCCAAATTGAAGAAGTGATCTTTCTATCAACTATCAATCAAGTTTTTGGTATATATTGCCTCTAAAAATGAGATTTCTATAGATCTAAAAAAAATACAAATTATTGTAGAATAGAAACAACTATCATCAATCAGAGATGTATAATATTTTTTGAGATTTGTAAATTTTTACAAAATCTTCATCAAAGATTATTCTAAGATTGCGGCTCCATTAATACAACTTATAAGCAAGGAGAAATTTATTTGGAACAACAAGGCTAAAGAAGCATTCAAAAAGTTAGAAGAATCTTTCACTTCAGCTCCTATACTTATCCATGCACATCCAATAAAATCATTCATTCTAGAAATGAACACCTCAAATTTTAAACTTAAATCTGTACTTTCTCAAACTGGTGATGATAGTCAACTCCATCCAGTAGCATTCCACTCTCAAAAAATTTCAATTTTAAAGATCAATTATGAGATCCACAAAGAATTATTGACAATTGTTGATACTTTTGAAGAATGGTGCCATTGCCTAGAGGAGATTTAACACAAGATCATGGTATATATTGACTACAAAAACTTTGAATATTTTATGAGTGCTCGAATTTTGAATTGCTGACAAGCATGATGGAACATGTCATTATCTTGGTTTAATTTTGTGATTATATATCATCTGAAAAAACTTCAAGGAAAATCAAATGTCTTTTCTCGATGATCATATCTTGTACTAAGAATAGGAGACATTATATCAAATCAATAAAAATCAATCATATTAAAGCCGTCTAATTTGCAATTGAAGACATTGATAATATCTACCTATACAAATTTAGCTCTTAAGATGAAAATCCAAAGAACAATAAAGATAGATCCATTTATAGATAACATTCAGTAACATCTAAAAAATACACAAAAAAAACAATAATTTCAAGTTTGAAGATGGATTGCTATATTTCAAAGATCTCTTGTATATTCTTTTAAGTCCTACAAGACTTCAAATTCTTCAAGTAGAACATGATCTTTCAGCAACTAGACATTTTGGATTCAATAAGACCTTGGAATTAATATCAAAAGACTATTGGTAGCCTCAAATGTGAAAATTAGTGAGAAAATTCATCCAATCATGGAAAATTTGTGCCCAAGCAAAGATCCCAAAATACCAACCATATAGACTTTTCTAATCCCTTCCGATTCCTAAGAGCCTATGACAATTGTTATCTATAGACTTATTATAGACCTTCCAATTTTGAATAGAAAAGACTCAATTTTTGTGGTGGTAGACTGTCTTACCAAGATGGCATATTTCATCTTATGCAACAAGATTATTTCTAGGAAGGAAATAGTCAAGCTTTTTATTGATAATATTTATCAAATACATGGCCTTTCAAATGACATTATTTTAGACCAAGGGCCACAATTTATATCAAATTTTTAGAGAGGATTATTTCAACTTTTGAAGGTCAAGATCAACCTTTTATCAACTTATAATCCTTAGACTGACAATCAAACAAAACGAGTGAATTAGATCTTAAAACAATATCTTTGATACAATATAAATTACCAACAAGATGATTGAATGGACCTCCTGCCATTGGCCGAGTTTGCATATAACTCCAAACATTCTTTGATGAAGCAAATTCCATTCTTCTCAAACTATGGATACCACTCTAGAGCAAATCCATTCTAAATTGAAGATGTGGAAAGTTCTACTATAGAAAATCAAGCTACCTACTTAAAAGCCATCCATGAAGAATTAAAATTCTAACTACAAATGGCTCAAGACCAATATAAAGACTATACAAACATTCATCATAAGAACCAACCAAAGTTCAAGGTAGGAAATCATGTCTGGCTGCTCCGGCAAAATATACAAATAAATCAACCATCATAGAAATTAGACTATCAAAGACTTAGACCATTTATAATTCTACACCAAGTAAATCTAATAAATTTTTGTCTTAAATTATCAAGTAGCATGCATATTTATATTATCTTCTATATCTCGCTTTTTGAAACCTATTATAAATCAAATATTGTTAGAAGAACTCTTCTACTACCAACCCCAATTGAAGTCAATTAAGAGCTGAGATACAAAGTGCATGAAATATTAGATTTGCATATAAGATATGGACAATTGAATTATATTTTATCCATTAGAAGGACTATAGAATTAGCAAAAGAACATGAAAATCTTAAGATAATATTAAGAGTGCACTTGAGAAAGTTTACAAATTCTATCAACAATATTCTAAAAAACCTAGATTCAATTGCTATTGAAGATTTTGTAGATATCAACATCTTTTAATTTCTAAATGATGTTTTTTATCAATGATAGAAGACCAATATAAAAAGAGAGAGCCACGCCAAGATTTTCACTTATAATCATTTTTTCTAAGATAGAATAGATCTTGTTAGAAACTTATTAGTAACCATATCAAATTTTTGTGTTTTAAGAAAATTGCAAGAACAAGAGTCAAAAGATTCTTTTGCTAAACAAATGATTAAAAAACCATTATAACTTTTACAATCTGCTGGATTTGAAGAATATGAACAAGGCAAAGAAAAGAATATTCTAATATCAAATAATACCACATTTAGAATCTTTGGAGATATAGCCTCATCACAAAAATCTTAATTCAAATATCCGAGCTTTGGTAATATTCTTTGAAGTTGGAAGGGTGACTCTAAGTTGATTAAAAATTATGTTTAGAGGATGTTTTGAAGGTTGCAATAAAGAGCAAATTCTTGGATGAGACATTGGTATAACAGAGGTAATATCTAGAGGTCATCAATGCTATCTCAAGGATCTTGTTGAACCGATAATCAACAAATAAAAGACAAAATATGTTGCTTCTTTACTCCAATAAATTTTAGATTTCTTAGATATGTGATTTGATCATCAAATCATTTTGGCTCCTTGTGGAACTCGTTGCTAAAAAAGGAGGTGGTGTCATAGACATATTTTAAGTCATCACATTCTAGAACTTTCCGTAGTCTTCTAGAATCTTTTATAATTTTCTAAAATCTTCTAAAACCTTTTAGAATCTTCTTTAGTCTTCTAAAAATCCTTTCTAGTCTTTTAAAACAATCAAGAACCTTCTTTAATCTTCTAGTACCTCCCGTAGCCTTCTAAAATCTTCTAGAATTATTTTTAGTCTTCTTAAACTTATCTTAGTCTTCTAGAATCTTCCTCAGTCTTCAAAAATCTTCTAAGATACTCTTAAAAGGTTCAATAGGACATAGGCCTTGTGATAAAAATAAGAAGTAAGAGTGAGGTGTATCTCATTCTTACCAACACAAGTTTTGAAGCAATACAAAGTGTTGTCTTGTTTCTTAATATTAATCTAATTCTTTGTTCTTATTAATCATCTAGTTTTTTATTCTTCTCCATCTAATTCTTTATTTTGGAAATCATTCTAGTTTTGTAATCTTTTCTTTGTCTCTTTGTTAACATGCTATCTTGTAAATCTAACACTAATAGCAAAAGATTTGTTAACATTATTCTTAACATCTTGATCATAATTGATGGTACACCTCAAATATTGCTCTAAAATTTGATTTGTCTATTTTATTTATCCATCAATTTGAGGGTAGAAAGTTAAAGATAGTTTAATATCCATCTTTTATAATTTAAAAAGAATTTTCTAAAATCTTGATACAAATTATGATCTTCTATTTAATATAATATCCTTTAATAATGCATGATAGCAATAGATATTATCAAGAAAGAGTTTAGCTATTTCTTCATCTGTAATAGATTTTATACATGATATAAAATATATCATTTTAATGAAATAATCTACAATTACAAATATAATATCATATGAACTTGAATTTAAAAGATCCATGATAAAATCTATAGAAATTGAAGACTAAGATTTTTTTGATATAGGTAATGGTTGAAAAAATCTGTAAGATCAATAACAAGGGGTTTTTAATCTTGAATAAATATCGCATATCTATACAAACTCTTTAACAGCCTTTTATATTTAGAGCCACAAAATTTTTTTGATATTAGCTCCAAAGTCTTATTATATCCAAAATGTCCTATTGCAAGGAAGTTGTGATGAGCTTTAAGAGCACATTGTCGTGGTAGAGAGAATTTGCCTCAAAAAAGCGTTAGGCTTCTAGCTGCTACTAATTACTCAATCAAGATCCAAATACAATAAATCTTTTAAATTTATATAAAAGAGATCTTCATATGGCTATTACATTCAATACATAAGTATTATTTCATCAAACCACTCAAAATATAACAAAATATCCTAAAACCTTCATTCTCCCATAGGAAGGGAATTTTTCCTGAACTTCACTAATTCATAACTTTTAATCTATTTTGCACCCATGTACCTCCATCCTATATGGATGTTCTTAAGAAACCTAAGAAAATATTTCTTGGTTCTAAATGCATTTCTCTTAACTGCTCTCTATGCCTTTTATGAATAAGCTTTATAGTAAAAAACTATATAATCTTTTTTGCATCACAACTATGAATCTTGGCATAATGTGAACCATCATCCAAGATTCTAGTCTCCATCTTAGTAGCTGTAATATAAGGATGAGCAAGTATTACCGGATATGTAGTAGAGTTTTGTACAAAGAAGTTTTGGGTCCTCCTCTACATCTCCAATCTTGATCTTTATAGTTGGATAAGCTTCATATAAATCATCTTTTTCATTGTTTGCTTTAGACTTGCTTGTGTCATTTTTTTCCTTCTCTTTGCCCTTCTCCCATTATTCTTTTGATAATAGTATATCATCAAAATGAACAAAAGAAGGTATCTTTTTTGGATTTGTCTCTTGAGAAGCTTCTTAATTCTTTGGAGACTTCTTCTTGCTTGCAAGCTCAACAATATCTTCCTCGTAAATAGCTCTATCCCTCTTTTCTTCAATCATAGTATCATTCAAGTCATCATTCTATTAGTTCCCATTTAAAATTGCTTTGATGCTCATGGCATCAATTGAATAATTCCATCGAGTCATTTTTCTGATAACTTCAATCTTCTTAACCATAACTTTTGTAGTTGGTGAAAAAACAACCTTAATAATTTTTTGCTCAGCTATAATAGAATAATATTTTACTTCCCTTTTATGCATAATACCATTCTTATATGTTTTTTTTCTACCAGCTTCTTCATACCACCTTTTCTAAAGTTGATTCTCAAAGGTTCATCACTATATATTAGCCTTATCCTACCCTCTTTAAAATATACAATACCTTCTTTGATTGCAGTCTTATAAGTATCACATTCCCCTTATTTGTGATTTGAACTGTTGCACCATATGCATCTCTCCACAAATCTCTTTAAACCTTCAATTGTCTTCAATAAGTTGGTCTTCTGAGATTTCTTAAATTCACTCATTTCTACTCTGAGATCTTGTTATCCTTAATCAGCTCTTCAATGGCATCATCTTGAGTAGCCTTTTTTGTCTTCTATAGTGGTATTGAACTTGGGATTGTTGATATTGGCTTCAACCGCCATAATGATTCTTAAGTCTTAATCTTTTGCTGCTTGGCCACAAGCCCTACTGTCTCTTTCATCAACCTCTAGTTATTTATAAGTCCACTCTCAAATGTCCTATCTGCAAGATAAAAGAATAGCTTGTCCTCCAAATATTCATCAGTTGCTTATAAGAATAAATCATTCTTTCTGATTTCCAATAGTTGCCTCTCATATCTTAGTAATTGACTAAATTTTGTTTCAAACTCCTTGATTAATTCATTTGGAGCCATTTGATTCCCTCGCCTTTATTCAATCCATTCTAGAAATGATCTTTTGATCATCCTTTATGAATCTTCTTCAAAAAACTCATCTTTCAACAATTCCTCAAATTTATTCCATGATGTAATCCTTTCATATAGTTTGTGCACCCTCTCTCTAATTTTTGGTATTATTACTAAATCAAAGGTAGAAATCATTTTCACCTCTAAAACTTGATGTACTTCCATTTTATATGTGTAAATCTTCAAGAATTTGGTGATGTTTCTTCCAACAAACCTCCCAATCTTGTCCACCACTACTTATAAGGCCTTTGTGGTATTCTTGTCATCTTCTTTCATATGTTATTTTTTATCCATAAATTGAGCAAATGCTTAAAATAAATTTTAAATACCTACTCCCCTTGGTAATTCAAATCCAAAATTTTGATCCCCCATCTTAGCTTGTTGAGTAATTAATGCCTTAAGGCTTTCTTAGTAGTTTACTTATTCTTCTTTGGACTTTAATTGACTCTCAAGGCTTTATACTAAATATTTAGGTTCTATATAATTTAAAAGCCATAATCAAACTAAATAAAAATCTAAAATAAATTTTCTTATATCAACTCCTTTTAATTTATTTTATTAACCATTCTAACACATATCTAAATCTATAAACATATTATGCATTTTGAGTGGATTTTACATACTATAAGCAATTACAATATGACAACGTAATTGTCCTTCACCTTCTGAAACATATATGCATCTTATAAAATAAAGTAAGTTGTTTTTAAATTTGAATTTGGAAGTATCATAAGACTTAGATGAATTATTTTTATTCTCATGAACAAGAAAGTCTGAAGATATATTTGACTTAATTTACTTGACAAAATTTAAATCAACAGTCAATGTTGATTTCATTGCTCAAAGATAAAATTACTTTGGCTTCAAGAAGAGCATTCTTTGTTAATCAAAAGCTAAATCTCTTTTTAATATAAGATAAGAACATTTAGAAAGGGCATCAAATAGACCTTGTTGTTTTTTTGGCCAATAAGTGATAATAAATTTGAATCTTGACAAAGACATGTTTCAACGAACTTAACTACAATTCAACACATGTGTTGATATGAAACATTCAAGATTTTTGTGATCTATATATACGGTGTCATATATCATGAAATCTTGCTTGAAAATGCATTGAGCATTTGGCTATAGAAGATAAAAAAGAAATAATAACAAGTCCTAATACATCTAATAGAATTATATAAAATTTGCAATCAAAGACTAACAAGTATACTTCAACCATTGTCATATTACATGTTGTCCTATTTGACAATATGTTGGGTACTTAGTTGTGGAGGGTGAAGTTGCGATTCACATATATACAAGAATCTTTAATAGATTTTGTCTATATAAGAAGAATATCATTTGAATATCAATACAAGAGTGCTTAAGTCAATACAAAGTATTTAAAAATACTCTTCTTGGTAACTTCATCTATATATAAACTCTAATTGCTTTGTTACTTGTTACAATTAAATAACTTAGATTTCTCTTTGCAAATCTTAATCTTAATTAGCAAATTTTAATAAGCTATAAATCTTAATTTGGCCATCAAATTAGTATGAAATTTTATACACAAATGTAAATATAAGTCTTTTATATGCTTAGAAATTTTCAACCCAATCCAACTTACGAATTGTTGAAAATTAATCAAAAACCACACTAATATTACTTGGCTGCCAACTTGGAAGTTGATGTAAATATCCCAGCAGTAATTTCTCCTTCTCCAATTATTAACTTCAGGTAAAAATTGGTGTATAACTTGTCTTTTAAATTTTCTAATATTATACCAAATTTCACCTTGATTCAATTGATAGATCTTTAGATATCAGAAAAACCCTAAATAATCCTAAATTGTCAATTTTTGATATCTCTTTGTATAAAAAATCATATAAAATCTGATTGTACAATTAGATTATTACAAATTTTTACTAAGCCTTAACACACTCAATTATTCACATGTTATCAAATTTTCAATTATAGATGTTACTTCTATTGTATACAATAGCTGAAAGTTTTGATCCTAACTTTATTACATAAAAACTTAATCCCAAATACAAACCTTAATTTTAAGTAGCAATTGCTAAGTCCTCTCAAATCCTAAAGAAACAAGCCTCATGTATCTGAAATGAGCTTAAAGCTCATTGCCTAATTCTAGTTGTTGATCTCCAAATCATCCAATATCTTACCTTTGGTGGCCATTTTTATGGCTTGGGGTCTGATTTTGACCTTGTTCCATACACAATCGACCCCCGGGTATCAATTCAACTTATTCTAAGGATTTTTAAGCTTGACCCTATCCTCAACTTAACCTTAGTATCAACCATATTAATTATTAATCTCCTCTATTCTATTTTTATTAACTTATGGCTTTTCAAAAGCAATAAAAGAGTTTCTACAACCTAGAAGGAATATTTAATAACTAATTTTTATCTATTAGCTATTAAAACAAGAAAATAATCTAAGAAGCTTTCATAAACCTTTTCTTAAATATCTTGAGTTTCTATTGAACCAAGATAATTGAATATTAAGTAGAAATCATTCTTTTTTATGTTTTTCACTACATAAACATGTTACAATATGACACCGTTAAAAAGTTCAATTAGATTTTCAATTGATTATAGAAGAATACAAAAAAAAATCCTAAAGAACTTTTAAAGAAGTCATAAAAAAATAATAAAGAAATCTTAAAGAAATATTAATATAAATCTAAAGAAATATTAAAATAAAAATTTCTTTAAATATTAAAAATAAAAATAATAATCAATTCTTACTAAATCCTAATCAAATCTTAATCAAGCCTTAGTCAAATCTTAATCAAATTTTATTCAAATTCTAATCAAATCTTAATCAAATCCTATTCAAATCCTAATCAAAATCTATTTAAATCCTAATCAAATCTTAATCAAATCCTTGTCAAATCCTATTCAAATCCTATTCAAATTTTAATCAAACCCTATTTAAATCTTGATCAAAGCCTAATAAAATCTTATTCAAATCCTATACAAATCCTAGTCAATTTCTAATCAAATCTTAATCAAATCCTAGTCAAATCCTAAATCCTAATCAAATCCTAATCAAATCCTAAGTGAATCCAAAAAATTTCTAACCGAATCCTAATCAAATCCTAGCAAATCCAAGTAAACTCTATATCAGATTTAAATTACAATGATTGATGATCTAATTGTTGATCTTAGTCCAAAATTTGGACACTTATTAATTATTAAGTGGACAAAATACACAAAAAAATTGAAAGAGATCCAACTTACCAATCAGAAGTTAAACTCAAATTTCTTCTCGGATATAGGCCGCGTTCTTTCTCCAACCTTGAAGTCAAAATTCCAGGACAAATATCTTCTCTTTGCACTGTTCAATTGCTCTCAAAATTCATCTATTGATAGAAAATCTAGTCAATTATCCATACCAACAATCTTCACTTCAATCCAATAAGTGATCCATATTTTTTTTTTATAAATAAGATAGGAGCTCTTATTGGAAATTTTGAATAATGTATGAAATTCTTGACCAAGTTCTCATGAATATTTCTTGAGTTCTGTCAATTTATTTTATAATAAATTATAGATTGGTCCAAATAAAGGTTGAATTCTTTCTTTGAGATTGATTGAGGAATCATACAGACAATGCTTGGGAAAAATATCTACATTCTTTTTTTCAAAAATATCTTGATAATCTTGATATTGGCTTGGAATGCCACTTGAAGTCTTTCCACCATCAAAAATGGATGTACCATAAATAGCAAAAGGTGATCCTTATTTTATTGCATTCATAAAAGCTTTTATATCTACAAGTACAAGTTTTGCTATACTAAACTTATAGCTTGTCACTTGTTTAACAAGACTCTTATTAATGCTTTGAAAAAAATCAAGTCTACAAAAAATACAGTCTATTCAACGATTATATTTTTTCTAATCATGATAAATTTAAAATGACTGGAATAGAGGGAGATTTAATTATATTAAGGATTATGCAATTATTATGACCATCTATTGTTACATTTATAAGAAGGGTTTTATGAATAATATCTCCAAAAGATAATGGACGACCATCTATGACTTTTACATATATGAATTTAATTTTTTATACTGAAGGTATTTTATGACTTTTAACAAATTCTATATCTAAAGAACACAGTGAGGCTCCTGAATTTAGCAAAACAAAGACTTTATAATTTTTAGGTCCCAAATACATATCTATTATAAAACAAGAAAAGAGTTTTGAGGAGAGAATATGATCTTTACTAGAAATTGTATAAGATTCTAGTTGCACTATCTCTATTGTAGATAGATAAATATATTTCTTCATATATTGACTTTTTTGATAGCCATACTTCTCATTTTGTAGTTGTGTCATATCTTTAGATAATATTGAGCAATGTGCTTAGATTCTCTGCAATATAAATACAATCCTTTTTGACAACAACAAGTCTTTTCTTATTTAGTAAGAAGTTTAAAATGTACCATATCAATTTGCATGTCTTTTACTTTTGAATATACGTATTGAGAAGATGTCAATGTTGTCATTGTATTATAATAATATTGGAACACGATTATATGACTCTCAGATTGAAATTCAAAAAGCCAATTATCACACTTTATATTAAAGTCAATTGCTTGATTCATGTCTAAGGATCGAGTAAGTTGAGCATCAATTTTTTTACCTCATATTAGAATCTATAGAAAAATTAGCTGATAAGTAGAATATCATCCTACTAAGTATTACTTGCTACTTGTCAAAATTGTGAAGCATACGAGGTCATTGATTGATTGTCTTATTGCAAGATATAGATCTTGTTGGTTGCAATATGAATTGCATCATGTTTTTCATATATAGATCAAAATTCTATTAAAAATATCTCCAAATTATCTAATATTAGATCATATTATTTAAAAAAAGATAAAAACTATAATAAAACAGAACCTAAAAGTAGTGTTTTAACAAACCTGACTTGTGATCTTTGAGTTGGATTAAATGATAATAGTATCGTTAGACGGAAATTAGTACAGCTGGATGAAAATAGAGGCAACTAGATGATAACAATGCTATTAGATGAAAACCAACAAAATTAGATGAGAACTAGCACAATTAGATGACAACAATGCTTTAGATGAAAAACCGGCGCAGCTCCAAGGCAGAGCAGTAGCAGCAACAGCAGCAAAAAAAAAACCTCCCAACTTCAAATCCTCATAACTTTTGCATTTCAACTCCAAATTTGATGATTCTTTCATCTAACATTACTAATTTTTTCTCTCCTACACAATGAATATGTTTAAAGAAGAAAATAATTCTATTAACAATGAGCTCCAAGAGGACCAGCAAGGATATAAAACAATAACTAACAACACAAGTTTATGACAAACAAAACAATAAACTCTAGGTGCCTCACTAGGTTGTTCTTGCCAAGGGCTCAAAACAAAGGTGTGAGAGAGACAGCTAGATAGATAGATTGATGGAGAAATTAATTGAAAAAAATGATGATGAACAAGGCTTTGAGAGGGTCTTATATATCCAAGTCCTTGAGCCATTTATTGGCAATTACCATTGCCGGTAACTTGCAAGTAATAACTAATTTGAAAGTAAGTGGTATAACTTGCATAGTACTTTATCATATTTTAAATATTTTTGACTACCAACTATTATTTTTAGCACCACTTGTCATTAAGAGGTCAACATATACCTCCCATGATCTCGAACTAATGCTATTCATAGAAAAGACCAATGGTTGACATCTATTTGCTACAAGATGATGACAAATCACCATAGATACCAATCAATAGATAAGTTTTAATTCTTAATAACTTAATTAGCTAAAATTTATATAAAATAACTTATTAACTTACTAATTTAACTTTTAAGAGGAATTTATTAGGAACCAATTTGATTTGTTGTCATTGAAGTAATGGTTGAAGAATAGAATAGCTCTCCATCTTCTTCCTTCACCATTATTAGTGGCTTCAAGAGCAAAGTAATTGTCTATCTTCTTCCTTCACCATCTCTAGTGGCTTTAAGAACAAAGTAATTGTCTATCTTCTTCCTTCACCATCTCTTGTGGTTTGAAGAGTAGAAAAATTCTTCATCTTTTTTCTTCACCATCTTTTGTGGCATCAAGAATAGAATAACTTTCTATCACTTTTTCACCATACTCCAACTACAACTAACTCCATATTTCCTAAAAATTTTATTTTAAATAAGAAATAATATATTTTTTGAATCTAATTTTTATAACTAGATTCTATTAACAAATGGTCCTAATCAAATCAACACGATTGAAAGGTGTCTTGTGCAACACGATTTATAGTATCTATATATTCATCAAGTCTTGATATCTCATATATCAGATTTGTTATAAAGTTTTGATACAGACTCCAACTGAGTTGAACTCTAATGTCCTTGAACTGAGTTCTTAGTTCAGTCATATCAAAGCCTGCCATATCCATACTTAAATGAATACGAGTACCTGTAAGGGAGCTTGCGTGTAAAACGATCTTAAGAAAGGTTGAGCTGGTATTACGATCAATATGCTTACCAATGAGCTGATAGTACATGTCCCTCTGTTATCTCATATGAGGGAAGCATGTATAAAAAAGTCTTGTCACTATTTTCAGAGACTTAACAACGATGAAAAGAAGATATTTGCAATGAGATATTCACAGTCTCAGGTGTGTCCTGGAGAAGCTGTAGGTATTATAGCATCACAGTCTATCGGACAATCAACAATCCAAATAGTACTTAGTTCATTTCATCATGTTGGCACAACAGCTGCAAAAGTACTTGAAGGAATATCCAGGTTAGAATCGATTCTAAACTGCTTGTTTAAGTACTGTACATCAGTTATAAGTGTTACAAGAAGGATAGATCCTTCAGACTTTGTACATCTTACAGTAGTAGAAATAACATCTTTTTATTATATTGAGCATAAACTAGACTCTTGGTAGTATCCTATAGCAGAGAAGCATGGCCTCTACAAAGCTCCTACTAAAAACAACAAAGGAGTTGTATTCAGAATGTTAATCGACAATGGTAAGATGAAAGCATATAAGATAAGCTTGAAGATGATAAGAGACAAGATAGCAGAGTTCATAAATGGGCGCAAGGACATTCAAGCATTAATATCTCTAGAGTTTGAATACATAGTTGACATATCATTACAAGGTGTAGCAGTAAAAAAAGATGCAGAAATATTTGTATACAATATAGCTAAAGATGTTATATTTTCTATAAGGATATGTAGCATCAAAGGAATAAAATATGCAGTTGTTGATGGAAAGGAAGTGGGGACAAAAGGCTCCAATCTTATGCATATCTTAGGTCTTGACTTTGTAGATGTAAGGAACACCATCTCAGACTCTGTTGTAAATGCTTTTGATTGCTTAGGAATAGAAGCTGCAAGAAATGTTTTAGTGAGAGAATTCTCAAAGGTGCTTAAAGGTCGGGTAGACTTTGACAACAAATATATTAACCTACTTGTAGATTTCATGACAAATAAAGGAAATATTATACCCATAAGCATATCAAGAATGATAGAAAAAGGTCACAGTTGTCTTACCAGGGCATCTAACGAACGGACAATGTCGGAGGTAGCTAAAGCGGCATACAAAAAAATAAGAGAACCTATAAAGAGTGTTTCTAATAGTATCATAACAGGTCCCAGATCAAGTATAGGAACAAGCATTATAGACATAATACATCGTGCTTGAGTATTCATAAAAAAAACTTTTTTAATTATATGTATATTAGGCTTACCTTGATATTAGTTATGGACAGCTCCTGCATTAACAACTTGAAGTTGTATGGTATTTGATGCTCTTCTGTATTCTTGCCCTTACAACTTACACAAAGACTGCCATAGTATATGTATCCACAATCATTGCATACCCATGCCTTACACAGATCAGAAGTATTCTTGAGTTTCTCAAGAAGCATTGATGATGTTCCATGTGCTACAAGACAGTCCTTTTCCATCTCTCTGAATTGTAGTCCTCCCCTTCTTGATCTCTTTTCAATTGGTTGTTTTGTTAGACTCTGTATAGTGCCTTCAGATATCGAATGGGCCTTATCTTTAGCTTGGTGTCTGAGAGCGTGATAGTAGCAAATACCAATTGTAACTCTTGATTCTATCATAGCTCCTGTAATGCCACAGTACATCTTCTCCTTTGAGAAGAGAATTATATCTCTCTTGATATCTAAGGAAGGTTTACTAAAGCTTTGCCTATTAACCAAATCCTAGTCAAATCTTAATCAAATCTTAATTAAATCCTAGTCAAATCTTAATCAAATCTTAATTAAATCCTAGTCAAATCTTAATCAAATCTTGATCAAATTCTAATCAAATCTTAATCAAATCCTAATCAAATTTCAAATCCTAAAAAAATCCTAATAAAATCTAATCAAATCTTAAATCCTAAAAAATGCTAAATTAATTCTAACAAATCCTAATCAAATTCTAATCAAATCCTAACAAATCCTATAGTAGATTAAAACCTCAATTATTAATGATTGAACTATTGATCTTGATTCAAATTTTGTACACCTTTCACCAACTAAGTTGGCAACATTCATAAAAAATTTAAAAAAGATCTAACTTACCAATTAGAAGATAAGCTTAAAAATCTACTTGGATGTAGGATATCTTCTTTTTCCAATCTTGATGCCAATCTCTCGAAACCAATATCTTTTTTTGCACCATTCAATTGCTTCCAAAATTTATATATAAATAATAAATTAAATTTACCATCTATACAAATAATTCTCACCTCAATCTAACTAATATATTGTTAAATATTTTAATCACAACCAATCCTCCCTAGGTATTAATTTTTAAATATTTTGATTCACAACCAATCCTCCCTAGGTATTAATTTTTAAAATTTTGAGATAAATTTTATTAAACCTATTTTTAACTCTTTTCTAAAGATACTTGAATTATTTATTTTTTTAATCTACTTTATTTTGCCTTATTTATGGCCATACAAAATAGGTAGAAGCCTCTTCTACAAAAAGGTAAGATTAGAATTTTTTAATTTTAATTACTTTCTTATCTATTATTTATATTTTTTAGATAATTTATATAAATATTTTCATTTAAACTCTTCTATAAAATAATCATTCCTTTCTTCTTTCACCTAATAGCTATATTATTATGTGACAACGATAATGGATAGCAATCTTTTATAGTTATCTTATTCAGACCTTGATAGTCAACACACTTATATAAAGAACCATCTTTCTTCTTTACAAATAAGATAGGTCCTCCCATAAGCAATTTTCAATGTCTATTGAAAATTCTTTGCTGGATTTTTATCAATATATTCTCACAAGGCTATAAGCTTTCTCTGTAAGAGATTATAAATTGGACTAAATAGAGATTGAACTCTATCTTGTAATTTGATTACATAATCATAAAGACAGTGTTTTGGTAACATGTATGCTTTCTTCTTTTCAAATATATCTTTAAAGTCATAATATTGACTAGAAATATCCTCCTTCAATTGCTTAGTTAAATTTTTTATTTGAGCAGCATACAATGTTAATACAGCCTTTTTCTTTGTTGCGTTGTCATTTGGCATGATTTTCTATCTAGGAATACATTGGATACCTGGCTGTAGAAAATTCACTTGAAAATTATTGGAAAAATTCCAACAAGTGATTTATCTTTAATAAAAAGGACAAATAATACAATAATATTGCAAAAGAGAAGTTGTATAGATAAATCCTCTTATATTCAAGTAGATTTGTATAAAAAAGATTCAAATTTCCACAAAAACCCTTCAAAACTTTATTCACCTGCAAGGACTAATTTCTTCGTGATCTTTAAAATCCAATAATTCTTGATCTAACCATTCAATTTCTATAAAACTTTCTTCAAAGTGTAGACAATCCTCTTAAGTTTCACCACAAAATAAATCAGCTATAAATTCATTTCCAATCATTCAATATCTTAAAATCCTAGCTCAGAGACACCCAAGCACTATTTTCCTTATATCTCATAAACCCAAAATCCTAATGCCACAAAAAATTTTGCACATAGTCTTGTGGCATAAATATATATACTCCTAATAATTTTGAGCCAAAAATCTATCAAATTGCCTAAAATATAGCTTAAAATGTAACCACTAGTTAAGTAGGGTCACTTATTGCCCTTAGCTTATAAGCTCTGACTTCAACTCCTAATATCTCCTTCACTCCAGCTTAGATTTTATCAAGCCATATATAAAAAAAAAATATAGTCAAGAAAGTGTTCTTTTGAATTTCAATCGCCAATACTCTATTGCTCTCTGTATGTGCAAGTTATGCCCAAAAGAGTGACAGTAGGTACAAATTCGACACCTTAACTTTGAGCACCTATATTTTTTTCATAAAAAATCCAAATCATGCAAGATTTGCACCAAAACCATATCCAAAAATCCAAACTTATTGACCTTAGCCTCTGATGTTAGACTCCCTTCCAAAAACAAATCCTAATTCCTAATAAACTCTTAGGCAGCCTCCTTGAAGTCCATTGGACATGATTTTTGGCCAATAGGAATAGAGACTTCTATCATCCATCTCCATTCATCCACATAGATGGCCTAATTATCCCCTTTCACACTAAAAATCCTTTTCTAATCTTTTTTGTTATAAGATTTATATAATATGTGTTCTAAATATCAAATAAAAGAAGTAAATAAGATCTTAAGGATCACCAATGTCTAACAAAGGTGACTTAAGATATACAAAAGTTACTATCAATATAAAATCAACTTCAAAATTACTATCAAAAAAATAAATAAGTTTGTATAAACCTCAATAAGAATCTTTTTAATGGATCCTTTCTAAACCAATAACCTAATCATATTTTATAACCAATGAAATATATTGTTATAGCTTTCATTTAATTATATAGTAAATTATACATTAAATATATATGTATAATTTTTTCACATGATAGCCGAACCACAATACGACAGCATGCATAAATGTTTTAATTCCAAGAAATGAAGTAATATCTTGTTTCTTCTTTTGATATTTGAATCTTGAAAAAATCTTTCATAAATTTTAATTAATATAAAAATTATGTAATTCAAATCAAGGAAGTTTAATGATAATTAAAGTTATTGGACATTAAATAACATTAAAAATAATGTGTCATACTTGATCTACTAGTACCACTTCCAATAGTTGGATTTCTTCAATAACATCTCCCGATGTAAGATTTTATCTATTAATGGTTTTAATGGATGCAGGATGGATCTTCTTTACAAGTACTAAGTTATACTTGGTTGCAAAATCTTTATCCATAAAGCATGCTAAGGCTCCAATATCTAAAAGGATTTTAATAGAAATTTCTTATTTTAAGGCTTGTACATGTACATGAAGTATAAAATAAGACGTTGGATTCAAAGATAGGAAGAGATTTTTTTCTGGTATTTTAAATTTGAGAGTGCTCAACCACAAGGTCTTTATTGTGACTAAATGTCTTTGTTTTCCGACCTCTCTAATTCAAATATTATACTTTGTACTTTAAATTCTCTAGACTTGTTTGGACACTTTATTGCCTTGTAATTAAGTCTTCAATAATATAGATATAGATTCTTTTGTCAATGTCTAATCTTTTTTGTTAATGCTAATGGTTTAAATTAAATTGCATCAATATGCATAGATTGAAGATATGTTAATGGCTTCTTTGATATTCTTAAAGATATAGCATACATATTTTGATAAATATTGTTAAAAATTGATTCCCTCTCTTGTTGCAACTTAAATAGGCAATTGTCATAAGTAATAGCTTGAGACATGAGTTCTTCTAAACTTTCAGCTCTTAGCATTGTGATCAATAAATTCTTCACATCATTTTTTAGGCCATAATAAAATTGAATTATAAAATCTTTATTGTTCCAATCAAGATCACAAGTTGTTGAAATTCTGCAACATAAATCGTAATTTAATATTGTCCTTATTGGAGGTTTTGAATCTTTTTTTTGCCATCCTCTTCCGATCACTATTTCCAAATGTAATAGCAAATCTTTTCATAAAAGCCTCCAAATTATAAAAGATTGGAGAATTTTTTTTCAATAATAGAGCAAACTATGATCAAGTACTTTTTAATAAAAAAGTACCTACAAAAGCAACTTAAGTGAATCTATCCGGATAACAAGAAGGATATAATTGTAAATAAAATTGAACTTGTTGTAGAAAACCTTGAAAGTTGGATCTTCTTCTATCAGAATTATTAGGTATACTAGTCTTTGGTTCCTTCATAACAATCTTTGGAGCTTCTAGAAGGATTATGTGTATAGCTTATTTACCGCATGCTTCCCTCAATCAAATAATTTTTTATTACAAATTATAAATTTTTTGCTTAGTTTCTATGGATACTTGTTCCATTTATAGTTTTTTTTTTTGAATTACAAAAGAATGTCATTTTTTCTTATACAATATCTAAAAGATCTCAAAGATCTACAAGAGTCACTATTCTATTCTTTGTTTGTAAATACAATTTGATCTTATCTCTTATTTATATTACAAGGCCTATGTCCTATTGAACCCTCTGAAAGTATCTTAGAAGATTTTAAAAGATTGAGAAAGATTCTAAAAGAGTGAGATAAATTTTGGAAGACTAAAGAAGGTCCTAGAAGATTTTAGAAGATTGAGAAAGATTCTAGAAGAGTGAAATAAATTTTGGAAGACTAAAAAAGGTTCTAAAAGATTTTAGAAGACTGAAGAAGATTTTAGAAGATTCTAGAAGATTATAGAAGATTCTAAAAAACTATAAAAGATTTTAGAAGACTACGCAAGGTTCTAAAATGTGGTAACTTGAAATATGTCTATGACAACTTTGTTGTTTTTTAAGATAATATATAATATTAAATATAAATTATAATAAAAACATGTTCCAATAGACTTAGTGACAATTTAATTTATATAGTGATATGAGTTATAATTGAATTAGAAGCACCTTTTAGATTTTATTTTTATTTTTAAAATAAATCTATAATAGCAAAAAATTCTTTATTGTAGATCTCATGGTTAATCTTGATTATTAAGAATTTTTTTGAATAAAATGCAATAAGATGAAGTCTATGATTTATGTCTATTTTTGATAAAATTATATCTAATATAAAATTAAGTATATTTCTTTAATATAAAATTGATTAAAAAATACATGATATAAAATAGAAATTGACATAAAAGTCATTTTAAAACCTTGAATTGTTGCTTTTGCACCTTGACTCTATTCCAATTTGTCTTTGCAAGTTAATTATATAAGTAGAATAATAACTTAAGAAAAATTCTTGATAAATATTTTATAATAATTTATAAATTTCAAAAAGCATTAAATATCATGTACCATTTTTTGAATTATCTAATCTATAATAGTATATATCTCCTTAGAATCCATTTATAAATCATAATTTGAAATGATATATACCTTAAAAATTTCACTTGAATTATATGAAATATCTATTTTTTTATTTGGATATATAGTCTTATATCTCTAAATATTTATAATATAAGATAAATATATTATTTATGCTTCTTTATATTTTTTGAATAGATAAGAATGTTGTTTAAATAACATATAATAAAATTATTTTAAAATTTTAAAAATATATTGTTTATCAAATGCTAAAAAATAGCTAGAACATTTATAAGTCCAAAAGGCATGACATTATATCCAAAATAACCATACCTAGTTCAAAATACAATCTTCTATTTATCTTCTTTTTTTATATATATCAAATTATAGATTTCTTATAGATATATCTTAATATATATTTTAGCTTCATTCAATTGATTAAGAAACTTTAATATCACGGATAAAGAATAACAATTCTTAATGATCAATTTATTGAGTCTATAATAGCTTCTACATATTTGTAAGGATCTATCTTTTTTCTTTACAAAGATGATTGGTGCACCTGTAAGAGATTTTGAATATTAGATAAAATTCTTTACAAGATTCTTGTCAATATATTCCTTCAAAGCAGTAAGTTTATTTTGCAATAAGTTAAAAATTGGTCTAAAAGATAGTTGAGCTAGTTCTTAAAGGTTAATTACGTAATTATAAGGTTGGTGTTTTAACAACATATTAATATTTTTTTTTCAAATACATCTTGATATCTCTTATATTGTTTTAGGATTTAATTGTAATGTCTATTTAGATGAATATCTAGTGTTATATAAATAAAAAAATAATTTTTTTTTCTTTTGTAGCTTGTACAAATGTCCTAGCTTTTACTAATAGAGATTTGACTTTTTTTAAATATAAGACTTTTTTTTGCTTTTGATGTTTTCTTAAATAAAATAAAAATAAATTTAAGATTAGAAGATATTCAATATATCTAAGAATTATATTTTTTTTAACCATAATGATTCTAAAATAATAAGATTGGTTAGAGATTTTATAATATTAAATACAATTAAAATTTTATTACCTCTTATAATTACTTCTATTGGTAGGATTTTCTCGTTGACATCTCTTAATAATAAAGATTGTTCATCTATGACTTCTACATTTATAAGTTTGATTTTTACACTAATAATATTTTGTAATATGCAGGATAATTTTTATCAAGAAAATAAATAGAGTCACCAAAATCTAATAAGGCAAATGTAAAAAAAATAAGATTTTTAAATCCAAAACAAATTTATACTAAAAAAAAAAGTAAAAAATTCAAAAGATAATACAAGGCCTTCATAAGATATTGTAATATAAGAATCTAGCCGTATAGTCCCTATTGTTATTGGACAATTTTTTTTTTTTAATGCATTATCTTTTTTTAAAATTATACTCTTTGTTTTGTGATATTGCCATTTTTTAAGACAATATTCACCAATATGTTTTATTTCTCTACAATATAGATATAATATTTCTTATCAATATCAAATTATTTCTTGTGATATAAGATATTTAAAATATATAGCATCAATTTATATATCTTTCATATTTAATTGATAGAAGTATTTGTATTAGAAGTATAAAAGCATTGAAGTGCTAATATAGAACTTTTTAATTGAGATTCAAAAAATTAATTATCAAATTTGATAGCAAAATCAATAGCTTGATTTAAAACTTGAGAATTAGGCAAGTTAAGTAATAATTTTTTTATATTATATTATAATCCATAAAAAATTTGATTAATGAATACAATATTATTCTATTTAATATCAATTATTAATTCTTAAAATCAATCTTTGTCAATATATGCATTAGTAATTGATATTAGATAGAATATAATACATATATTGACAAAGATTGATTTTTTTGTAATAAAGTTTGAATTTTGTTGGTTGTTATACAAATTGTATCATGTTTTCTATATATAGATCAAAATTCTATCAAAAATATATCAAAGTTATCAAATATAGAATCTTATTATTTTTAAAAAGATGAAAATAAAAAAAAAGAAGATGTATTAAATAAAGTTTCAATAAATCTAACTTGAGATTCTTGTGTTAGATAATTGAGAGATTAGAGTTAAATAAAAAATTGTATTTAGTTGATAGATCTTTAAAATTTAGATCTAATATCATCAAAAAATTTTAAAAGAATAACTTTTGATTTCTAAGTTGGTATACTTTTATGAGTTACTTAAAATAATGTGTTTGTTAAAGTAACTCCTCTTATTTCTATATCTTTATAATTAACTATTCTTAATGTTGGTTGAGATAGTAGACAAAGTTGATATATAGCAAGTATTAAATCTCTCATTTGTTCTTGCTTTTGTGCCATGGCATTCTTCATTTTTTTGAAATTTTTCATACTTATAAGAACTTGAAAAATTTTATATAAGGAAGGAAAAGAAAAATAATAATATTAATAATAATAATAATAATAATATCAATTTAAAAAAATATAATTTATAATCTTTAAAATTCTTTAATACTTTTAAAAAAAGAAAAGAAAATAATAGTAATAATAAATTTAAAAAAATCTATTCTTTATCAATAAAAATCAAAATCTAATATTATGAGTATTAGTATTATCTAATTGTCAAAGATACAAATATAGATAAGACTCAAAAGACAATACACTCATGTATCATTGAAAAAATAAAAATAAAAATAAAAAATAAAAAAAGAAGAAATAAATTTGAAATAAAAATAAATTTGAATAGCTATTGTCAAATATAAAGAGACTAGAGATTCTTAAACTAAGATTAAAATATAAAAGAGATATTAATAAGACTAAGGATGGTCATGCTTACAAACAAGAGAGAGCTGATAGAAGCGTACTTCTTGCTCACTAAGAAGATAAATCCAGATGTTGTAATAGGATATAATATATTCATGTTTGACTTTAAATACATTGATACAAGGCTACAAAGAAAGCTCATTAGCCTACCTTCTGCCTCTAGAGTTAGTAACACGGGTACCGAAAGAATAGTTATAAATTGGAACAGCGCAGCATATGACTTCAATGACTACATGGTGCTTGATCTGCCTGGACGCACGGTTATAGATGTATACCAATATGTTACGAAGGAGTACAAACTACAAAGTTACAGTCTCTCTTCTGTCTTAGAAAAATTTACAGGGAATAGGAAAATAGACCTTCCGTACAAAGAGGTATTTAACATGTACAAAAAATCAGACAATAGGTCAATGGAGACAATCGAAAGATATTGCATAGTCGATTCTGTGCTGACTATTGCACTATTTGACAGCATGAACAGGATGAACAGCATAACAGCATGATGGCCTTAGTCTTGTCTCTATATATACTAACTACCAAGAAGGTCTTGTGAAAGCTTCTTAAAAACCACAAGACTTGTGATCCAAGCATCAAGTTGTAGGTCATTTCTAATGAGCCTTCTTAAAAGTAAAAAATTATAGCATAAGTTTTAATAAACACATGGCATATCTATAGGAATCTAAAAATTTAATTTGTGCTTAAAAAAGTTTTTCAAAGTTTTTTAAAGAAGATATTATATATCTAATATATTCTACTTACTTCTATTTAATTCTATTTATTTTTATTTATTTAAATAATTATATATTTCTTAATATTTATTTTAGCATATTATTGGTTACAAATATTTTTACATTAGTTTTTAATCATTTATATGTTTTAAATGTGGTTATTTAAATTTTTAATAAACATTGATAAAAAGAATTATTTCATTATAATATTTATTTTAGAATTATTTTTTATTTTTACTAATTTTATATATTTTTACTTATATTAAGTATTTATGATTAAATATATATATATATATATATATATATACCTTCACACATCTTTAATAATAAAAAGATAGCAGACTAATTTTTTTCGAAAAGATATCTTGTAATAAAATGTATTTTGTATCACTAATGAATTGAAATGTGTTTTGTATCACTAATGAATTGAAATGTGTTTTGTATCCCCTTCACCCCACTGTGCACTTCACAGACTGGAAATAGCCCATCGCTTCGGATAGCGACAGCTTCCACCCTGGCATTAGCATGACCCCGGCTGTGCTTTCTGAAGTCCGAGGATGGTTATTTGAAATAACTGTTCTTGTAGAAGGAACAATAATGGGTCCAGCACTTACGAAGATGGACGTCATGTTCTTTAATCACGACTTTTGCAAAGCAACATTTTGCATGATGGAGATGTGATCATGGTGCTCAGCATGGTAGCGTGATGCTAACTGATCTGATCAACGTTTGAAAGGATTGGTTTAATGGGATATGAAGTAACCGGATATTTGTACAGTTCGACCGTTGGGGTTTAACTAAGACGTCGGAAGAGTACCCAGGTGATATTTGTTGAGGCTGGGATTGTTAACACGTGTAACCATGAATCTAACCTGGTAAGCTGACGACTGGAGAGAAGGGTAATGAAGCAATATAAATGGTTATTGCACACCTCTATTTGAAGATAGAGGGACGAAATGGTTTTAATTACAATGGTGAGAGACCTGCCTCAGCCTATTGAAAAATGAAAACGTTTACAAGTTGTGTAACCTGGAAACCATACGTAGGTCAGTGTCCTGGACCAATGGCTTGAACATGTACATGTTTGTATCCCAACATCGCTGCTTAATTTCCGCTCACTCCGAAACTACCCTAGACGGTATATTTACGTGATTCGTTGGTATTTCAGCTACCCTTAGCGCTAGTCTGAGTTATTGATAATGACTGTCTTAGACGAAGCAGATGGTGACCTTGCAAGTTGAGAGTACACATGTGCCTCATGTAAGTATGCAGCTGCGAACCTCCAGGTCTGTCAACTCATCGGGACGACATCGTTACGCTAACGTTTCAGTGCTCAGATGGTTTCTACTGGCATGTTCCCTCATCAATTAACCCTTGATACCTTTGCGCTGCAACTGCTACATTTAGGCCTCCGTCGATGTTCCGGTGCATCGACGATGTGCATCATTTCCACCCATCTGCATTCTGCGAACAATAATGGAATGAGGAATACTTATTGTTGATCAATCTGCTTAGCATGCGTATAAATTAAATAGGGAACCTTAATCAAGCGGACAAGTTATAATAATACCTGGCCAAAGAATCCGGTCGGATACTGAGAACTGGTGTAAGCCTGGTGCCAGTTGGAAGCGCTCGTGTTGCCTTGTGCTTGTTCAGTTTGCTTGGCGAAAGTTTGGATTAAATTGGTTTTCGCGGTTCCGTCTGCAACGGCACCTCTACTGCTGCTTGAAGATACGAATCCCACGTTCTTCGTTATGTCAAGCTTAGATTTCTTTTGCTCTTCGTACTGACCACCAGCCTGTTCCAGAGGTGTATCGTAAATTGGCAGCCTTCGGTTCACTCCTACTAGCTCATCCATCTGCCCAAGATTGTGAAGATTGGATTGTGAAGTCGCTCCAGGGAAGAAGCCATTAAGAGATGGACTCGCTTCGCTCTGACTTCCAATTTCCCTGCAAAGAAACAGAAGGAACAGGGGTCATTGGTATTATTTGAGAATTCGCAGCCCTGAGCATCAACATAGACCTTCACTGGTCAAATCTTAATTGCAAAAAACAAACCTAGACATCAGTGCAGGCACTGTAGCCTGGCTGGTGTTGGTTTGCTGCTCCATAAAGTCCTGAAGTGCTGCTTCACCCCGCTCCGGTGCCATGTTCCACTGGTAGAATGTCGACTGTGATGCAGTGCCTCCCTGGTTTTGATGGTGCGCCTGCTGTTGCTGCTGTTGTTGCTGTTGCTGGCGCATTACTATCGTCTGTTGATAAGTGTTCCCTAGAAATTCATGTTGCTGCCAGCGGATAAATCAGATAGGGATGTAAGTCACTGCAATTATGAAACTCCATTTTAAATTTTATCCATTTTACATGAATATGTAGTTTCGTGATTACACTGATTGGTTTGCACGTTCGTAAATTTCAAAAAAGCATGAGGTTGAGACTAAACCTGTCTGTGCATTGAGTTCGCCGCTTCATATGCACTGCTTACATTGCTCTGTAGCAAACCAAGAACAAATGCTCAAATGTTAATTGATCTTCAGGTATCACTTGGAGTTGATTATACTGACGAGAGAAAATCTGGAGTTAAATAGAAAATTATCAGGGGGTAAAATTTGTCAGTTATGTACCTTTCTAGTACGAACTCGCTCCAGGGCCTGCTCCAACTCAGTTTCCATGTTCGCAAGTTGATGAACAGAGGTAACGCTCTGTAAAAGTTGTTCATCGGCTAGATACAATCGTGCTCTTTGTTGCACTAACTCTTTTTCTTGTTGAGATCTTTTCAACTCCTCTTGCAATAGCTGCTCATAATAGACAGTTGGTTTATCAGATCACTGATATGCAGAGCACCTCAAGAGACTGTGGATAGAGTAAGGGATTATCGCGGAAAAAGTCGTTGTGTGTAACTTACCCCAACTTCATAACTCTTGCTGTTGTCGTCCACGTGCAGAGGTCATGCAACCAAAACTCCAACAAAATTAGCAGTTACAAAGGAAGGATCATGCGCTTGGATTCTTCACATGTAGAAAAACTTCAGACTCAATCGCGTTACACAGAGCAACAGCTACTTCGATTGAATTGTATGCTTACTTTCCCAAAAGAAGTTGATGATTTGATGAGATGTCCTTCTCCCCCTTCAACTTCTTCAAAGAATTGTGTAAATACTGTGTTCACCACCACGTAGAGTCCGCTGTCAGACCAAAAGCATCCAACTTCAAAACCCTAGAGCACATTACAAGCGTTACTGTATTGTTTGAACCCGAATTCAGCGCCTTAAGGTGCTGCATTGAAGCATCTTCAAAGACTCTGCGATGGTTTTCGAATAAGGTAGAAAGCAAGAATTAAGAATGGCGATCAGAATAGGACTGACCTCCAAATTTTCAATTTTTCTGAGATGAAGTCCACGAATGCACATGAGCGACATTGCACACCAGTTACATTAGGCGTGAAATCTTCCAATCCAATTACCTCAACCAAAAACATAGTAATACTGCAGTGCACGTTGCATGGTTATAAATATTGGATAAAGTGTGGAAGGGAGGAAGAACGAAAACCTGTTGTATTTGTTGCGATCATGGTGCATATGAAAGTTGGTGAAACGTGTGAGCATGTCCTCAAAACTGCTCCCACCAAACGTATGTATATAATTTAAAAATATTAAAAGAACGGTAATCTTCCACAAACCTTTTGGTGCAGAAACAAACCAACAACCAAGGTTGAGAAAGGAAACAAAGAGAAGAATTCCAAAACTCAAAAAGAGTTAGGTACATACCCTTTATTGCGTTCATGCATCGGCAAGTTGGCAAACCTACCGATCACATCTTCAATACTGTCTCCAGCAGCCACATACCACGAAGTAGCATTACGGTGCAATTCGACCCATCAAACTTAGACCCGCGACCACATTAGGACGACTCAAGCGATAATTTGGAAATATTATTTAAAGCCACGTTCGTTGTACAGTGTCCACAGATCTTCACTTAACTTGTTTTGAGTTGGAATCTTGAGATGTAAATGACCATCTGAGCTACTCACGGACTCTAAACAACCTCAGTGACCACTAAAATTACGGCTAAAGCATTTGAATAGCATCATTACTTATACACTCAAGAGCGATCGTTTTCCCATGACAAAAGATCAGGGGACTCACCAGCAATTACTATATTGCGTGAGCTTCCCTGAAGGCGAAAACACGATGAGTGCAAGGTCGATATCACAAAGCACCGACAACTCATAAGCCTTTTTGATGAGCCCATTGCGTCTCTTTGAATACGTGACCTGCCTGTTTGTAGGATTCTCTATCTTCTTAATCTCTAACTTAACCCTTCCCATTTTTGCTGAAAAAACCTGCCTCCTGAATGTCTCACCGACTACTTAAAGCTGTCGCAAACATATATCTCCGTATGATGGACTACACCGTTCTGTGGTTGCACAGGACCAGCAACTCGGTAGAGAATACTCCAGCGCATGAGAATATCAACAGTGGGGTAACTGTCCAACAACTCGGCTCAAATTCCACTCCCGGACCTCTCATGTTGTCCAACTCGTAAGTGAAAAAACCCCTTGAGATTTTATGCTAAAACCCCGACGTAAAAACTCGCACGAACACATCAACGTGCCCAAGGATGCGTGCAGTGTGATCAGTATGCATCACAAGTCCAGGCGCGAGGAGGACTGGCGTGGTTGAAGCGACAGAAATTTAAGCCCCAGGTGGTGCAGGTGCCTGAGAAAGAGACAAGACCTCAGACCTTTCACTTTTGCGACCTCCGCTTGCTTGTGAGGTGGAGGGTTACGAGGCTGCTTGCGGCTTACTTGCATGCTTGGAGCTCTATAGCGGATCGCCAATGCTGTGGGACCCCCTACCGTCGAGCAGATCAGGTGAACCCACCAGCCTGGCTCATCAGCATTGTTGCTCTCCTGCACAGCAGGGCCTAACGCGCCGAGCCTCGTATCCTCCTCGATCCCTTCGACACTCTTGCGTCTCTCAGCAGTTACCCGACCACTAGAGCACAAACCATCCATCTAAATCACGTAGCTCCTTCCATACAACACCGAATCTCCTCCTGGCAACTGGACGGTATTTCAAGATTCTCGTAGATTCGCATGTGACGGAACAGTTCAGGCCTTCTACCGCATATGCAGTGATCAGTTAAATTTATCCATCCTTTTGTTTCAAAGCCACATCTTTACGCCATCACCTGATAACAAATTCAGAAATCTCATCCTGAGTGCGATAACAAAGTTGACACAAGGTGCGTATGTCTCATTCTCCAGACTTTTTGTAGCTGCCGAAGAGGGAGCTCAAATTTGGTGGATTGGGTGCTGGAAATTAGCTAGTCCTTTCGAGGGAGAGAGAGGATCGGAGCCTACTCCTAGACACAGATCGCTCCAAACTGATTCTTCAAAAGCCATCGCTCCGCGCGGCCCACCACCGCCTCCGCGCCGCATGCAGTCGCCAGGCTCCAGTTCACTGTGGATGTGCATGACGAACAACGATCGAGGATGACAAAAGGAGGATGATAATGTGTGGATGTTATACTATGAATGAATAATGTCATTGGTGAGAAATTAAGAGGATGGAAAATACAATCGATGATGAAAATACATGTGGATGAGAAAGTGACAGAATGGGGTAAAAGATTCATCCATCTGCAGTTATTGACAGAGATTGTAAGTGTGCACGCAATTTCTATTGATTATTTCAAAATAATGTTGGGATATGTGAACGGTATCGTTCATCTCCTAAACATCCCATCAACACCATGATTTAGAAGAACCTGAATTGTTTGTTTATTTGTAAGCTCTAAACGTTGCATTTACAATGGATTACCTGACAATAAATACTGGTGTTACTTTAATTATGGAATCCACTTTTAAAAAGAACCAATATCTTACTTCTTTCTTAAGAGAAGTTTTATATTTATTTCATATAAAATAGAAAAATATAATTAATTTTTATTAAATTATTTAATTATGTTCAATGAATTAATATATAGTAATAAAAAATTTATTATTAAATTCATAATAATTCAATAATCCATAAATTTAAATATTAGTAAATCTTATCATAATAAGCCAATAGAAATTTTAAAAATTAATTTAATAATCATTGTAATGATTTAATACTTTTAAATAAATAGAACTAATATTTTTAATATATTTTGATTTGTGTACATGTATGTATTAATTTATTAAATTTGATGAATATTTTTTATAACATTCATAAAATATAGTATTATATTTAAACTTATTCACAAGCTAAATTCTTTTTGTAAGTAGGAGTTTTAAATTTGCCAAAATGAATGTTTAAAACTCCTAAGTAAAATTTAAATAACAATGAGTTTGTAACTTTTTATTTTTCTTGTTTACATTTATAATTTCTTTCTTTTTTGTTTTTTTTTTCAAAATATCTAAATATATTCCCTTTATTATATAAAATAATTAAAATAGAATATTTAATTAAAGAAGTAATATAATTATTATAAAGCATGCTATATAAACAAAACTTGTACAGATTATAATACATTAATCTTAGACAAAAATAGAATAATTTTAGTTAGACTTGAAAACAATAAAAGTAGTTTTAAAAAGAACATTGTCTTGAAAAATCAACCTTTTTATCCACTTTATGTGAGTTGTTTTTTCTACTCTATTATGTATTTCTATTCCTACATGGCAAAAATAGTTAATGTGTATACTTTTGATAAACCTAATTTAGTTATAAATTTCACTTGCAATCTAAAACAGTATAAATTCACTAAAATATTTTTTTGAGAGACAATAATCAAACGACAAATCAAATAATGCATGGTAGATCTTTGAGCTAATATTTTTTTATCTTCTTTAAAAAATTCAAAATAAAGTGTTGGAAGATATGATTACAAAATTGTAGATCATAGAGTTCCAAAAAAGAGCTTCATTTCATGTGCACTTCTTATTAATTTTTAAGAAAGACCAAAAGTTTTGTGAACCAATAGACTTTGATAGTATAGTTTCAATAGAACTATTATATCTAATTTGCATCCAAAGCCAATTAAAATACTTATAAGCTATATGGTTTATAAGCTATATTATATAAAAATTACTTCTACACTATGCATGGTTGACAAAACATATAATAAGCACTATCTCTATAAGTTTGTTGTAGAAATATAATATCCAACAACTATACATTTTGTAATTATTCTAAAAATTACAAACCTTTTTATTTTTATTTTTTTATCTTTTGTAAAATCAAATCAAGAGGTATATTGATGCTTGATATGTTATAATATCAAAAAAAATATAATATATCTTTAGATTTCAAATATAGATGGATCTCTATCTATTACACTATTACAAATATACTTATCAAATTAACAATTAATAGTATTTAGTACTAATGTACTTCTAAAATATAATGCACATAGTGTTGTTAGATTAATGTGCAACATCATCAACAAAAAAACATTATAATAGCCACAATAGTGGACTTGCAATTGCTTTTGATTTTTTTTTTTTTTTTTTTATAAACAACGGTTGAAATTTTGAGTGCCTTGTAAAGCAAATTTGTTACACCAATTAGTACCTTCATAAGATATTATTATTCAAAATCGAACATAATTTAAATTTGTTCAATCAATTAGACAAAATCATATAGTCAATATTGTTTATACCTAAATTAAACTCCATACAACTCAAAGCACCTCATACACATACATTTTATTCTTTGGATACAAGTTTGAGATGTGCAAAATTTAACCTCATTCAGCAAGATTCATTGTGGCATTCCCATGGGCTAGAGCACAAGCCTCTCACAAGTAACCTAGAAATACATGTATTGACATAGAAATATAAATAAATGAATAAATAAATCTCGGGACGCAGCCGTGGCGGTAGAATAGCACACCAGGGTGAGGCACGCGCGGGAGCCATTCAGCCTTCCTCCTTTGCAACAACGGCCAAGTGGCCAGCTCCCACAGGAAAGAAAAAAACTTTCACAATGCCACAATCCAATTCAGCGTCAACTCGCACTCACAATCACCCCCCTCCCTCCCTTAGGTCATCTGTCGATTACTTTGTTTTGCTATTGCAGCAATTGCAGCAACGATCGCCCTGAGGTGTTCTGCTCATTCTGGCTCTTCCTGTGCTTGTGAGTAAAAGGACCTTTAGGTTGTTTCGCGGAGGAGAGTGTGGGTGCAGCGATGCAAGTTTTGTGCTGTAAGCCTGGCTATGGAGGGCTTCCCGGCACTGTGCTTCGGGGTCTTGTGGCGAAGAAGGCATCGGCGGCACTGATACGTGCGTTGAATTCTTCTTTTTGCCGTTTGTTTGTTTGGTTTGTAAGGCTGTGTTATTGTGCGCTTGGTGGGGGGTTTGCGAGCTTATGGGCGAGTGTGTGATGTAGTAGCAGGAAGACATGCCTGGAAGGAAGGGGGCAATGCGAATTGGACACAGGTAGTGAAATTCCCAGCAACGATCCCGGTGAGAGACTTCTCTGAATATTTTTATATGTTTCTTGTTCTTGCCTCCACTTGAAGACACACTCGTTTCTATAATTTCTTCGCCACTTAAAGGGTATGTGGAGGTTAATTATGATCTTCTAGTATGGTTGGATGCAAATGATCGGGCCCATGGTTGGAGCCTTGAAACCCTTAATCAAGATTCTAAAAGAATTGCTCCTGTGGGAATTTATTCTGCATGTGCGACAAGGAGAGGTTTACAGGCTTCTGAATTATGGGTTTGCTTAATGTGAGCAGTGGTGATATATATATGTTCAGAGTGTACAGCACCGAGGGACGGGCATTTGCAGAGCTGGTCTTGAGGATGATGCGCCCTTTGCTTTAGCTATTGCGGCTTCTGTGTTAAGCACTCTCGTTCTTCCCCCGGATACTCCAAGTGAGAAGGGAAGCGAAAGTCTTTCTCCTCTCGGAGGAGATGATGTTCGATACGCAGCAATGGGCATAATAAGCTTCATTCCTTTGTTTAACTGGCTGGTAGCTACCTGATTCTTCTAAGGTCATGATCTTTTCGTTGTCGGACCAATTTAGGCTGGTCTTATACTTTTGTTTCATGTTTTTGCCAGTAGGATATTGTGATTTTAAAACGTTTATCGTCAGTATTCAAAGGTATGCTTCTCCGTGCAGGTATGGGTGTTTGCATGGCTAGATACTAGAAAACAACGTTATCTCATATATGCTATTGTATATATCGCTCCCTATTTGAGGTATAAAATTCTTCCCTTCTGAAGTTTGATTCTACAGTTCAGAGAGAAGTAGGTTGTGCTTGGTAGTATTCTTTTGGTGGTTGAGATGGTTTTTGCGAATGGTCTTGCCTCGTTTCCTCTGAACTCAATGGAATTAGTTTTGGTATCTCAGAATAAGTAAACTTTACATGTCAAAAGGGATGCTGATTTCCATATGCATTTTGTAGAGGTAACCGTCTGGATTTAACGTCATACGGGTTGACACTGTTAGCAATACTTACACGGCAGTGCCCTGCATCATTTTGTAATCAATTTATTAATTTATAGAATCTGATATTCAACTCCTAACTGCGACATTGAGCTAGGGATTTCATATCTTAGTTTTTATTTTATGTTCTCTACATTTCTATGCAGATCAGGACTCTCTCTTTCACCTGAGGCTAGCTGGCTCCCTGTTGCGAGTGTACTTGCCTGCATTCTCCATGTTCAGGTAACTTCTTTTAATTTCAATCCAAAGACCTGTTGTATCCCAACTTCACAAAGTTTTGTAAACGCTAAGTTGCTATTAATACAAAGCGGTGTATCTAATATCAAGCACTGTGAGGAATTATGGTTTGGAGTTATTGTGTTTGCAATGTAAGACAATGGATTGTAAAAACTCATGTATGAGGTCAAAATGTTTGAGGGCTTGTGACTGTCAACCATTAGATATTTTTTTAATTTTTTTAGTTTTTTCTTTCCTCGGCAAGCTTTTCGTTGCAATTAGTGTAGATAATTTTTTAATGTTCTGAAAGCGATCTCGGCTTTTTGTTTTACTGAAGCTTGTACGATTGATTCCCATGCCGTAAGGTCCATATCCTATGGTGCTCGATAATGTCCCTCCATGGTTTAGTGTTAATCTGAGGAACAAGCAAAGAGAGTCTCTTTTACCAACTGCGCCAAGTTGGGTACAGATTATCATGCAACAACGTGATTCTAGATGAAGGTCGTATTGTGGCCGAAACAACATGAAGCTACACGACTCCATAAACTCTTTGCAGTTTTTCGTACTTCAGTAAGTGCCCTGGCTTTGGTGGTGTTTCCACCGTCACATCTGCAGGTTGTATAGTCATTGTAGTCTCCGCCGGTTGTCACTCAAGCATAGCATCTGCTCTACGACGACGATCATTGAGGTCTAGGGATAGGCAAAGAACGATATACTTTTATGCATTAGCACAGATCTCTCCTTCTTCAAGCACCTATGTACTTTAGTGTGGCTTTTGTTTTCAACCTGTTCCTCATCTTACATAATAAATTTTGGAAGTTTTACATGTGTGCTTATGATATAATAATGTCACCTCATGTAAAAGTTGACGAGCTGACTCTGCTTTCTCAGCATTCATGTATCGTTTACCAATGAAATTTTCGGAGGTAACGTTGCTTGCTCGCCTTTCTCTTTTGGTTGCTGTATTGGCAAGTGATAAGTTATTCTCGTTATCTCATTTAAGTTTTGCATCTGAGCTTGTTTGGCTTCGTTTGCGTAATCGTTGTGCTTGCTTCTTAAGAAACTTGTGACTTGTCCTATTTATTGACGTGTCTTCTGGTTTCTTGTACTCCACCATGGCTAACTCTAATTGTAATAGCGTAACTCAATAAGATGTGGTATCGTCTTGGTACTTAACGAGGATATCTGCATGGTTTGTTTTATCCTTAATTTTGCAAGATTTGCTTAGTGACACTGTTACTGAAAGCGTATTTGCATTGGGGTTGTTTATCTTTGTTGGGTACTACTTGAGGTGATGATTAGCAATTTCTTTTAAAACATGAAGATGCGTTCAATCCAGATGACAGTGATACCCACGAATTATTGCAACAATTTATGCTTGGGCTTGCGTAGGTTCTGATATAAGTGTCTTTTTCTAAGTAATAGGATAATCCTAGAAAATATAACAGAATAAGGTTTTTGCAGCTCGACATTTCGGCCAGTAGTGAAGCGCTTGAAGACCTGGGCATTTCCAAAGCTCTATTCACACGCGATCAAGTGAAGCAGATTAAGGAGCGCGCTGACACCCTGCTGCTGCGGTTGCAACAATTGGCTGAAAGATCTGTTGCTGGGTCATCTTCTTCTATTGTGAGTGGTTCTTGTTGTCATGTTTCAGTAACTTCGTGCGTATTGAGTCAATTTTCTGTGCATGCAAAGATTGGACCACACATATAAATCATTGATTATCACATACGAATTCTCCAGATGACCACCATTTGAATGTCAGATGCTCTGGAACTGTAGAATGTTTAACAGACCCTGGCATTGGATGGTCTTGAAGTTTGTGATAAGGCGTAGTACTCATGTATGTTTTCTTACATCGTGGACTTATTCCTGCTCATCAAGGCTTCTAAAGCAACTGGAGAAGGAGAAAAATCGATCTCAGCAGAGGATATTAGCCGAGCGGAGATGGAACTATGGGATGAGAAATTTTCAAAATCAGTCGCCAAGGATAGCAGCGAAGCAACGAGAGATGATGATTCGTAGCTACTCATCAGCGTTTAGAATATAGGCTGTAAATTTATCATGCTAGGACTATATGATGCTACTGCCCTTGCGTTTAGTGATATTCACTGCATAACATCCAAATATCATCCATATCTTCCATGTTGTGAAGAATGTAACTTGTATATCAAATGAGCTTAATATGTCCCAATTCACGTTGTCGGTGAAAAGGATTAAATAATGTTTGCGTCCAGCGTAAGATTTTTTAAGTTTGTTTTTTCAGACACTTTAGAGCCGTTGGATGTTGCGAGAATCTAAATGTCTTACTACTCCGTCACCACCGGTAGAATGTCTCACATCTTATATCAATTGACACATTGTACGTTGATAGAACAGGAGGGTTTTATCCTCGATGTGCAGGCATTCCGCGTCGGCGCAGCTTGGGACTAGAGACGTCCGCCGCATGGATGAAACGAAACTCTGCTTGCCTCCGTGGTCGGATACAGGAATATACCTCATGTCCAGAGTATCTAGTAGTACAGGAATTATAGTACACTCCACATAAGTTCGTCAACCTCCCAGTGTGATTCTCGGCCTCAGGTTTCTGCAGTTCCGCAATGTACCCAATCAACTCCTGCGAACAATCTTGTACTACGAACATGTACTCCCCTTCTACTACCAGCCTCGCTGCGACTGTAGTACACTGCTTTCTCGTGGTCTCCCTCCACTATGACGATCCTTCTATTGCTAACTTGCCAATCTGTATGGCCATCATTTGAGATTTTGCTGCATTTGTATATTGTCAAGCGGTGGCGATTACTTGGGTGAACGAGTTTGTTGTACTGCACATTAAGAGAATCAAGCTGGGAAACTTGCTTTTTGGGGTGGTGGATGATCGTTGTGGTGATGAAATATTCTACGGTGCAGTACCCATTATGATTTAGGTCTAGTGTCAAGAGTTAGATGTAGTACTTGTACTGAATGTAGAGGAACGCACATCTGGTCAAACTTCTGATTATGTATCTCCCTACATAAGTCGACAGAAGAACAGCTCTAGGAGGTATCCCGTTGGCCAGGTTTTGTGGAGATGGCTCTCAGAATGAGATTGGTGACTTGAGGTGCGCATGCCCATCAGACGATAGTTGTATTACACTCCGACCTTCTTGTTATTCTTATTAGTGCAATTCTCGGCGCCCCTTCTTTTCTGTTTTTTTTGTTTTTTTCTGTTGACATCAAGGTAGAGAATGCATCCATCTACACCTCATGATAATACATGCTCGTAACTCATGTCCCTAAGCTGTGTGACCCGCTCACAAGAAGTCCCGCATTTCCCACAATTCTTAGTACTCTAAGCGACAAATTTCTCATGTTTAGATGCTTGCTAAGTTAGAATGAGAAGGTCGAGTAAGAGTTAGACCACAATCGATACGATACTGCAGGTTTCTCAGAGAGGAAATGCTTGAGCTACTGCAGCAGAACTTCGCGGATTGACAGCCATAGCCAGCAGAGAAGAGAAGACAAAGAGAGAAACACAGTTTTGCAGCTGCGCATTGGTATCAAACAACGTACCCCATGAACCACCCAGTGTGGTAAACACATACTAGACAAATTTTAGGCCCTGGAAACGCACATGTAACTCAATGTAATGGGCGTGTCTGAGATGGACACAAGGTGTCCGACGAGCAGGCAAGAATCAATCCAGGAGCTCAACGCAGAGTCCATTGGACAGGCATCGCTGCTGGTCTCCGGATCGTTCTGGAACCCGACGCTTGCGTTGGAAATCCTTTAAGCTCTGCGGCCTTGGGAGGAACGCTTTCAGTTTGTTGGGAGATCCGTCGCGATGCCTGACCTGTGAACTCTGCCTGTGTTGTGACGCGTGACTGGACAACACCGGATTAGGGTTTTGGTGCCAGGGAAGCCTCGGAGATTCGAACCATTGTCGTTGACGGCGTCACGACGGTAAATACGACGGCGAATGCGATGGCGAACACTTCGACGGCATCGCGTCGGAAAACGCCTTGTTGCCCACCTTTCGTCTTTTATCTTGATGGAATTGCATTCTGGGGCATGGGTTTATGTATGTGTTGCAAAACATGGTGTAGATGAAGTTATATACGTGTGGATATATATATATATATATATATGTTCGACCAAGATTTTATTTTAGAAATATTATCATTTACACCATAGAAATATTATCATATATACATTGATATAATATAAAATATTTTTAAAAATATATTTGAAATTTAAAATAGTTATTTTTATAATAATATAATTTTTTTATAAAAATATTAAAAAAAAATTTATTAATAAATTTTAGTAGATAATATAAAGTAATTATACTATTTATATATTTCTAATGAGAATTTGATATAAATTTATATAATAATATAAAGTATATAATATATTCATTAGAAATATATAAAATAATTCATATTATTATATAAATATTTATATATTTCTAATGAGAATTTGATTAATAATAAGAAAAAATAGAATCTTGAAGAAAGATATAAAATTTATTATAATTATGTAAAAAGATCTTACAATTTAATTAGTGTACACAACCTTGTGATACCAAATAATATATTTATTAAAATTATTTACAAAAAACTACTATACTAATGAAAATATTAATAACTTAGAAAAAAATAAATCAATCTCTTTTTATTTTTATTTATAAAAGTATCTATTATAAATGGATGTTATTGTAGATGTTTGTTTATTAAAGAATTTGTGATTATTAAATTTTTTTTGTCTTTTTAAAATTAATAATAAAATCTTACTAATAAATATTTAAGATACTCATAAATATTTAATTTAAATTAATAATTAGTTTTTTATCTAAAATTTTAAATTATATTTATATACACATATAGATACAAAGATATACTTTTGTGATATTCTTAGATTAATTTTTTAAATTATAAATTATTATTTAATATTTTAAATATTTTTTTAAAAAAATTAATATTAAATTTAATGATATGATTAAATTTTTAGATTTAAAACTTACTTTATTAAAAAAATCTCAATCATATAGAATATCATACTTAATAGGTAGCTTTAACCATCATTAATATCATGATTAGCATACATATAACACATTAATTTTAAACAAAGAAACTTTATATTGATATTTTATTTTATAATTCTTGTACAACAAATTTTTATTCTTTAATTTAAAAATACAAATATGTTGTAATAAAAGATCAATAGCTAAAAATTTTAATTTGCATTAGCTATCATTTTTTTTTGCTATTAAATAAATAAACTTTAATTTTTTAAACCTCTAAATTTTGAGGGGCATATTGAAGAAAAAATATTTTATAATTTTAAATATTTTTATGGCCAAATATATAAAATAATATATTTAAAATTATGATTTAAAATCAAATAATTATTTTTTTAATATTAAAGAATATATTATATTTAAAAACACTTAAAAAGATATTAACAATGACCAAATCTATGAATGATTATCAAATTCTTGCATTAAATACTACTATTGATTCTAAGAAATAATAGTTTATTTTAGATTTTATTCAAAGATAAAATATTTAATAAATAATATATAATATATATTTGGTTTTTATAATAAAATTATATTTATAATTGAATTTAAAAAAATCTTCTTATAGTATATTATTATATAAATAAAGATTGTTATACACAATAAATCAAGTGCCATAAATCAACATTATTTCCAAGACACGAAAATACAAAATAAGAGACTTGAACTCGAAAGAAGTTTCAAGAAGAAACTAATAAGGACTTGAATTATCTAGATGAATACACAAACAACACCAAGAAATGTGAGATAGAACT
This sequence comes from Physcomitrellopsis africana, assembly GCA_036785485.1. Classification (NCBI taxonomy): domain Eukaryota; kingdom Viridiplantae; phylum Streptophyta; class Bryopsida; order Funariales; family Funariaceae; genus Physcomitrellopsis; species Physcomitrellopsis africana. Next base: position 887,778 of record JAWRVF010000024.1, on the reverse strand, counting down.
CCAAAAGATGTATTGTTGAAACTAAAGAACTCTTTAGTCTTGATTCTAATATATATTCATGTCTAGAAGCTTCTTGAGCAACTTTCATCAAATTAGGAAGCTTCTTCAGCAGCTTTCATCAAATTAGAAAGTTTCTTGAGCAGCTCCTATCAACTTGGAAGCTTCTTGAGCTCCTTCTAGTAACTACGAAGCTTCTTGAGCAACTTCCACTGACTAAAAAACTTCTAGAATATTTTAGAAGGTATTATGAATTTTTGAAGTATATATTCTCAACATCACCTCCCTTCTCTAACAATGAGTTTTAAAAGGAGCTCATGCTTTTGGAAATCTTCTTATATACATAGAAAGTCAAAAATATGTATCAAGGACACGAATTAAAACAGATGTATAAGTTAGTAATAAACTATGTCAAAAGAAAATAACAAGGTGGAAGTATGTATATTCAAGAAGAAACTGAAATAGCTATTGCCAAAGATTAGAAATTACATGAGACTTTTGAATTAGACTAGAAGTAAGAAAGGAATTGATAAGAGTGAAGAAGGCTTTAATCTTGTCTCTATTTATACTATCTATCTAAAAGCTATATGGCGGTGTTATATGTCGTGAAGTCTTGCTTGAGAATGCTTCGGGCACGTGGCTATAGAAGATAAAAAAAAAATATGCAATAATAATTAGTCCTAATCTCTTTAATCAATCTCTAAATAGTTTTTAATTAATCTTTAATTAAATCCTAGTCAACCATGGTCAAATCTTAACAAATCCTAAAAAAATTCTAAATAAATCATAGCAAACCCTAATCAAACCCTAATAAATCTTAACAAATCCTAAAACAACCTTAATCAACCCTGCTCAAATCTTAACAAATCCTAAAATAAACTTTAAAGAAATCCTAGTGAACCTTAGTCAAATTCTAATAAATCCTAAAATAAATCCTAGTCAATCTTGGTTAAATCCTAAAAAATCCTACAATAAATCCTAATTAAATCCTAGTCAACCTTGGTCAAATCCTAATAAGCCCAAACTAAACCTTAGTCAACCTTGATCAAATCCTAACAAATCCTAACTAAATCCTAATCAATCCTGGTCAAATCCTAAAACAAATCCTAATTAAATCCTAACAAATTCTAAAACAAATCCTAATTAAACTCTAACAAATCCTAAAAACAAACCCTAACTAAATCCAATCCTAAACCCTAACCGAACCTTAATCAATTCAAATCAACCCTAGGAAAAATTAGAACCTCAATATTTGTCAATTAAACCATTGATTTTACTTAAAACTTTGTACATCTTTCAACCTCTTAGTCAACAACAAGCACAATAAATTTGAAGGAAATTGAACTTACCAAATGGAAGAAAAATCCTAAAAACTCCTCAAGTATTGGCTAGTCTCCTTCTCCAACCTTGATGTTGATCTTCTAGTACTAATTTCTCCCTTCTTCACTATCTAATTAGTCTCAAATCTCTCATATGTGTAGAAAAATAAGTCTACTACCCACACACATAAATTTCACTCCAATCCAATTGGCAAATTGCTTAAGATCTCAAAAATCCTAATTAACCTTCAAAGCTTAATTCCTAAGACCTTGACCTACTTAAATCTCAATTACATACAATTAAATTGTTAGATTCAATTCAAATTTACAGCAATATACAAGCACTATTGTATGCACCAACTCACAAAATATCACTTGTAGATCTATGACTAACCTTACAGAATGCTCAAAAATGTAAACTCCAATATATTTTACAAAATTAGAGTCACTAAAAAATACCTCTAATTTTGCAAAGCCATTACAAAGTCATTATCAACTCAAATCACTTCCAACTAACTCTCAAAGAAAGATCCTTTAGTCTTCTCTCTAATCCTATCTTTTGATCTACAAAAAAAATCTTAACCCACCATAGGCACGTGGATTTGTGCATCAGGGTTAGATTCTGACCCTGGCTCATAACTGGTCCTCTTTGGGTATCTATTTTGAGATTTTTGTAGTAAATTTTTCTATAATCTATTTTAAATTCCTTCCTATATATGCCTATATCATTTTATTTTCCAATCTACTTTGTTTTGCCTTACTTATGGCCCTACAAAGTAAATAGAAGCTCATTTGTAAAAAAGACAGCATTAACACCTATTAGTTTTACTCCCTTTTTACTATTGTCTATTTTCCTAAGATAATTTGCTACAATATTTTGAACTAAGATCTTCTATAATATACTATTTCCAAACTCTTTCACCTAATAGCCACGTTGTATTATGACATCCACCCCCCCCTAAACTTGTGCATCCTCTGGCATGCGCCAAGTTTGTTATTGTATTGATGTAAAATATTCTTCATCTTGATCAAATTCTTGATCTTTAATTTGTTCCTCCTCTTCTCTTTCAATATCCTTCAATAGATTTTGTTCTTCATTAAAATGTATATATATTCCTCTTTGTCTGAATAACTTAACTCGCTTGCTTGCTATAGGTGTCTTCAATTGTATTCCATCAAGTTCCCGTAATAAATATGTTCCATTATCATAGACTTCTATCACAACATATGGTTCAAACCAATGCTTGGAAAATTTTCGTAATATACTATATTGGTTGTCCAAATTATTATCATAGACTAATATCTAAGCACTTTCTTTTATTTTTGTAGGCCGTAGTCAATGTGTTTTATGAAATCTTTCTTTATTCTTTTCCCTTGCTTCTTTCAACCTTCCTATTGCCACTTCAATGTCTTCAGGCCTTCTTTCCAATTGTTGAATCCGTAATGCTAAAAGCTCTTTTCTTTTAAGATCATCCTTCCAAGGTAATATTTTCCATATAGGCACTGTTTACTTTGCCATTGCATGCTTTTAGTAACGCCTTAACAATAGATGAATGTCCATGCTCACTCTTCCCATTATCTTCTGGATTATATAATGTTATCAAAGAAAGTTTGATTCTCATTCTATCAAAGAGTTTTCTTGCTTTTTTTGCATCCAATTCACCTCTATTTGCCATGATTTTTCCCATACAATCATAGCGACAAATAATATCTTCTAGGAAAAATTGACATACACTTTCAGTACTCTTTGTTCTTAATGCTTGTCCTTCAATTATATTTGATAAATCTTCACGTGTGAGTATCAAATATTTCATTTGTCCAAGTCCCATAGGCATTGCCACTAAATCCACTATCCACTTATAATGTAGTGCTAGAGAATAAGTTGGATGTAATTCATCTCGATGTCAAATATTAGAATAAAATTGATAAATTTCACATGATCCTATAAAATCAACCATATCTTTATATATGCCTTTTCATTAATATTTTTCCTTCAATTTAGTAAAAGTTGTCCATATTCCTCTATGCCCTGCCCACAAACTCTTATGAAATTCCTTAATAATCTTTTATTGAGCTTTTAAATCACATATCACCCATTGTGGTACTTCTTCTCTTTTCTTTGGATGCTTTCATAAATATCCATTATCTTAAAAATATCCATAGATTTTCTTACAAATTTTTTTAAATTTTTGATCTGTCTAACCTTCTTGTCGCTTTAATGTATTTAGATATTTTCTAATATCTTCTCATTCACCTTCATATAAGTCTCTTAAAAATAATTCCAATGGTACAGTCAAACATGCACCTTCTTCTTTTGATAATGCATTAGTATAAAAATTTATACCCACATCATCTTCCATATCAATCATATCTTCTTCATCATAATACCTTGCACTTGATAATATATCTGCAACTGAATTATCCCTCCCTGCAATGTGTTTAAATTCTGGGTTCAAAGATTTGATATATGCTATCCACTTTAACATAGCAATATCAAGAATTGAACAACTTGTAATCATACCTAGTAAAGGTAGACAATCTATTTCTATAACTACTGATGTACCAATCAAATATTCTTTTTCATTTTTCATAGCAGTTACTACACTCCATAATTCTCTTTTAATTTGTGCATATGCTCTTTGTCTAATATTCAAAACCTTTGCTCCAAACCATATTACATATCTATTCTTTTTTTTATCATCTTGTCCAATTGCCCAACCTATTTCAATTGGACTTGCATCAACTGTTAATATTATTGGTCTTTCACATTCATAATTCACTTTTTTCAAAGTTGGAGGTGAAGAAAGAAGTTCTTTCAATTTTTCCATAGCTTTTCTTTCTTCTTCTTTCCATTAAAATCTTTTATTCTTTCTTAGAAGCTCATATAATGGATTTGCCACATGTGCAAAATAAAGTATTGATATATGATAGAAAATGCACGTTCCTAAAAATCTTCTAACTTCCATAGTGTTTGTATATTCTTTCATCTTTTTAATAATATCAACCTTTTCAATACTTAGCTTACGTCCATATGATCCACACATGTGTCCAACAATCAATATTTCATTTATTCCACACATAGATTTTGTACTTGATAAGGTCAAATGTACCTCTTCTAGTTGTGATAAAATCTTTTCACAATTTATAATATGATTTGCAACAAATCTTCTACAACCTTTCTGATCCAATGTCTCATCTTTTTCTTCTTCTGCACATCTTTTAATTGGAACATCATCTAAGAATGGCATAGTCTTTTCTGGTATAAATTTCCTCAATACTTTGTTCATTCCATTCATCATATGAGCTATTGAATTAATAGCCCCTTGAGGCAATGTACACATTCTTACAAAATCCAATGGAGTCTTCATAGTAGTTAAATCTCTACTTTGTAATCCCAATTGAAATTGATCATATCCTGAGTAAAGATCATCCATCGAATAGATTGCTCTTCCAGTAAATGCCTCTGCAAATTTATCCATAATTGGACTTGAATCCATATTTCAAATAATTATTTTATTTACAAATTGCATGTCTTGTATAAATCTCATTGTTCCATTTTTCTTTGATACCATAAACCATCGATTTGAATAAGATGCTATAGACGGTTCTAAAATCCCCATTTTAATTTTTTCATTGAGTAAGTTTATCAACTTGGATAAATGTGCTCTTGATATTGGAATTGGTCGTAAATTCCATGGTTCATGAGAAACAATAAAAATAACCATAGGTGCTACAATATTTAGATTAGCACATCCAATTTCATATGCTTTAAATGCAAAAGCCTTTTCATATCGTGAAAGCATATTTCTAAAGCATTTTTCTTCACATTTTGTCAAAAATCCTTCACATCTAACTTTTAATCCATCTAATGTAGCATCCATAAATTTATGCCCTATCTTCCTAAGATCTCTCAAATTTGGTTGTGTAGATGCTCCTCTCACCTTTTCTTTACAATCTGATGGTAGTGGCAAAACCACTGGTTTAACCTTTTTTGCCACTGATTTATACTTAGTTTCAACACATACCTCTTGGCAACTTAAATTTTTCATAAAGTTTTGAATTTCATCATAAAATTCTTTAGAATATACATTGATAATTTTATTACCTCCTTGTAGTCCATATTGCAATAAATAATTTAATTCTTCCATAGTATCCGCAAATCCAACTTCTTCAAATGCTCCTGATATAAATTCATGCTTAACCAATCCTTCATTTTCTTTCAAAGTTTTTTCCATATTTTTAATATAATGTTTATCTATTCTTTTTATCCTTTCAATAGTTTTAAAAGATAATACACCATCTTATTTCAATCCAATAAGTCTAATAGGTAATGTCATCTTTGTTAAATTCAACAGGAGCATGTCTTCTTCTAATCCATTGCAATCCCGCTTTATAATGGTGTGCAGTAAAAACCCTCAAGATCTTCAAAGTTCTCATTTGATAATGGCTTATCTCTCAACTTATCATGATTTCTTTCATGATCAACATAAACAGTTAAGAATTAAATTGCTTTCATTTCATCTTGGCTTCTTATTCTTGTATAGGCTGAATCATCATCCATAACCTTTGTTTCCATTCTTGTGGTAGTAATAAATGGTTGTCCCTATATAATTAGATATGTAGACATATCTTGTATAAAAAAATGTTGTTCATGAATGACATCTCCTATCATCACCTTTATATTTGGACAAGCTCCATACAATTCTCTCTTTGAATTATTTGCTGATCTTATCATCCATCCATGTTCAGTATCAATTGGCCATTTTTTTTTTTTTTATATAACTCTTTTGATATCAAGTTGATTTCAGAACTATGATCAATTAGTGCTACAATCGGCTCTTCTAATTCTTCTAAATTTACTAAAGTTTCCGTTGTAGCTCTAGTCCAAAGACTTCAAGAATAATGACTAGAAGCTTGAATATTATCTTTTTTATCTGTGAACTTGACTTGGAAACATTTCCAACCAATTGCATTTCAATTTCTTCATCTTCACTGCTTTCCATTGCCTTTGTACCTTATATATTTGATGTTAAAGTATCACCAATAGATTGTTATTTTTTTTTTATTATATCAATAATAACTTCATGAAACTCCTGTTTTGCAATTCTTAAAACTTCACCAATTATAAATTCAACCTTTCCACTTAAAATCCGCTCTTCCAATACCTCTTTTACCAAAGTTTGTCTCTAATTTTTCTCCACTCTCCTTTAAATGTATCATACCATCCTTGAAAAAAACAACTCGTTTATGTAGTGTCTCTAAGAAATTTTCACACTCATTTCTTCAATGATCCACGCTATCACACTACATGCACCTATGTATTATACCATCTATTTGTCCAAATTTTTGTCTTGTTGATACCTTTGATGATTGGCCCTTTTCTTCAAGTTTTATAAATTTTATTTGCAAATCTTTCATTTCTCGTATGATTTCATCAATGCCCATTTCTTCTTTCTTTGATGTTACCATTGAAGGTTGAATCATAGGTGTAGGATGGTTCATAGGCAATTTTACCTTAAAAGCTTGCAATGGTCTTTGAGTACCCAGCCTATCTTTTCTCCTTTTTCTTTTTGCAAGTATTCCGATTGCTTCTTCTACTTCCTTCTAATTTGATGTCAATCCTTCTTCTTCTTCTTCTTCTTCTTCTTCTTCTTTATCTTCAAGTAAAATTTTCAACTTCTCATATAGCTCTCCATCAGCCGCTTGAAGAAAAAACTCTATTTTACTTGGATCTAATAATAGCTTTTCTTTCTTTCATAGATGAAAATATTGCCTTTCAAACTCCTTTAATAATTTTGTCACTTGAAGATCCTTCTTAGGCCTTTCAATCCATTCAAAAAATGTCATTTTTGTAATCCAATCACTGTCTTCAAAAAAATACTCATCTTTTAATGCTTGAAAAAACTTTTTCCATGAACCTTCAAATTGTCCTATAATGGACTTCACATGGCTTCTTATCTCTGGTATAGTAGCCAATTCAAATAATTGAACCATCTCCTTCTCAGAAACACGCTTCAATTTCATTTTCTTAACATAATATCTTAAATATTTTGTAATATTCTTCCCTTCAAACTAGTCGATCTTGTCCACAACTGCCTGTAATGCCTTATTTGACATACCTTCTTTGCAATCTTTCACCTGTTGTTGTTGCATGAATAAAGCAAATGTTTCAAACATGCTTACAGAGTTAGGATTAAAATACATACCTTGTCCTCCTTTGCTACCTCCACTTGTTGCTCCACTTACAACTCCACTAGAAGCTCCAATTGATGCACCATCTATAATTCCCCCTTCAACTCTCTTGCCTTCCTTCTCCATAAGTCAAATAAATCCAAAAAAAAATCCCAATAATCTTCTACCTTAAGCTTGTCATGTCGGGTTCACCAAATTATATCGTATATCATGAAGTCTTGCTTGAGAATGCTCCGGGCACCTGGTTGTGGAAGATAAAAAGAAAATATGTAATAATAATTAGTTCTAATCTTTCTAATCAATCTCTAAATAGTCCTTAATCAATTCTTAACTAAATCTTAATCAACTCTAGTCAAATCCTAATAAATCCTAACAAATCCTAACAAATCCTAAAACAAATCCTAAATAAATCCTAGCAAATCTTAATCAAATTCTAGCAAATCCTAACAAACCCTAAAACAATCCTAATCAACTTTGATCAAACCTTAATAAATCCTAAAACAAACCCTAAAGAAATCCTAGTCAATCTTGGTCAAACTCTAGTAAATCCTAAAACAAATCCTAATCAACCCTGATCAAATCTTAAAAAAATCCTAATCAATCCTAATCAAATCTTAATAAATCCTAAAACAAATCCTAATTAAATCCTAATCAACTTTGATCAAATCTTAATTAATCTTAATTAAATCCTAGTCAACTTTGGTCAAATTGGTCAAATTCTAAAAAAAATCCTAATTAAATCTTAAAAAATCCTAAAAAAAATCATAACTAAATTTTAACAAATCCTAAAATAAACTCTAACTAAACCCAATCCTAAATCCTAACCAAACCTTAACCAATTCAAATCAATCCTAGGAAAAATTAGAACCTCAATAGTTGTCAATTAGACCATTGATCTTACTTTAAACTTTGTACACCTTTCAATCTCTTAGTCAACAACAAGCACAATAAATTTGAAAGAAATTGAACTTATCAAATGGAAGAAAAATCATAAAAACTCCTCGAGCGTTGGCCAGTCTCCTTCTCTAACCTTGATGTTGATCTTTTAGTGCTAATTTCTCCCTTCTTCACTATCTAATCAGTTTCAAATCTTTTTTATGTGTAGAAAAACAAGTCTACTACCCACACACATAAATTTCACTCCAATCCAATTGGAAAATTGCTTAAGATCTTAAAAACCCTAACTGACCTTCAAAGCTTAACTCCCAAGACCTTGACCTACTTAAACCTCAATTACATACAATTAAATTGTTAGATTCAATTCAAATTTACAGCAATATACAAGCACTATTGTATGCACCAATCTACAAAATATCACTTGTAGATCTATAACTAATCTCATAGAATGCTAAAAAATATAAACTCTAATATATTTTACAAAATCATAGTCACCAAAAAATACCTCTGATTTTGCAAAGCTATTACAAAGTTATTACCAACTCAAATCACTTCTAACTAATTTTCAAAGAAAGATATTTTAGTCTTCTCTCTAATCCTATTTTTTGATCTGCAAAAAGAACCTTGACCCACCATAGGCACATGGTTTTGTATGCCAGGATCAGATTCCAACCCTGGCTCATAACTGGTCCTCTCCGAGTATCTATTTTGAGATTTTTGTAGTAAATTTTTCTGTAACCTATTTTTAATTCCCTCCTATATATGCCTATATTATTTTATTTTCCAATCTACTTTGTTTTGCTTTACTTATGGTCCTATAAAATAAATAGAAGCTTATTTATAAAAAAGACAACATTAACACCTATTAGTTTTACTCCCTTTTTATTATTATCTATTTTCCCAAGATAATTTGCTACAATATTTTGAACTAAGATCTTTTATAATATACTATTTTCACACTCTTTCACCTAATAGTCACGTTACAACACGACAACGATATTCTATAGGACCTTTTACACGTGTCAAACTTGTAAGATAAGTTTTCTACATGTGCACCACGTACTTGGCTTGTTCCTTAAGCTACCAACATGTGCGATATACGGCTAGTATGTTCCAAAAGCTACCAATATGTGCAACATGTGGCTAGCTTATTCACCAAATTTCTAACCTATCAATTACCTATAGACATGTATAAAGGTGATTCCATGTCTATGAAGCTTCTAGGAAGCTTCTTTTTAAGATATGATCAAATTTATTTATTTTACCTACTTCTATTAATCTATATTAATTAGATAGTTATTGGAATAAATCTTATGTCCGTGATATTATCCCTCCTTTTAGAGACGAGTTCTACGAAGAGCAGTAATTACATGTTGACGAAGTCCAAGATACGTCGAATTATACTTGCCACATACTCTGATCTTTGTTCCCTTTGAAGGTAGTTGATAAGTCCTTTCAGCCATCGATAATGTCCCATACCAGGGCGAGAGGACTACCCTATTATTGATCATTGTTGAGGTCTTTATAACTTCTTTCAAAGAAAATATTAGAAATACTATCAGGAGTAGTTCCTACCTCTAAAAGTATCACCAAGCAACGGGAGTCTCTTCCAAGGTTGTGATACCAAACGCGTTATATTTCACCATCAATCCGAGGAAGGACATGTCATTCTTGAAGATCTTCATCTCTATTCCGTCGTCTTGAAGGTTGTGATAATTGTAATGTCTCATCTGATAAATCAACAAACAATGGCTCTTAAGTTGAATTTGTTGGTTGTTGATCCTCCATCTTTGTAGTACAAATAAATCTAAAGAAATAACAACAATGATACAAAGTAGGATGAAACTTCTATAGAACTTGTTTTGCTATATAGCAAAGATTTTCTTGATTTTTTATCTTAATTTTGACAGATGTCGTCGATGAAATGTATTGACTTTTATTGATGCATTTGCTAGATTCTTGGATGGCTCCCATAAGCGTTCACTAATATCATATTCACGCCAATGTACAAGATATTCTAATCGATTTTGGTACCGCTTTGAATTTAAAATCTCTTCAACCTCAAATTCTTCATTGTTGTCCATTTCTATAGGAAGCAATGGCATTTGTCTTTTTTCTTGAATATCTACTGTTTTATATGGCTCAAGTAGTAATACATAGAATATATGATGGATCTTCATAGATTTTGGTAGGCATAATTCATAAGCAGCTGGATTGATTTGTTCTCATATCTTATTGCCCACGTAGAATTGAGGTTGTTCCTTGTAATAGACATTTGCATTGATTTTTTGTCATTCTTGAGCTTTTTTTAGTTATGCCTTCATTGTTGCATATAGCTCTGACAAATGATTCATCAAATCTTTCACTACATGATTAACATCTTTTAAAAAGTCAAAAGTATCAAGTTGTGGATGATAACCATAATTTGCAAAGAATGGAGTTTGTTAAGTAGAAAAATGTACCAAATTATTATAAATAAACTCTACCAATGGCAAAAGAGTTGTCCAATCATCTTGATGGTAGTTGATGGTATATTTCAAATATTGCTCCAAAATTTGATTTGCTCGTTCCGTTTGTCCATCAGTTTGAGGGTGGAAAGTTGAAGATAATTTTATATCTACCTTCAATATTTTAAAAAGAGTCTTCCAAAACCTTGATATAAATTGTATTCCTCTATTTGATATAATATCCTTTGGTAGTCCATGATAGTGATAGATATTATCAAGGAAGAATTTAGCTGTTTCTTCACTTGTAATAGATTTTGTACATGGTACAAAATGTGCCATCTTGATAAAATGATCTACAATCATGAATATAGAGTCATATAAATTTGATTTTGAGAGATCCGTGATAAAATCCATAGAAATAGAAGATCAAGGTTGTTTTGGTACATGTAATGATTGGAGAAGTCCATAAGGTCAATGATGAGGAGTTTTTTGATCTTGAACAAATATCACATGATTGTACAAACTCTTTAACAACCTTCTACATCTGAAGCCACCAAAAACCTCTCGATATCAATTCTAAAGTCTTATTATATCCAAAATGTCCTACCATAGGGAGGTTGTGACGAGCTTCTATAGCACATAGTCATATTGCACCTTTTAGAATATATAGGCGTCCTTTGAAATAGAGCAAATTATTCTTAAATTCAAACTTGGAAGTATCATAAGACTTAGATGAATTATTCTTAATCTCATGGGTAAGAGGATCTGAAGACATACTGGACTAAATTTGCTTGACAAAAGTAGAATTAATAGTTAATGTTGATTTTATTGCTTGAAGATGAAATTGCTTCGACTTTAAGAAGATCGTTCTTTGTTGATCAAAAGCTGAATCTCCTTCTCTTTATACAAGATAAGAACGTCTTGAAAGGGCATTAGACAAACCTTGTTGTTTTCTTGGCCGATAGGTGATACTAAATTTGAATCTTGACAAAGACATGTTCTAACAAGCTTGGCGACGATTTAATATACACATGGACATGAAATACTCGGGATTCTCGTGATCTGTATATACGATGATTAGACTAGAAGTGCCATCTAGATAGTGACGCCATTCTTAAAAAGAATCCACAATTGTAAAAAATTCTTTATCATGGATTTTGTAATTGATCTCTGCTGCTAAAAAATTTCTTGGAATAGAAAGCTGCTAGGTGGAGTTTGTCATCTTCTCCCATTTGTGACAATACTACCCCCAAAGCAAAGTTTGAGGCGTTTGTTTCCATAAAAAATGCCTTAAAAAAATTGATGCAATACAAGATTGGTACAAAAGTAAAAGCTATCTTCAAAGCCTTGAATGATGCTTCTGCTTCTTTATTCCACTTGAGTTTATCCTTATAAGTTAAGCGTATAAGTGGAGCTACAATTTGAAAAAAGTTCTTGATGAAGATTCAATAGTAATTGGCAAATCTCAAAAAACATTGTACATTTCTTATTGTTTTTGGAATCTTCCAATCTATGACTGTCTAAACTTTCTTATGATCCATTTTGAGACCATTATTTGAAATGATGTATCCTAAGAAATCAACTTGAGTAGTGTGAAATACACACTTTTCCATCTTGGCATATAATCCTATATTTCTAAATTTTTGTAACACACGATGAACATAAAGTTCATGTTCTTTTGTATTCTTAGAGTAGATTAAAATGTCGTCTAAATAGCAGACAATAAAATCATCAAGAAACTCACAAAATACGTCATTCATAAGATGTTGAAAAGTAACTAATGCATTTGTAAGTCCAAAAGACATGACATTATATTCAAAATGTCCATACCTTGTTCGAAATGTAGTCTTCCATTTATCACCTTCTTTGATGCGCAATAGATTGTATGCTCCTCTTAGATCTATTTTTGTATAGATCTTGGCTTAATTCAATACATCAAGAAGTCTAGATATGAAAAGTAGAGGATATCTATTTTTGATGGTAATATTATTAAGCCCTCAATAATCTACACACATCCATAGTGACCCATCTTTCTTCTTTACAAACAAGATAGGAGCTCCTGTTGGAGATTTTGAATGGCGTATGAAATTCTTGGCCAAGTTCTCATCTATATATTTCTTGAGTTCAGTCAATTCATTCTGGGATAGATTGTAGATCGGTCCAAATAGAGACTATGTTCCATCTTTGACATCAATTAATCAATCATATGGACAATGCTCCAGAAGAATGTCTGTATTTTTTTTTTTCAAAAATGTCTTAATTATCTTGATATTGGCTTGGAATGCCACTTGAAGTCCTTCCACCATCAAAAATAGGTGTAGCATAAATAGCAAAAGATGATCCTTTTTTTACTTCATTCATAAATGCTTTTGCGCCTATAAGTATGGATTTTACTATACTTATTACGGATGCAGAATATAGACTGGAAATCTAAATAAGAAGTTCAAGAAGAATTGGCAAGAACTAGATTAATCGCATGAATATAAGAAGAATACCAGAGAGGTGAGCTAGAGCTCAAAGAGATGTGTTGTCAAGACTGAAGCCTTGACTCTTATATATACTCCTATCTAGGAAGCTTCTCAAGCAACTTCCACCAACTAGGAAGCTTCTCAAGCAACTTCCACCAACTAAGAAGCTTCTCAAGCAACTTCTATCAACTAAGAAGCTTCTTAAGCAACTTCTATCAATTTGGAAGATGCTAGAAGATTTTGAGAGGTTCTAGAGAGTTCTAAGAACCTTCTAGAATGTTCTAAAAGGTTTTAATAAGTATATCCTTGACATCACATCCTCCTCTAGCTTCGAGGTCTTTGAGAAGTCATTTGAGATGTATGCTCACAAACGTAGAAAATCAAAGATATGGTGTATAGTCTCTCCAATATATTCCAATTGTCGTTCACGAGGCAGATAATTCATGGGTCTTTGTAACCATTGATAATAACCAATACCTTCCACTTGAGATCATGCTTGAACTTCTCTGTCTTCATTGTAGAAGTGACCTGAAAATATTATTTCGCCACTACTTTCATGAGTTGGTTCAATTTTAAAGACAATCACAAGTAACCCGCTATTTTATATTCTTTGACGTCTTTTTGGTTCTTCTAATTGTTCATCTCGAGGTCGACGTCGTAAGCTACTCGATTGAGATGGCATCACTAGTGTAGTATCCTTATTTCCACTAGCCATATCTAAATACACCATGAGATTAGATATTTTGATACTACAAGAAAGTAAAATGCAACAAGTTATATTTTGATAAGATCTAAATCCTATTTATTCATTCCTTTGGAAAAGATTTCATCTTCACGTTTTGTTAGTGGCTGACTTTTAGTTTATCAGGATATCGTCGATAAAATTTTTGTACTTTTTGCAGTGTATTTGTTATATTTTTTACTGGCTCTTAAGTCTGCTCGTTTAGATCATAGCCATGCCATTGAAGTAAATATTCTAACTTTCCTCGTCTTCGTCGTGAATCAAGGACTTCTTCCACCTCATATTCTATGTGGTCCTTGATTTCAATATAAGGTGGTGGTGGCTGTATCCATCCTGGTAAACTTGATTTGCTATAAGCTTTTAGAAGAGAAACATGAAAGACTAGATGTACCTTCATAGATGTGGGTAGTTTCAGTCGATAAGCCATCGGATTGATTTGCTCCTGAATGCAGAATAGTTCCAATTTCCTATAATTGAACTTATTGCAAGGTCAAGTGGTCTTGATGTTTCGTCGCAAGAGCCAAACCTTATTTCTAATTTGAAAAGCACGAGAATCCTTCCAAAATTTGTCTGCAGAAGCTTTGTACAAGTCTTGAGCTACCTGTAACTAAAGCTTCAAGGTGATCTGGATCTCCCTTAAATGATTTGCAAGATCTTTAGCTGCTAGATTTTCATCTTTGGATTTATCCAACAAATCGAATTTTGAATAATATCCATAATTTATAAAGAAATGTGTTTGTTGGATTGAGGCATGGACCAAATTGTTGTACGCAAACTCTGCCAATGGTAGATATGTAGTCCAATCATCTTGTCAATAGTTAATTATACATCATAGATATTGCTCCAAGACTTGGTTAACTCCCTCTGTTTGACCATCAGTTTGAGGATGGAAGGTAGAAGAGAGTTTGATATCTACCCTCAGTATGTCAAAAAGCAACCTCTAAAACTTCAATATAAATTGAGGCACTCGGTCTGAAATAATGTCATCTGATAAACCATGATATCGATATATATATTGTCGATAAACAATCTTGTTGTTTCTTCACTAGAAGTTGTCTTTCTACATAGAACAAAATAAGTCATCTTTGTAAACTGATCTACCACCACGTAGATAGCATCAAATGTTGTAAAAGGTGGCAAATCTATGATGAAGTCCATAGATACTGAAGACCATGGTCACTTTGGAATTGGCAAAGGTTGTAAAAATCCGTAAGGGTGATGTCGAGGATTCTTTGAACTTGAACAAAGGTCACATGATAACACAAAGTTCTTCACTATTTTTTACATTTGGGGCCACCAAAAGTCTCAGAAAATAAGCTCCATTGTTTTGTTGAATCCGAAGTGATCTGTAGTCGGGAAGTCATGTTGAAATTGAAGAATACAAAGTTGAATTGATCCTTCCAAAATGTATAGTCGATCTTCAAAATATAATAATTTGTCCTCAATCTTGAACTTCTCTTTGTCAAAGTGCTGCTTCATATCCAAGACTAATCAATCCACAATTGATGCTCCATGGACTTGTTCTTATAAATCAACATCAATTGGTATAATCATAGAAGTGGTGCGGAGGCAAAATCGTTCTGGTTGTAGCAAAGTTATACACTGCTGATCAAATCCTACATCTCCAATCTTGGGTGCTAGATATGATCTCCTCAATAACACATCTAATAATCCTTGTTGCCTTCATGGCCGATATATGATGATGAAGTCAAATCAAGATAATGACATGTTCTACCAAACTTGGCGACGATTCAAAACTTGAACTATTGTGAAATATTCCAAATTCTTGTGATTTGTATATACAATCATCGGATGTGCAGCACCTTCTAATAAATGATGCCACTCTTGGAAAGAATCAGCTATCACAAGCAACTCTTTATCGTGAATTTCATAGTTGATTTCTCCTGCCAAAAACTTCTTTGAATAGAACGCAATTGGGTGAAGTTTATCATCCTTCTCCATTTGTGATAATACCACTTTTAGCGCAAAGTCAGAAGCATCTATTTCCAAATAGAAGGCCTTTGTAAAGTCGGGATATACCAAGATAGGAGTTGTCATATACGTCGACTTCAACTCTTGAAAAGCCTCTTGTGCTCAAGTATTCCACTCAAGTTTGTCCTTTGATGCCAACCGCATTAATGGGACTGTGATTTGTGAGTAGTTCTTGATGAAAATATAATAGAAGTTGGCAAACTTAAGAAAACATTCCACATTCCATATTATCTTAGGTACTGCCTAATCCGTTACTGCTTGAATCTTCTTCTGATCTATCAATAATCTTTCATCTGAAATAATATAACCAAGAAATTCTACCTTGAATTGATGGAATACGCATTATCTTAATTTGGCATATAATCCCGCATCTCGAAGTTTTTGTAACACCAACTTTACATAACCTTCATATTCTTGAACATTCTTAGAATAGATCAAAATATCATCGAGGTAACAAACAACAAATTTGTCTAAATACTCTCGAAAAACAACATTCATCAAATGTTGAAATATAGCTGGTACATTAGTCAATCCAAAAGACATTATATTCAAAATGTCCATATCTCGTTTGAAATGCTATCTTCTATTCATCTCCCGCCTTTATTCATACAAGATTGTAAGCTCCACAAAGATCTATCTTGGTGTATATTTTGGCTTCACCAAGTTGCTCCAAAAATCTAAATATTAGTGGTAATGGATATCAATTCTTCACAATGATCTTGTTCAAGCCTCGATAATCCACGCACATTCATAATGAACCATCTTTCTTTTTAACAAAGATGATAGGTGCACCTGCTAGAAATTAAAAATGCCGAATGAAATTCTTTGCAAGATTCTTTTCAATGTAATCCTTCAATGTTGAGAGCTCATCTTGTGATAAATTATAGATTGGGCCAAATGGTGGTTGTACTCTCTCTTGGAGATCTATAGCACAATCGTACAATCGATGCTCTAGTAGCATGTCAACATTCTTCATTTCAAAGACATCCTTGAATTCTTCATACTGCTCTAGAATAATCAAAGTCGGAGTTGCATCTTCTCAAGCTAGCATTGCAAAGATGACAAGAAGTGTATTATGCTTGGCTTCTTTTATGAAGGCCCTCGCACCTATGAACAAGGATTTGTTTCTAGACATTATCTTGGCAGGTTCCAACATTAAGGATTTTAATGGAAATGTCACTTTCCGCTGTTGTGGTGAGAGTCTTAGTCCTAAGAAATACTAGGTCTTTTGTGCCTCTAGTTAATTAAGTGCAAGATGAGATCCATAAGAGTTCATAAAATTGAAGAATTTACATTAAAACAACATACTTCATGAACCCTAATCTATTCTATCTTTAGAGACCTGTCCCTAATTTTGATCATAAATCCTAGGATATTACATCAATTGTAAAAAAAAATTTGAACAATATGTACTTAAAAAAGTAAAGAAGCAAATCCTATAAATCTTTTGATTATATCTCATGTGGTTAGGGAGAACCATGTTGTCAAAGTAATCCCTCCATATTGCCTTTGATTTTGGACCCCCTTTGCTTCACACCTTCATTGTTCCTCATTAACAAAGACCTAAGTACTGAAATTTGGTAGGCTTGTGGCTTGTTTTATGTTGTAAACGTACTCTAATTTTTGCTCCAAAAGTTCTCTTTGAACTAGAGTTATAGACTCTACCCTTCTTCTTTAATTTTGTCTTCTAACAACTCTAGATCCGACCACAAATTTCCTCATAATTGTTCAAACATAACTCCAATAGCAATCAATTTTTTACACAATTTAATAGACTCATATATCTACAAATTCCAATAAATTTTACTCAAAATGCTACTTTGATCACAAAGATATGCTCCCTCAAACTTCACTAACTTGGAGATAGACTCTTGTTACTTTGAAAGAGCATAACATTTTATTTATAAAATGAATGAATATCAAACTTACTCTCATCTCTTTCTTAACTTATATAGGTTATGTCTACCAAATTTCACACTCAAATCCATCTCCTAACTCCCTTTATACCCAAAAAAAATCCACATACCCACACTGCTTATACAAACCTCAATTCTGCCTTCACCATATTTCTCTTTTCATCCAAACCCGGTTACAATTTCACTCATAACTCTCTACTCAAAGATCATATTGACTTGAGATTTTGACACAAAGTAGTTAACTCTATAAGAAAAAAAAACCCAACATATTTTGCTTCTAGAGCCTTAGTGATTTCCAAGAGCCAAGGCCCAAAATTTAGTAACCTTCACTGCCTTAGTTTTAAACACTTACAACTTTGACGACTCATATTTCCCTTGATATTTAACCAAAAGACATGAAAATTATCTCTATATGTTTTTTATCTTGTCTACTACAAATCCACAAAAACTTGTACTTAAAATTCTCTCCAAGCTTCCTCTATATACAAAAATATATATTGCCTATACAAAAATCCTATGCACCTCCAAAAAAACTCTCTCTTCTCTCTCACGACCCCTCCTTGTCATCCACGCCCGGTCTCTCTTTTTTTTTTGGTCAAAGAGACACCTCAGCCATGTCTTCCCACCTCTTTAATCTTTTATCATGGATTAATTTGAAGAAATCTCACTTTTTGAAGTAAATTTCTATTCTATCTTCTTACTACCATTTTTCTACCAACTTCTCCTCTAATTTCAGTCCACAACATTTAAGTTCAGATCTAAGAGAGAAGAGAATAAAGATAAAATAGATCTAAGATAAAATAGAAGAAAATCTAGTAAGTAGAAAGAAACAATTAATATTAGATTAGAAATAAATTAAAAAAAAACTACATCCTACACTGCCAAGTCAAAGAAGCTTATGTGGTTAAGTTCTTAGCTACTTTGGAATTGACGTGAATTTGAATTCACTTGACTTCACTGTAGAAATCCTTGGCTTCATTACTTGGTACTGCTAGTGGAAATTTCAATAGGAAATTAGTAGCTTGGCCTACCTATCATCCGTGAGCTTGTGATAAATATTGTAATCTCCAAAATAATGTGATTATAATCACAAATCCTTCTTTTTTTCATCCTCTCCTCTTGTAATCTTAATCTTTTTATTTTAACACATTTTTTTATATCTTTCACACTATGTTTTAATTTATAACATGACATCCACCCCCTCCAAACCTACACATCCTCCAAAATGTGCCACCATTCATTCTTCATCTTCTCCATCCTCATCTTTAGTTTCCATAGTATGTGTATCCTCCATTGATGTAGATGATAGCATTTCAAGACTTTCAAATGAAAACCTCTCATTCTTCCTTCAAAATGTTTTCACCCGTTGTCGTATGACGTGGCCTTCTATTTGAGAATACACTGGGTACCTGGCTGTGGAGAGTTGATTTGAAACTTGATGGCAAAAATCCAACAGGTGGTTTGTCCTCAATAAAAAGGACAAATAATACAAAAATCTCACAGAAGAGAAGTTATATATATAAACCCTCTTGTATTCAAGTAAGTTTGTACAAAAAGGGTTCAAATTTCTACAAAAACCCTTCAAAACTTTATTCATCCGCAAAGATTTATTTCTTATTGAACTTTAGAATCCAATAACTCTTGATCTAACCATTTAGTTTCTATAAAATTTAGTTCAAAGTATAGATGATCTTCTTAAGTTTTACCACAAGTTAGAATCGATCATAAATTCATTTCCAATTGTCTGATATCTTAAAACTCCTAGCAAGTACTTAAAATCCTAGCTTAGAGACACCCGAGCACTATTTTCCTTATATCTCACAAATCCAAAATCATAATGCCACAAAAGTTTTGCACATAGTCTTGTGACATAAACATATATACTCTTGAAAATTTTGAGCCAAAAACCTATCAAATTGCATAAGATATAGCTCAAAATGTAACCACTATGTAAGCGGGTCACTTACTACCCTTAAGTCTGTAAACACTAACTTCAACTCCCAATATCTCCTTTATTCTAGCTTGGATTTTATCAAGCCATATATAAAATATATAGCCGTAAAAGTGTTCTCTCCAACCCTAGTCGCCGATCCTTGATTGCTCTCTGTATGCGTGAGTTATATCCAAAAGGGTGACAATAGGTCCAAAATCAACACCTTAACTTTGAGCGCCTATAACTTCTTCATAAAAAGTGCAAATCACACAAAATTTGCACCTAAACCAGATCCAAAAACCTAAACCTTATGATCCTAGCCTTTGATGTTCAATTCCCCTCCAAAAACAAATCCTAATCCCTAATAAACCCTCGGGCAGCCTCCTTGAAGCTCATTGGGCATGATTTTTGGCCAATTAGAATAGAGATTTCTATCATCCACCTCTATTCATCTATATGGATGGCCAAACTATCCTTTTTATACTAAAAACCCTTCTCTAACCCTTCTTCTTATAAGATTTACATACTTGGTGCTTTAAGCACCAAATAAAAGAAGTAAATAAGATCTTAAGGATCACCAATGTCTAACATAGGTGACTTAAGATATATACAAGTTACTATCAATATAAAATTAACTTCAAAAGTCACTACTAAAAAAAAAATAAGGTCATATAAATCTTAATATTAATTAATAGATCTTTTAATAGATCTTTTCTAAACTAGCAATCTAATCACATCCTATAACCAATAAAAATCCATTGATATGACTTTCATTTAGCTAAGTAGTAAATTGTACATTAAATATACATGTATAATTTTTTCACATAATAGCCAAACCACAACACGACACCGTTTATTTGCTATTGGATTTTGAAATAAAGTTCCATCTAATTCTTAAAGTAAATAAGTGCCATTTTCATAAACAATGACAACAATATATGGTTCAAACCATCTTCGAGCAAATTTCTTCTGAGTGCTATACTGATGCTCCAATGTACTATTATAAACCACCATCCAATCTCCCTCTTCAATAGGCTTTATTCGCAATCAATGTGTCTTGTCAAACCTTTTTTTATTGCTAAGCCTTGCTTCTTTAAATCTTTCCATTGCTTTTTGATGTACCTCTGGTAGTTTACCAATTTATTGTATTCAAAGTTCTAGCAACTGCTCTCTAGAAATTCCATCTTCCCAGGACAAATACAACCATGTACAAATTGATTCTTCAATCGGCATAATAGGCTTTTGTTCCAATATAAATTCAAAGATAGTAAAGGTACCTTGTCTTCTAATATGTTATCTACCAAATGAAATACTCTTGTTGGTTTGAAGTCTAGCACCATATACTTGATACCAAAAAATATAGCCATTGAAAGAAGTACCAAAATATAATTCAAAAATCAAAATGGGATCTTCTTCCCAATAATAAAGTATAAAATTTAAAAGAGTAAATTAGAGCTATTAGAATATGCCTACAATGGATGATCACATGTAGCAATTTTTGTGACAAAATCAAAGAAAGACTCTCAAAAGTGTTTGTCTAAGCTCCCATATCTAATATTTATAGAAATTTTAGGAAATTAGCATTCAAAAACACCATTTAACCTATAAAAACCACTATTCAAGGTTAAAAATGAGATCTAATCACCAAACCAACTACTTTGTTAGATTTCTTGACAAATTTCACATTAAACAAGTACAAATTTCATTCAATTTGGATATGATAGACCTTCAAAATTGAAGTTTTAAAGTTGATACTTAATTATGAATGAAATTGTAGCACTATAGATGAAATTGTGGCTACATCATTCCAAATCCTCTAACACCTTGTTCGAGTTCCTCCAACTTCAACTCTTAGGCTATTTTGAAAAATTCTTCTAATACTATCAATTTTTCAACCCACTAACATTATAATCAATGGCTGGAAAGAAAAAAGAAAAAAGAAAAAAAATCAAAGCCAAAATCTAACATCAAATATGTAAACCTACATTAAAACATAGGATGACAATTAGGATTCAAGACGGTGACTGAGCTTGAAAAGAAGGTACCTGTGTTAAGATCAAAGTTGAATAATAATCAAATACACACAAAAATAAAAGCCAAAGTATTCACCACAATTAGCAGAAATAACCATGTCGTGTTTCTTTTTGTAAACAATTTATAAATAAAAACAATTACACTCTACGACTAAGTACATAATCCATTGAAAAGTCAATAACTTAAGTGCAATCTTACTGCAAACACTGTTGATGCGCTCACACAAGCTCCCGAATGCTGCAACCATCTGCGGCGACATCCGCAAGCAATGAAGAATGAATTGAAGCGAGTGAAGGTAGAATCGGTGGATCAGTAGTCAGGTCTGGGAAGGCATCTGACAAACACGTGTGGCGTAACTCACAACACGCTTCTGCAAATTCTTCTCATGACTTCTGAATATACAACGAAAAGCCTTCTGGAAACACACACACACATATATACAGTAACAATAATAGTAATGTAAGGTCTTCTTCACACTCGGGTGGCGGCGGCGTCATTAATTTGCATTGCATTGCATTTCACCTCCATCAAGTTCTCGAGTTAAAATCTGGGTTCGTCCAAGTTGTGCGGCGTTCCGATCTTCGTGCAGCTTGCTGAACAGATTGCTTGTGAAACAAGAAGCTTTGGGAGCTCAAGGGTACGCTAACCAGGAGCTTTGTGTCTTATGTCGTTTGAGGTTCGAGGTGGAGGATCTTGCTGTGTGTGTTTATGACGTTTGAGGGAGAGGCTGCACGTTTGGTGTATTTTTGGTGGTGACTCGAGAGGAAGCCCGTTGAAACCTTGCATCTGTGTCTGAGCCTAAGGGTCGAGGCGCAATTTCTGGTTTCGGTGTTTGAAGTGATGGGAGAAAGCGAGTTGCGGGCTGTTTATGCAGGAGCTTTGGCTATGGCGAGGTTTTAGCTCGGCATTGACATAGTAGCAGCGAGGTGTGAGTGATCCAGATCTCGTGGGCGATCGTGAAGTGGGGTGTCAAGATTGTGATTATTGTTTGGAAGTGGATTTGTCTTTGGTGAGGTGAGTATTAGCTGCGGTTATACAGAGCTGTCAATTGGGAAGGGAGAAGTGAGTCTTCGGTGTCACTCAGCTGCTTTGTGTTGACACAAATTGGTTCGTGCATCCGACTAAAGTTGGTTTCCATGGATATGGCGCACCATGATAGTTCCAAGGTTCTGTAAATAAGGTGCAGTTACATGCTTGTGTAGACCTTTCTTTTAACCTACTTGTGTCTAATGATATGCTACGATAGTGCACCTTTGTGAACTGAAACGAAATACGAACGTCCACGTTATTGTAGTTGGTTGAGACAAAAGAACAGAAATCATTTGAGAGGCTGCAGTCATGGCGCTAGTAGTGATCTTTGCACAGTGATCGGCGATTCAAATTTTACTGTGGTTAGGAAAAGCTGGGAGAAATCATGATAGGAACCCCTGTCGCATTTGGATTGACCATGATTGTGTGCTTCACTCTACTTTTTTACTACTGGCGCATTCGGCAACTCCGAGCACGCCTCCTGGCTGCCCAATCTGCACCATTTCAAGACGACTTCCCCGTACGTGATTCGTCGCCAACTTTTAAGTTTTACATTTTCGATGGATTCTGTTGGTTGATGTATCTTTCTTGTTTGACGGAACCCAAATATGAATCCTTCAGTTTCTGTGCCGACAGGTTAAAGTTGGAATTGGGAAGCACGTTGTAGAGACGTTTCCAACTATCAAAGCATGTGAGCTGAAGTGCACTGCTAGAGAAGACCTGCAGTAAGTGCTGTTCTCTCCCCATCGGCTACGCTTGCTAGGAAGTCCGGGCATAACCCCCTGTAGTTACTTATGTATGTAACGTTCAAGGGTGTAAGTTTAAAACGTGGTTAACCTAGACATTGAATGTTTTTGACATTGAACATCTTGTGGCGTATGTATCTCTCGCTTTCGTTTCAGCGCTGCCCCTCTCGGGGTGGAACTGTGATCTGGCTAGGCAGCTAGAAGGCCTGTACTGCTCCGTTTGTGCTAGAGGCCCTGTAATTGATACTGTGAGCAGTTACAGTGGCTCAAGAGGTATGAGTCATGACTTTGTTGATGACGAGAGGAGCTTGACGCTGCTAGTACAGTGACTGCTGAGTTAACGGCTGCCTATTTTTAGAGCAGTGCTAATTCAAATGAAGTAATTTTACATGTACTGGTTGAGGGCAACCAAGTCAATGATTCACGTTCTAAAATTGATTTATTCCGTAGATGGAAAGCAAGTCATCAATGACTAAAAAAAGTATGCCTTCTTCACAGAAGAAAGGCTTTTGCGTGCGAGATGTCGATAAAATTAGTTCTTTCTAACCGATGAACTCAATGCAACCAGGTGCCCGATATGCCTCGTGGAATACGAAGAGTGGGAAGTTCTCCGGCAGTTACCCTTTTGCGGCCACATCTTTCACAATCTCTGCGTGGGTGCTTGGTTTGAGAAGCAAACAACTTGTCCAGTCTGCCGCACGAGCATGTCACAGTTTGCGGAACCATTCAGCCATCCTCTAGCTGGAGAGAACACACACCATTGTAGAGTAGGCCGTCCTCTCTCTTCGGATGTCACGGTGGAGGTGGCCAGTAGCGACACTCCATCCTGGATAATGGTCAACCGCCGTCTCTCGTTGCCTGCCTCAGTGTTGCCTGCAACGGAAACCACCGAAAGTACTCACACTTGCATTTGCTCCTCTGGGATTCCGAGTGAAAATGGAGGAACGCAGTCAAAGACTGATCGACTTATCAGGGAGTCGTGAGTACCTGCATCTAGATGTTCCTCAGAGGAGAAATGAGCTCCGCAGATTTTCATGCTGTGAAAACACCTCAAGAGCGGCGAGAATACAGGTGTTTAAAATGTAATCGCAACACGAAGCCGGTCAAAACTGCCACTTCTGACTCTTTGTATTCAAGGGGCGCACTTGAATCTCTGCATGAACAGGGAGATATTCAGATTCTGGTTAATTCAACCGAGCGTTCAGACAAGAACAGGGGAAAGCAATGACAATGGTTTAGCTGTAGGAGAGACGACCAATCCTCAAGAAACATTTAATGTGCAAGAAACAAGTAGAGAATAAGATGGTAGGAACACAATACATTACTGTGGGGGTAGATGATCCTGGAAGTGGACCTCATTCTGAAGCCGGTCCTAGTCTAAATCATAAAGAAAGCAATGTGCCAAAAGACGTGCACATCCTGTCAGACACTCTCGAAGGGTTCATCGAATTTCAAACAGTTCTAATGCAAAATGGTGAATTAACAATCAGAACAACGACCTCGTGACGTAAGAAATTACAATATGTGCTCCTGTCAAAAATATGCCAAATGGACACAATATGCTAAGCACCTTTGAAAGTTTCGCAGTAGCTTGCAATTCTGATAGCATACAATCGAAACGACCGTTTCCAGTTCACCACTACATACTGACTATGGCTTGCGATGTAAATACCACTAGGCCTGCACAAAAAGTGAGAGAGTAATGACCAACTTTTTCTAGGTTAATTTCAGGAAAAATAATTTCTTGAAATAGAAAAGTTATGTATAAACAAAGGATCTGTCTACCAAACGTATATATTTTCATCTCACATGAAATTACTCATGACCTACATCACACATCTGTACCAGCTTATGCTGCAAATGCGAAAACCAGGTAGATGGGATACGTGTGGTGCGAGTATCGATCGGTGATGAACTCTATGATGGCAACCAGAGCTGGAAACCATTATATAAGATAATAAAACAAAAATGGGACCCTAAATTTCTAAAGAAAGATGCATTTATTCCTCGCAGTCGCATTGATACTCCTGCCTGGAAAGATGAGAAAGTCTTGTCCTTTGTCTGTGTTCTCGCCTCCGCATCTGCGAAGCCGCAGTTGACAATTATAACCATCTTCTAAGATATTGGTCTGATCAAGCTTAGCATAATTTTTTTAACTAAAAGCCGTGAGAAAGAGAGAGAGGACAAGGTACAGTTTACACGCGTGCCTCGGGGAAGAGTCACGAGGTCTTTCGCGAGTGCATTACTGCCACCAGTCCATGCGGCTCCTTATTCGTCTTGATCACCAAAACCCTCTGCACATCCCAGTGCAGGCTACAGTAATCTGACTTGCACAGTTCCTTACGACCTGGCTCATCCTCCAGGCGTCTCCTGCTGCCCCCTGAAACCTCATCGTGTATGCTTCCAGTGACAATATTCAGGTTGAGCGATGACCAATGTAGAGACTGATCTTCGACTGATCCACTTGATTGTCTGTGTTAGCCCAGTGTCAGGATGAAGCGTCACGAAAAGAGTCACAAGAGGAGCCTTAGTAGCTCACGAGCAGAAGAATTCCATCGATCATAGGCAATTGTACCTGGCAATTCACATAATGGGCTGGTGGAGGTGTAGGCACATGCAGCTACAAGCTCTGGCTTTCTGCAATTTCATTGTAATCTATGTTTCTTCCTCGTCTTCCTTATCGTTCGCTATGAGGGAATCGCCATACAAGTGGCGTGACCTTTTGTCACCCGTTGCTACCTACGCACCAGACGTCATCACTCTTCTCGCATTGAAACAATCGCTAGGAAGCCCCACCAATCCTACGCTTGGAACTTGGAACATCACAGCGCCACTCTGCGCATGGAAGGGAGTGACTTGGTCACACGAGTCGAGCCTCCCCTTCAACTGCCAGGAGGAGTCCTTCACTCAGGCTTTCACTTACGCAACCGACCTAGGTGCAGTAGCGACGAGCTTGGTTCTAGACTCCGCAGGCCTATCAGGGACTCTAAGCTCCACCATTTCGCAGCTATATGAGCTCAAGGAGTTGGTCCTAGGTCACAACAAGCTCACAGGGGCCATACCCGGAGAGCTTGGAAATAGCCCCAGCCTCACAATTGTCTCTCTCGAACACAATCAGCTCACGGGGTTGATCCCCGCAACCATCTGGAACCTCTGCCGCAACTCGAAGCTCACCACTCTCCTGCTGCATGGCAACAATCTCAGTGGGCCCATCCCGCAGCCCTTGGGCGGGTCAGGCACCATGTGCTTCAAGCTCACGAGCCTCACTCTCGGCAACAATTCGCTCTCGGGAATCATCCCACCGTTTATTGGAAACTTCGCAAATTTGTCGTGGCTTGATCTGAGCAACAATAAGCTCACGTATGTGATACCTTTAAACTTCGCAAATCTGACGAATTTGACCGTGGAGACTGATCACGGGTTCAGCGTCGCAGGGAACCGCCTCATAGGCCCAATTCCTCCATTTAAGGAATCCTTCAACCCTGGCGCTTTCGAAGGGAACTCCCCATGGCTCTGTGGACCACCATTGACGACACCATGTGTTCACGATCTGGCACTGACGACGCACCAGCGTCACAGAGCAGGAATGAACCCACCAGCCATCATTCTCCTCATCACCGCCATTGTCGTGTGCATTGTGTTGCTATTTTATGGCTTTTTTCAGTTAACCACACAGTCGGCATGCAAATTGTTGCTCAAGAAGATGCGCTTACTTCCCGAGGAAAGGTCGCTTAATGATGAGGCAAAGTTCCCGCAGGGGAAGCTCGTGCAGTTCTGCGAGAGTGGCGTCGGACCCCTGTCAGAAGACACCGTGTTAAAATCCGCCAGCGAGGTGAGAACGAGACATACAGAAACAATGTATGAAATTCATGAAGTTAGCAGTGCAGTCAGTCAGTCATAGCCTAAGGTTCATAATTGAAAAACAAAGAAACAAAATGGCTTACACTAAATGCGGCACTTATGTGGCTACAGTAGATGGTTAATTTTCTAATTTGTTGACGTAGTTGATGGAGGAGACGAAGTATGGTAAGATCTATCGAACTTGGTTACCCAGCAAGCAAATGCTGTCTCTCCACTTGTTCAAAGAAGACCTCGCTAGAGACGAGCCTGAGTTTCTCCAAGGAGTTCTCCGGTTGGCAGTCATCAAGCACCCCAACCTTGTCCCATTAAGAGCTTACTACTTGAGTCGTACAAATGAGAAGCTGCTTATCTACGATCACGTTCTTGGCAAAACACTTGCTGATACCATTCACGGTCAGTCTAAAATACCGTACCCATATTCTTCTGAAATCATTTCCCATCAAAGTTTATATTAACAAAATTGCAATCGCAAGGTGAGTTCAGGCTATTCTAATGCAGTGTCAGATAAGTCACATAAATGCAGGAGAATGTACCCTGAACTGGCCGCAGAGACACAAGATTGCTCTCAGTGTAGCCCAAGGACTCGTTCACTTGCACCTCGAGCCGCCAAGACCACTTGTGCACGCGAATCTAAAGTCTTCGACCATACTGGTCGATGGACATCACAACGCCCTTCTAACAGGTTACGGACTGCATCTACTTGTGATTCCAGCAGCAGCTAACGCCGTCGTCCTAGATGCAGCCAATGAAGGGTACAGTAAAAAAAAACTTAAATACATTGGTCCAGGGCATCCAACCTCGTGTCCTGATGCTAGCACAAGCCACCCCTATTCTAAAGCTAAAAGCAATTGTGCAGTACCTAGGGACTGTTCATGAATTCTGAAAATACAAATAAAGACTATAAGAGGAACTGACTCCTGACGTGCTTCCAGATACAAAGCCCCGGAATTGCGAAAATCCAAGAAGCTTTCTGCACACATCGATGTCTTCAGCTATGGCGTAGTCCTTCTGGAGATTCTGACGCGACAAAAGCCAGGAAGAGTACCAGGGACTGATAGGACGGTTGTTCTGCCTGAGCTTGTGCAGACTGCCATTCTAGAAGAGAGACCCTCAGATGTGTTGGATCTCGAGCTACTGAAACCAAGTATGTGTACACCGACAAAGAATGGACTGGTTGAGGTAAAAGATTTGTATCAAACCAAATCCATAAACAAAAGTAGTATTTCAAACCAGTGCAGCTGCTTATTGATCTTTCTCAGGAAAATATACTTGAGAGAATAAGATCCCATGTCTGCCCATCTTGTTTTTGGGAGTAGATTTAAAAAGTTTAAAAGTACCGCTGCACGAGAGAAACAGTTAGTCTAATTAAGAGCACTATTTTGCCAAAGAAATGAATCCTTCTGCCGTCTGCAATGAATGCGCAGGCACTAAGACTGGGAATGGCTTGCTGTGCACCATCACCATCGCTACGGCCAACAATCGGGGAGGTTGTACAAAAATTAGAAGACATCCAATCAAAGTTTTTGACGAGAGACATAGCCTACACCAAGACATCCTGTGAGCTACAATCTTGATTGCGCAAGAAACGTACACACCACCCAGGTCAATTTTGGTCATCCAACCTTGATCGCGATGACCTGAATCAGGAGAGTGTTACAAAATGGGTTTCCTTCGTCAATGCCTGAATTGGGAAACGAGACACGAGTTTGTCTCCTCAACTACTTTATCAATGCAGGGTTTTAATTGTCTACATTACATGTTGCCACTTCAACCATGGACATCCGCAACAGCTGATGTGCTCGAAGAATGCTTCGCGTTTTCCATAAACAACGATGGTGAATCGATAAAAGAGCATAATGCTTTAACAATCTTACATTGTACATAGGAACCTCACAGCCTCCAAAAACCAATTGATGTATAAATGCCTCTTTAAGACATCTTTTGAGAATCTCCAAATATGAGTTACAGGGTAGTCTGATTATTTTGCCTGAAGTCAGGGGCAAGATACCAATCGTAAGGAAGTCCGTCGGGATTCCCATATCGAACTGATTGCTCTCGAAGAGACCTTCTTTTCCGCGTATAAGAGCCCCATGAGTACTGAATAGCCATCCTGTAACGTGAGAATTGGTTAAATATCGACAATGCCATGGCAGATCGTTGTACATAATATGGTCGGATTCTATGCAAAAGCTATATGCTACAACAAGACAGCGTGTTCAACCCCCAAGATAAACGCTGCAACAGGAACACACGGTGAACAATGTAGTACAGCATTCTCAAATTGGTTTGTCAGATTTCCTTCACTAACCAAATAATAACAGAAGAGCAGGAAATAAATGTGAAGAGCCCCGCAGTCATTACAGACTCGCCGGCAAACGTCACCCATCTGAAGCAAATGAAAAGAAGTTGATAAGAATCATGCCTGTATGGTTCAAGGAAGAAAAATGGACAAACGTTCCCATAATAAATAAAGGATGTAACGTATTACAGATGATTCCCAAATCACTTCTGTTGCTTTCATTTCTATCTATAAAAATGTCATGGTAGAAGCTATTTACCCAACAATAATAAGACTGCACACAAATGCAGAAACGCCTGCAAGGAGGTCCGGAAACGTTAGAAGAGCGCACCAGTATACGGCACCAAGGATGTTAAATAAACCTCTTGTTATTCAGGGTGAAAAGAGCACCTAAATCGACAAATTGAATGGAAAAAAATGAGCCAACAAAAACTGCAGAAGATAGCATACCAAAAGAGAAGCACAAAAAGGCTCGCTGCCAGCTCTTTTCACACCTGCAAAAAAGACCATGTATGCATCCGTAGTAAATAATCCACGACAGATACTAATGCGACTTGAAAGAACGTAAGCATGCTTTGTACTGCACCGAGCTTCTTTCCATTACCTTAACTCCCAAAAAGCCTCCAATGTGCGTTTAGGGCATGGGGGTCGATTCCCTAGCTCGAAGTTCATATAGAAGCTACGACATTGAAAGATAAACTCTTCCTCCGCAACCTCGTTCACATAGAGCTTCCCCATTTTTACAATGCTACCCAAGATAAGTGTGCATGTCACCATAGATATGACCATCAAGCCCTCCTGTCAATAAAAAGAGAGATTACATGGTTAACTTTACGTGACTGCCAAAAATGAGGCCGAGCCTCGTTTTGGAAATGATGTCATTTGACAATGTTAGAAAACAAACGCACTTACAACAAGAGCAGTGAGAACCCCGTAGAAACCCAGCAACACCTGGTTACACAGCAACCGTTTGTCAGTATGCACACTCACAATGGATCTAGCAACCAAGTGGTCTTTTGCAAAGCCATTTGAAGAAAGATTTATGATTGAAAGATGATAATTGCGACAATCAATAACAACTGATGCGGACCATATTCAACGGATAATCCTTGTTTATGATAGATAGAAATGGCAGATAATACTTGACGTAACCCTATCGATCCCCTAGATGATGAAGAGAATTAAGAATGACTCACCCAATTGTAATTTGTCCGCACAATAAACTGTGTCAAATTAACTGTTGCAAATCCGCAAAATAGTGCTGCCAAATTGGAGATCGATTTCAGTTGATCAGATTTTTCCTCCACATCTCTCCTATTTTTTTCAACAAACCTGCTCACAAACAGGAAGATTATAAGAAAACCGCCAGAAAAAACAAGATCCAAACTAGGGTACAAAAGTAGAGAAGGACAACTAATGAGTTTAACTTGATGGAACCGATGTCCACAATGTGATGCGACCGATGTCATAGTAATCCATGTGCAGTCAATTAACACAGAATACGCACATACGTGTAAACTCGCAAACAAAAAAAAAAAAAAAAAAAAAAGCTCTCATAACGAAGTTGAGTTCCTGCTACACCACCGAAATCGAACGCAACCTCCTAATGCTCTAGATATTAAGCCCAAATAATTCATGTGAGCGAGCATTTTGCGAATTTTCTGAAACTTGTCCATAGAAATCCGGCATGACGTAATTCTATCCAGCAAGAAAAAGATTGCATAGAAAGACTGGATTAATAGTGAATTGGCAGTGCAAAACTGTGCTTGCCTAAGCCAAAGAGCCCTTGCGTTTTCGAGATTCCGTTGCTCCATGTCCTCCCCTCTCCACCTGAATATAAACAGAATTAACAAATAGAACCCAAAGTTGGAAGCTATGAAAACAACTCAATTGTCGATCACGGCACTCTGTGCTTCTCATCACTGGCGTTGAACGCAAAAGGGCAAAGCTACCAATTACACCTTACATGATTTGTTCAAAATAGGAAAGCGCGACTCACTGTATTTTCCGATACCGCAGGTCGCTCATAACAAGCAAGTGAGAGCTCTCGGACTTAAAGAAAGCCACGTCCAACTCGTGGCAATCGGTCAAGTAGAGGTGCCAAAACCGCTCCTCCTCCCGCCGAGCCTGGCTCATACTCGAGTCCCACGCGGTCATCAACGCCTGCGCCTTCGCTATCGTATCCATCTCGCGCCCAACTCTTCCTCACCCACCACAAAATTCGGAATCTCCCCCTTGCTCTTCCTCTCCAACCCATCTACCGCATCCCGTCCGACTCAACCCCCACAAAATGTCGCGAGCAAAACACCGTCCCCAGAGAACCTTTCGAGTTTCCAATCACACAGGAATAGCTATATTGTTCCGACCCATCTGTTAAAAATTCATGCACAATCTGCATACTCTCGTACAATCCACAGCACGATCGGTCACGTCTGGAATTGAAAACCTCTTTGCAGGGTGAAAGATTCGAAACTTAAACCCTCGTCGACCTTCCTCATTCTCAATCTACAGCTACGAGACCAACAGTGGCAGAGTCTGCACTGAAACCGTTCTTAAACTCTGGGTCCCCGTGCACTGCGCGATGACTGTGGGCATCGCAAAATTCGGTTCGTCGCCTGCGAAAACACGCCGTGAAGTTTTCGAGAGCCTCGCATTCTTCTTCGTCCAGTTGTTCCAAGCATGCAAACAATCTATGAATGAGGATGAATGAGGATGAGTTACATGGTGTCTTTTTATACAAACTACATCCATTGTTGAGTTTTCCACCAAGTCCACGTAGTTTGGCATTTGAAGTTTTTTGTGATGATTTTTATTAAAAGTATGCATCCTTAGTATCTAATTTGTGCTAATGTTTTTTTTTTTTTTTTTTTTTTTTTTTTTCAAATTAAAGGTCTTTTTCACTGTTTTTTTGAGATAGAAGTGCAGCAGAGTTTTTGTGTGTCCTGCACTTGTGTTGATTTTTATAATTAGATTGGCCATTACAGTGTTTACAGTAAAAAAAAATCACATCTTCAAGTGATAGACTTGCTTCATCAAAAACTGAAAACAAACTCTGTGTTCAATAGCTTAAATCTGGATGAATCTTTGATAATTCAACAACAATGTCAAATATGAAACTAAGCACAAATTTGCAGACAGGATGTGTTAGAAATTGCTTCAAAAGAAAAGAAGATAACTACAATAAAGATCTTTATTTCTTGAAAGATTAAATAAATTTAATTCTTTTTATTTTGTTTTATTGTAATGAATTAAAAAAATGTAAACCCTTAGCATCTACTTGGCTTGTCAACGAGAAAAGCATCCTAATATTTTGACTCATTAAAATTACTCAATAATGTTTGAACTAACAAGGTGGTCATAGAAACATTTTCTACATTTTTATTAATTTTTAAAGAGGTGATCCAGTGTAGATTTCTGTTGTTTATTTGGAACCACACAAAATATAAAACAAGTCTATACTTTAGAATAGACACTTATATTATTTTATAAATTTTGCAACTACTTAACACGTCCTCTTTAATATTTTTCAACCCTTAGAACAAGATTATTAAGGACAAGTTTGGAGCTTTATGTCATTTAATTATGCTTAGTTACAACAACTTTGTGCAAAGGTTGATGTTATAATAAACCTCCAAAGTAAAACAATAAAACAGTATAAATTGTAAAAAAATGAAATTTTTTTTAAAGATTTTGAGATAAGAATAATAATAATAATTCAAGGACAGATGCTATCCAAATTAAACAATAACTGAATGAATTCTATTCTCAACCATATGGATAACAAAGTTTGTTGTCTAGACTTGACCTTTCATCGTAAATCATTACAAGCATCGTCTAAATGAACTAAACTTTTAGCTACACAAAACAAAAGATGTGCTTCTTTGCAACAAAAACGAAGTTAAAGCTCTAATGTATTTTCATAGACAATCATTCAATACTGAGATTCATGGCTAGTTTCATACAATTAAGAGCTTTAACTATGAGACCCACAATTCGTGCAACTTTGAGATTAATTTAGTTTGAGGATGTAGTTTGACTAACACATCTCCATATTAGTTCTACCTCTACGAAGGGGCATCACAGCAGCGTTCTTTCTTGTCTTCCTCTTATTGAAAACTGAGTTGAGTTTTGTGTATTCTGAACTAACCAGGAGAAAACAAGGCCGAGTAATGCAAATGGTGTCATATTCTGGTAGTATTCAAACATAAAAGAATGGAAACTTATGTAACAGCCTACTTCTGATCGAAACATTGCCAAACGCCTTTTCCTGGTTTGGTAGGTACTATCAATCAGCAGCAATTAAATAGCGTTAGATTTCACATCTAAGTACTCTCGTAGAATGCTGTTCCGGCTGGGTTGCCTCAGCTTGCGCATCGCTTTTGCCTCAATTTGTCTTATCCTTTCCCGAGTAACTTTAAATATTTGACCTATTTCTTCTAAAGTCTTGGACCGCCCATCGTCCAATCCAAAACGCAGCCTCAGCACCTCTCTCTCTCTTGGGTTCAATGTGCGTAGAACGCCCTCTAGATCTTGTCGCATCAATTGCTTTACGATAGCGTCCTCAGGTGACTCCACATCTGTGTCTGCGACAAGTTCCTGTGACAACAAAGAGTGCATCATGTGTGCAATCAGTCTTTCAATCCCTGAAATTGCCTATTTTCGAGACGCAAATCCATCCATGGAAGTGGGTTATACAAATCAATGAATGCTGCTGAGATGTGAACATTATGGTTTTTGATTGAAGCCTTACCCCAAGTGTAGTGTCCCCATCTTTGCCGATGGGCCGCTCCATCGAACCTGGAGCCTTAGCTGATTTCACTACAGATTTCAGTTTCTCAACACTCAAGCCCACTAGCTCAGCCACTTCCTCGTTACGTGCTTCCCGCCCATGCTCCTGAACCAGCATCCGCTTAGCTTTGTTGATACGTGAGATGACTTCGTATAAATGAATCTGTTCAAAAGCACAAGAGTACATCAGGGAGATGGCTTATGTAAAGATGCAAGCTGCACAGTGCGAAGAAGCAAACATTACCCACTGCTTGAACATTCTTGCCATTGTAGCTTAAACCCTAGATAAACCTCGATATGAACTACTTACACATGGTGTATCATATTGTGGTCTGGAGATAACTGTTGCCCAAAAGAGAAATTTGAGTAAGAATGGGATGGTTCTAAATGCTCCCGATATGCAATAGTCAAGCTTAGTGGCACTTACGGGTAAACGAATAGTCCTAGATTGATCCGCGATTGCTCGCGTTACGGCCTGCCTAATCCACCAGTGTGCATAAGTGCTAAACTTAAATCCCTTGGTCGGGTCGAACTTCTCCGCTCCTCTAACCAATCCCATGCTCCCTTCCTATTCGAATAGAATGGACATAAGTTAGGCATCACAGGATAAGATAGAACCTCAACCCTGAAGCATTCACATGTGATTTAAATTCATTCCAATTTGAGATAATTTGCACTGTAACTCCTGATGTCAACAAGAGATCGCAAGCAAGTAACTCGCTCCGCAGAAACCTGCAAGCGGAAACCTTAAAACCAAAGACATATGTACATACAATCGATCGACAACGGACCTGAATTAAATCTTGAAGAGTCATGCCTCGGCCTTGGTAATTCTTCGCAATCGAGACAACCAACCGCAAATTTGAATTCACCATTTTGTCCTTGGCGAATCGACCCATCTTAAGCCGCACTTCAAAAGCATTCTGTTCCATTCCTACCGCTCGACTCCACTCTCCAATTGTGGCATTCCTTCCTATCTCTCGCTCAAGATTAGACTTAACCTTTTCCAACTTCAAAAGATCCTGAGTGATAATCGAACAACAATCCCAGATTAGAACAGAATCCTGCGAGAGACTATCAACAGAACTAGCTAGTGTGGACATGCAACAATTGAGAAATCTTGGCATAACATGCAGAATACGACAAGTTCAGAAAGAGGGACATAGAAAACAAAAAAAAACGGTCTCACCTGAATCTGATGAGAAAGTTCGACTTCTTCTCTTGCTGTTAGTAACTTCGTCCTTCCTATGTCTCGCAAATATGCACGGACTGAGTCTGAAGGATCCGCCGCGAGCTGTGGTTTCTTAGGTTTTGGGAGAGGGGGTGCTGATGCAAGATTGGTGGCAACCTTCTCTGCCCTTGCCAACGCTCGCTCCCGCCTCTTCCTCCTCTCTACCTTCCGCTTCGATTTAACGGCTACTTGAATTTGAGGTAAGCTGTCTGAATCATCTGCAAATCAGACGTAGTTGCTGTCAATGATATGATGCTGGCTTGAAACAAGCCAACCCTACCCTTTAGCTTGACAATCATACTCTACCTGGCATTACATCCACGGAACGTTTATTTGACAGGGTACACAGGAGTCTCAACGAAGACCTCCCAATTTGTTGAACTGAGGGTTTAAGGGCAATTTTGAAAAATAGATATGGTGATCATTTGAAGATCAAGAGAAAGGTGGTGAAGAGAGAGACGATGCTAGTAATGAAGTCAAGATGATGAATCCATTATGCACCTTCATCTTCTGAAACGGATGCAGTTTCCTCTTCCTCACGGACGAGAATGGAAACACCTCCCAACAACGACTCTAGCTTCTGCACATAACTCTGCTCGGCCTCCAACATGGCAGCCTCTGTATCAAATTCAACCCGAAAAGAATGCTCAACATCACTCAACCTGGCCCTCTCTAGTCTCAGCAGATCAAATTCCGTCGGAAACTCCTCCTGCTCCACGGCCATCGCATCAGCGTACGAGACAGCCTCCATGGCGGCCTTGGCAGCTGCTAAAGCTAACATCATCGCCTCCTCAGCTGCAGCACGAGAAACTCCTTCTTCACTGATAAGACCGCTCTCGGTCACCAAAGCATCATCCACCTTCAGCGCTCGACTATGCACAGACCTTCTGAGCGGATGCACTGACAATGGCGCAAAAACTAACGATCTTGAAGGTAACATACTTCTGCCACATCAAAAAGCCAAACACTACATAAATCTCTCACCGAAACAACCACGAATTTTTCACAATTCTCTAGAATTCAGATAGGTACTAATCAAATACGCATGATCGATGCATGCTCCCTGCAATCTACACAGATCATCCACTCTTCTGCATCATAAAGTCATTCACAAATTGCACAATTCGATACCTCACCACACATTTCATTAGAGATCACATATCCAGAATCCGGAGGCTGAATTCTTCCAAAGCAAACACACTCAACATAAACCTTTAGAAAAGCTTACCTGACAGCCGCCACCCTGCGTCTGCTGGCCCTCGACGACCTCGTGGCGTGCTCCGCCCCGCCATCTCTCCACCCACTACTGCAACTAGCGTTTCCATCCTGCCCTCTTTGTCCGACCACTCCCCTCGTTTCAGGGAGCACCACGCACGCCGACGAAACAGCAGCCATCGTTGGCCAACAATCCTCTCGCTTCCGACACTTCGCAACTACATTCACATGCTGAACCAAATTGCACACCCACCCACCCACTGCGAGCTGAGAGAGTCCGATCTCCCAGCTGCTCCCTGTCGGAGCTGCAGCAGTCCAAATAGACCCTCTCCGGGCACGAAACCTCAGCTTTCGAGAACTGGGGTGCTCGCCAAAAGCGGTGCTATGGCAGATGGCGAGCAAACTAGTGGTATTGCTGCAAAATCCTGCGCGCTGGTCGCAGCCTTCACAGACGAGGGGGTGGTGGGGAACCCTCCACTTCAGATAAGCCTCGCATCCGTAGATTTCCCCGCATGTAAGCCTTCACAAGATTCGAGGCGATGGGTAGAATGCGTGTAAACAAACATGGCATTAAACATGTTGCTAATTCGCAGAGCATACGTCACCACCTGAATGGCTTAAACTCCAGCTTCGTCATAGCCAAGCTCTGACAAAAGCCACAATACTCAACAGGGGCGATGACTGTTGCTAAATTAGGGTTCCACACCCCAGACGAGGGGATTCTTGAGCGATGGCATGGATTAGCACCCCAATTTCACTTTGCAAAGCAGATCATTGGCATAATGCAGAGAAACACTGAAGTGGGTAAATAAAAAGGGATAGAATCTGATCTATGTAGAGGGTGCCACGTCATGGAGATTCCACCACTCGGTGAATCTACATGACGAAGGGCTTTCTGGATTCGAAAGCGAAAAGGCAAAAGGGGGCTGGGTGGAGTTGGGACGGGCCGGGTCGCCCCTCTGACGACGTGTCCTCTCGTGGACTTGGAGTTTGGTGGCCTCCATCCTCTGAACCTCTGAACCTCCCTGAAAAGCCCCAGAGAGTGGGAAAAGGGTTTATGATGGATGAATGATAGTCGTCACGGTGTATAGCTGCGTACAGAGATGAACAAGAATCAGGTTAATGTACTTTTGTTTTTCTACATGTGTGTGTATATATATATATATATATATATATATTACCAATGAAAATATAGTTCATTCATGATACATTTAATTTTTTATATTACTGAAAATTAAATAATAAAATTTTCATTTTCACAATTGGTTAAACTTTGAAAATTAATTTATTAATATATGTTCAAATCTTAGATTTTATATATTTTGCTTGGAATCTATTATATTGTTCTAATCAGATTCTAATATTTTTATTTTTATAAATACATTAATCATAATGATTAAAAGGTGTATATATTTGAAATATTTTTGGTAGCTGAATAAATTGGCAATTTAATGTTTATTGTACTGATAGGATATGTTGCAAAATACCTAAATTTTATAATTTGGATATTCCATAGTTTGACGCCTAAGAGTTGATTAATTATTTTTGCAAATAAAATTTGATTTATCTAGTATTACTT
Source organism: Physcomitrellopsis africana (assembly GCA_036785485.1). NCBI lineage: Eukaryota > Viridiplantae > Streptophyta > Bryopsida > Funariales > Funariaceae > Physcomitrellopsis > Physcomitrellopsis africana. Next base: position 849,093 of record JAWRVF010000024.1, on the reverse strand, counting down.
TGAAAAGAAAACAAAAATATATGTGTAACAAATGTAATGGTTAAATATTTAGCTTTCTTAAGGATATAAACTTGGTTTAAAATTAAAATGTTACAATCTATAAGTATGGTTTATATATATATATATATATATATATATATATGATAAGGTCCATCATTAGAATAAGAATAAAAGAATAAAATATCAATATGATATTTTAAAATATTTATATCCTAAAAAGTTATATTTATTATTATTATAATTTATTACTAAAAATATATATTATAAGCAATATTTTGTTAATAATATGTGTGTATTATTATATATGCAAATATGTTTGTAACTGTAAACATCATTAACTAATCAAATTTAATGGCCATTTTACTATTTTATGATTTATCAATATTAACTTGGTTTTAAGATCTTGTATATAACATCTTTAAGTAAGCTACCATTTCCTACTAATTACTCTCTATACATTATATAGTTTCATGATTTTATTTGCTCTTGGATTATATGAGTTAGTCTATTAATAGAAATAATCTTAAATATATCAATTAATTATTAAAAATTTTGATTTTAAAGTATGACACTATAGCACTACTAATGTGTATCATATTGAAAAAAGCATATATAAATTTAAAAAATAAAAAATTAATATAATTTGCTTAGCTATACATTATTAAAATATTGTTGGTTTGTTTTGTAATTAAAGGTTAATAATCAAAAGTTAGTATAGACCACGTGGGTTTGTATGGAATATGAAGACATTGGAGTAAGATCACCAATTTGGCTATTACTTTTGTTCTTGAATTTAAAACATGTCCATTTATGTTGATAATTGTATATTCAATGAAACTTGGAAAAAATAATTGCTAGGATAAAGTTAAAATAGGTAATATCATATATAACATGTTAAACTCTATTATATTATTTTTACTAATTGAAACTAGAAATAAAATTAGAAAATAAATTTCATATGGAAAGGAATTAGAAAAGAAACCATATTTATAATAACAATAATAAAAAGAAAAGAAAAGAAAAGAAAAATAATAATCTTGAAATATGCCAAAAACTTATGATATAAAGGACAACATTCATTAATTGTAGGATAATTTAATGCATTAGTATAATCTTTAGTGGAGGCTAATGAAACATGTTCAAATTAATAATGCTAATTTCATATATTAACTTTTGAATCCATGTAATTTATTAGTTTGACATTCAAAATTTGAAAAATAAACCGACAATAATTTCTTTTAAAAGTAATTTGTCTTATTATTTGTATCAATAGAATATTTACTTATTATGCTTTATTCTTTGTTTTTAATTTTTTTGATGCATTGGTGTATATAGCCAAATAATAAGTTGATTTGGTGGCATTATCATTTCTTTATATCTCTATTGCAACAAGTACTATCATTTTATTATATTCAGCAAATGCCTTACAGCAAAGTTACACCCATTGTATAGATTCTACAAGCATTATTCTATTAATATGTGCAAAAGAAAAAGACAACTTCATTGAACATGCACCAGCAAGCATCTCTTATTTTCTATATTTGTTTTAAATTTAAATTATAATATTATTTAAATAATTTAAGAAATACTAGTATAATTAAACCTCTACTAACAAAAAATCATAGAATATTAATATTTATATACATTAAATCACTCTTAGATTAAAAATTACGAATTCATTCTAATACCACAAAAAATGTACCAAATTTTAAAAGAAAATGACTTCATATAAATACAACAACATTGACAATAATCTAATGTTTATGAATGTTAATCAACGATGCTAAATTTGTAAGTATTTCTTTACAGTTTTGATCTAACATATTTATTACAACTTTTAATGAAATTTATACAATATTATTTGTTTTAGTGTCTACTAATATTAACATTCTGTCTACTTATAATTAACCTTCTTTAATTCAATGACAATAACTATTGAAGACATTAACTTTTTGCAAATTTAATAAAATTATATTTTTAAAATAAAAATCTATATTCTTTAAAATACTTAATTTGCAATAATATCTTAGATTTTTTAAACATCCATCAACAACAGTTTGCAAAACACATACATCACATCATATCTAATGTAATCCATAACCACAGTTTATTTAGAACATAGTTCAGTACAAATTTATTTTACTTGACCATGTAATTTAAATAGAACGACATAACATAACTATACATTACTGACAATCAGTTTCACCAATATAATTATTCAAATGTTCTTGAAAGTTGAAATTCTAAGTAGTTTAAAATAGCAAAAATGAATTTAGATTGTGAAAAAAACCAACGAGCACTTGGAGATAAACAGCCACTTGAAGATGGTTAACAACCATAATAACAGATAATTCGGCACCGCGACAGTCGTGTAAGATTTCTGTCAGCAAAATTTCTTGCAAGAAAACACACATAGAATTGAAATGCATCTGATGCTGCATTTCCACCGCTGCATTGCCACGTATCAGTGCCGCACAGCAAAAGCTAACCAACGAGGAAATTAAAGCCTCTGCAACGGTAACGGTATTCAGCAGGCAGTTTCCACTGCTCGACTTTCTCCAGCATCCGAAGACCAGAGATTATCCCCTAAACTCGAGATGTAGTTAGATGCCAGCTCTCTCAATCGAACTTAGGAGCGAGATTTGTGGTCTTTGATACAATCAAGGGAACAAACTGTCTAGAGTAAAAGTCTGGACGACCTCTCTGGGTGCAGCGTTGCTCCTGGGATTCCGCGAGTTCGGGCATTCTTTCGACAAGCAAGCCAAGAGTCATCTCCTAAACTTTGATGTGGTAGTAGTCAGCGTCAAAGAAGTGCACACGGACGTAACCATCTTCACCACCACTTGAGAAACTGAAAACTCAGAAGAGTTTCACAGCATTAATAGGAATTATTATTCTCCAAATGCTTGACGAAATGTATTAACTGAACTCAGCACACACTGTAGACCCCCTACACCTTTAACTAAACAAGTCAAGGAAGCTTCTAATTGGCTACACAAATCCAGAGTTAAGCATGGAGCAGATTAACTAGCGTGACAAGGAAAATGAGTAAACTTGGTTGGTTTGCACGCCAGCCCTTTACTGAAGTAATCACTGGTGCATGTAGCGGAAGCGATCTTTCTTGTGTAGTTCTCAACATTAGTGAACACAAGAATACTGAAGAACAAGACCAGCGAATTTCGAAAACCTAAAAATTGCTAAATTCATATCGCATGCATCAAGAAGCTTACCTTCTACCGTCAGGATTGAAAGCAAGGGCATTAATAGGTCCAAAGTGACCCTTCACACCCCCGATCTCCTCCTCAAAAATCTGCAGACATCAGATGATAATGCATGTGAATCCAGTGATAATAGTCAAATGGAATAAAACATTACCATTGTGCAAATATTAACTAGGATGCAAACTTTAACTAGGCATGATGTGAAGAAGCATATATCCGTCGAAGCTACATTGAAAACATACAGGAGCACCTACAGTGGAAGGGTATGAGGTGCAGATATTGCCATAGCCAAGGACGACACAGTATCCGGAGACAGAGAATACTGACCTTGTGAAAAAACTTAGCCTCAAACTTTCCAGCTCGTGTGCTTGTCATTGTCACTTGTGATGCCTCTTGACCACCACCAATGACGACCTGTAACAAAGCAACAATCGTTCCTGACTAAGCTTTTCATTCAGTCACTTTGGAGTCCCCAGCCTTTGTCTACTCCTTCCATGCAGATATAAGATACAAAATCTTAGTTACTCTCATTTTCAAGAGCAATACCAAGTCGATAGTAGGAGGTTAGTCAAGCCATACGTGGTCAAGAAGTGGTGAAATTGCAGCAGCATTAACAGGTCGCTCTGTAGCGTACGTTTTCAGCACAGTCAAGGTTCGTATATCCCACAGTTTTGCTGACTTATCCTGAGAGCCGGTGATGAAGTGTGACTGATCAGCTGATTTAGCCATCGATGTGATAACTTTCTGATGCCCTGTCTCAGAATCGCTTTCTTTCAAGCATTTGCCTGTCTGCAGGTGAAACGAGAAATAGCTTGAGACATAGAAAAAGTTTAAGATTACAATAGGAAGAATGCTTATGGTTTGCAAGATCTTACAGTAGCTCATCTTGCTTGCGGCATGCCAAGAGAATAAAACAATTTAGCACACGACAGGTCCCAGAATGAAGAATTCAAGGATATTTTATCTGTTGTCTGTCTAAAATAGAACGAGGGCATTGGCATTACCCACGCCGTACACATAGCAGAAAATGTGGTGATCAGATAACTCAAAGGACTACGCCACGTAATAAAAAATTGTTCAACCTATAAAAGCTTAATATTTGAAGTTTGAATGTGAGCAATGAAGTTTGAAGGCAGACCTCGGCATCCCAGATGCGAACGGTGGCATCTTCACCTGCACTGATAATGGTCTTGTTGAGTGGTCCCCACATTACTCTGTTGATTCTGCCCTGCGGACCTGTGATGGTGAGCACGTCCTCGCTAGATTCTGAACATATCATCCAGAAAATCAACGAGTTCAGGATTTAACAATTACTTCGAATAACCGAACAACACAGAACAACTACAACCCGGATAACCTAGATCTTGGTAATGGTCATAAGCAACTGGATACGGTGAGACGTAGTTCCGAAGGTGCTAGAATAAAAGACTGAGATTTTCCATCAACGTATCCTTTGCCAGGAGTCTCTAAAGAAACGTTATATTGAACCTTTCTATGTGAAATGGACGTATGGCTTACAAACAATCAGAGAGCTTTCCGTGACCTAAAGGAAAGTCGGGGCTCTGCTGATTACGAGAATACTCTGAACATCACCTATTTATCATTTTTCAAATTTTCGACGTTTAAAGTACTGTCACCGTCACTGCAAATAAATTAGTGTCGTGAATGAGAGAAGTTCTAGAAATTTGAGCACCATCGTGAGATAAGAAACAAGGAACCACTTACGCAAAGACCTGTCGGAGTTGATGATCTTGACATGGATGGCGGATTGCTTTTCCATGAAAGGATCGGTAGAGATCACGACCATCTTGTCTCCCTCGGAAAAGCTAACAGCTCTTGCGGGAGCATCAAAGTAGAACGTGTCCAGTAAGTCACCAGTTTCGCAGTCCCATAGCTTCACAGTCTGGTCAGCTGAGCTCGTCACCAAGCGTGTTGAATCCCCTGAATGCCACGACAATCGCACACATCAACCAAACACTTTTCCTCCAATGCATCTCCGTGACACAATCTTCTAAATGCTCCGAAAAACCTCACTACCGTTCGAAGACAGCGCTAACATGTTTTGAAGGCTAGGGCAGAAATACTTACTGGAAACATCGCAGCACCATACAGCTCCATTATGGCCACGATATGTGCCTAAGCGCTCACCATTACTCGCATACCACACGGTGGGCGTGTGATCCTTAGCACAGGAGAAGAGCAAGTCTCCGTCTCTGTTGTACTTGAGAAACGTGAGCGGCCTCTCGTGCCCCTTCAACAAAATCGGCCTCATCTTACTCACTTCCTTCACTCCTTTCACACAACGAAATCACGCCAAGACCAACTGGAATTCGATGCGCTTGCACACCTCAGATCCTCATGAAGCTCCGAGCACAGCACTGAGAAATCAGGGTTTCTGAGGGAAGTCTATATTCAGCCACGTCTGCCCTAACGAACTCCCAATTGCCATACGCATGTTGGGTTGCGAGTTGCAACGAGGAGTAGAGCAATCGCGTCAGTTTTCATTTCTCAGAGAGAGTTTGGATTGCAGAAGAAATGGCAGGAGTGAAGAAGCCGCAGACCCAGTTGGTGGATGATCAATTGTTACAATTTTTCCAAGGCCTTCTTGACATTGACGCACTCTGCATTTTCACTCTCAAAACCCGAATCAATTTCTATTTCTGTCCACACTGTGAGGCTCTTGTCACTGGTGCATTTCTTGAGATAATGCATCCGATGGTTTCTATTCTGAAGAGGCACTCACCAGGTAGTACAAATTTTCTTGAGAAAACATCTGCTACACTGCCTTTAAGGTGTTTTTGTGATGCTCCTAGTGTGGGGAATTTTTATTTCTTTTCCTCGAATATGATTTTCAGTGATTTCTAGCGATCCGGTCCTAATTGAGCTGGCGGTTAACATGCGTTGCGTTAAGTTTAAATGTGTGTCTTTCAAGAGCAGATGGAAGCCGACATTGGAATCGAAGAAATCTAATTGAAAGCTGAAATTGCTGCTCTTGAAGCTGAAACTCGGAAGACGCTCACGGCTTCCACAGAGTCTAACGACCGAGGTATGATCCTGAACGCTGCGCATTCTGAACGACCTTGCTCAGTGAGTCCATCCATCCCTTGGTGATCAGTTTCATCTCTTCAGAATCCATTTTTGCTCGTCTTTGTGACAGCCAATGGACTTGGACATTCTTCGTTTGATATTTGAGAGTAGTCATTTATACATGTGCATATCCAACCATAAAAAAAGTCCTAGGAGATTCATTTCCACGAGATTGCACAAAAATTCGACGAAGTCTTGATCAATTCAGCGTAGGGATCGTTGGAGTCTGCGGTTTAGACAAGGCCATGGAGTATCTGTATCTGAAAACCTCTGCATCAATTCAGGCAACATCCAACTTGTAGGTCAGTCACCTCCGAGAGTCCGCAACTAAACAGAAGTTGGGTACATGATTGTGGCAGAAAACTTTGCTTCAGGTGGACATGGCAAGGGAGCTCGAAAAGATTTCTGCTAAGCTCGACTCTCCGGACACTCTTGAAAGAAGCAACCGCTGTTGATGAAGTGCAAGGGTTTGCTCGCACGCTGCTTGAATGTGGGTACCTGTTATCACAGAAACAGTTTAGGAAGGCGCCACAAAGACACTTGCTGAAGGTAATTCAGATTCTTCACATTCTTCATCCAGGCGAGGATTTTTCACAATGCTATTTTGTTTTTATGTCAACTCAAAGAGCACAATATCGTATCAATACTTTTAAATTTTAATTAATCAGACTCAAAATAGTTAAAAGAGCGTGTACAAGTACAATGGATACAAACAATGTGAACAAGATATTGCAATAGAATGCTTGGATTGGAGAGAGGTGTGCCTTGCGTCCATGGTTCTTTGTTTATACTTTTGTTAGACCACGTTATGGCTGTTCATATCGGTTGTCCTCGGCAAATTTTGTTGTAACGGATCCTTCATTATCAATCATATCATTGTTGATTTTTTCTTGAAATTTTATGAAATGGTTTTTCTTCAAGCGAAGAATGCAGAGCTTGGTATAGAATTTTGATTATTCTCATTATCAATCCAATTTACTGTACCAAAGACCTTCACATTGATATTTTCAATTTTAAAGCACAACCTGAGTTCCAAAAGTCTCTTCAATTTTGTTCAATTAATATGACCAGGGTATGATGTGTGCTGTTTCATAATGCTCATTAAAAATGCAAGGTGAGTTTGTTTATTTGTGAAAATTAGGAAATAAACTTTATTAGTGTTTTGTAACGCATACCTTTCATCTTGCTTCAAATTTTCTAGGATTTTTTATTCATGAATTTCATCAACTAACGATTCACAATCAACTAAAGATCCCTTATTCTTCTCCATGTTAAAGAACTTTAGTAGATCTTAGTATATACGTGCATTTGCCCATGTTACTGCTGTGCTTACTGCATGGCTCAAAATTTATTCCAAGTTAGAAGTGCAACTCATCAAAATGCTAATCTCAAACTCTTCATGAAGTTTTGTCTTGAGGCAACCCATTGAACATCACAATGATTAAAAATTGATCTATTCCGTAACATACAGATATGATACGGATGGTAGCTTCTCGTCAGAGCGTGTGAGCTTATGAATACATCAACATGCAGTTCACCACCTCAAGTGCAGTTGCACAATGCTACTGTGATTGACAAAGTCTGCAATTCTCTTCTAAAAAAATTATTGAACCTACTGTGGTTATTTAGCATTTGTTGGTTCCCCCAAGTGTGAAGACTTTTCAGCCACGTTTAGTTTCTGCAGGTGAAAACCGCAGCGATCAATGTTTTCAGGAAAGGCCTCGAATTCTTCTACCAATGGAATAGATTTCTTTGCTCTATCGATGGGAAAAACTTGCTTGGTACATCTGTGTAGTTTAGTAATTTGTAAATAATGGGCATATATATACGGATTAGACCGATCCAAAACCCGGATTGAGTTCGTTTGTTTACTGTTTCCAGCATCGCTTCAGAGGAAAAGGACGGAAGATTCAGAAGAAAGAATTGTCAGCGATTGCTGCACATCTGCACCTCCACATATCAGACTCGTCGTTTGAGCTTGTTTCTGACACCTCAAGGAGTCCAGTTTCCGCAACTCGCAGTTCAGAGGCTCTGTCCGCTTTTTTCAAGTGTTGCAAACTCTCGTTCTCAAACATCCTGACACAAGCTTCAGGAAGAATTTGGCAGCGCAATCAATCTGCGTTGAGAGGATAGCATCTAGTCGACTGCTTGAAAAGTGCAGTTCAAAAACAAGTGCAGTAACGCTTTCAACATCATCGGCACCTCACCGTCAAGGTGATTACAAGACAGCTACCGTGATCCCAATGGAGAGCGATTTGTCTGCGTGGGAAACAAGCCTGCATACAATCTTCCATGCTTCTTCTCTATTCACCTAGACATCTCTAACCCACAATCCTTTTATGATCTTTTAGGCTCATTTTTGGGTTGTTGATCAATCGAGTTCGGATGGCTTCAATTGGCAACATATTCTGTAGGCTCGTTGTGCAGTATAAAAATGACGAAATGCCGCGTGCCCGGTCCAAAAAATATGACTTGATTTGTGGCTCTAGAAGCAGATGGCGTTGTACACCGCCAATCTCCGATATTCGTTGCGAGAGAAAAAAACGGCAGTGCTGATCAACAACTATGACGGCAAGCCGTGAATATTTTCGGAAGGAGATTAGACCAGATAAAATGTATATGTGACCTGCATTTGTGAGGGGCGGGGGGGGTGGTGTGTGCACTTGGAGCGGAATATAGTCCCCGAAATTGTAATGCCACGTTGCAAAGTGGAGGTGGGCCCCTGCCTGAAATTTCGCATTCCCTATCATTCGCGGCGCTTTCAGCAGATTTGTTCCACCTCGAAAAAGTAGTTTAGGCCCCAGAATTACAAAAAGGTCGCATTTAGGGGTACAAAGCTTTCGTGTCTGTGTAGGCAGGTTGGAAGTTGTGTGTGTCTGATGAATTCTCACTTGCTACTCTTGAATATTATTTTGTTTCCGGTCAGTTAGTATTGAGTGTCCGGAGGATCTGAATTTCAGTGCGTATAGGCCTCCGTGTTGGTCGGCGTCTGCCCTTCGTAATGAGCTTGTTTGAATTCGGGTGCCCGTTACAGACCAGGTTGAAGTTTCTTGTCGATTCGCTAGTATATTGACATATTCATTCTTGCGCAATTTCTAGCATCAGGCTGAGAATCATGAGGTGTTATTGCAACTTGAATTTGGTGTCTGGCATTTCTGCTCTCGATCGTTGGGTTTCTTTCGGGTAGAAACAACTCCGAATCGTAGTCATTATTTGGTGCGGAGGAAGGCCCGAGTGAATAAGTCATTGACAACTTGTCATCGCCTTAACATCCCTGAAAGTGTGGATCCGGTACGTGTTACTTGGTTTTTGAAAGGTCTCAGATCCTTTTGTGAAGAATTGTTGTTTCATCTGCACTTGCTCTCCTTCTTTTGCTTAGAAGCAGACATTGATTGTGGCTAGATCTGACTTAGGTAACCGCAATAATGTGGTTTTCTGCGACAAATCATCAATGAGAGTCAGTACTTCTCTTGTCTCCTTGTGCAGCAAGAGCTCATCCCTGAGAACCTTCGCACCCTGCTCCGCTATTCCTGATCACAAGCTTTGCAGGGAACGCATTCAAGCGTAGGATATGTTTTAGACTTTCTTTCGATGTTAAGCCACTATGGGTGCAACATCAATGTGCAATTCTGACAATAAGAAGCATCAAGGATGCGGCAGTAAATGGCGTCCTCTGCCACGTGAATATATATTCACAGAGCAATCGAGCTCGCATTGATACTGTAGAGGTTGGCACATTACTCACCCTACCCTCTTTGTCATGAATTCCTGGCGTCGATGTCGAAAGTTCCGCAAAATTTGCCGCACGGTGAGGGACAAACAGATTCCCATGGAAGACACTGTCACTGGCAATTTTCCAGAATGAAGAAATTCATCTCATGAAGTTTTCTTTCTTGGCAGCGATTAGCTTGCAATGGCGTCAGACGCCAACCAGAACTTGGTGGTAGAGGTTATAGGCGAGCTCAACAAAGTGCTGCAAGAAGCACGCGATTCCCCCGCGGAGAAAGAGAGCTTCTGGCGGTTCATTTCATACCTTCAACAGCTTCGGTCTCACCTTGATCAACTGAATGGTGGAAAGACTCCCGAGTTGCCTCTTCGTGTAAAGACCTCGCTAAGCGGCATCAAAGCAGAGTTGGTACGTTTCCAAGATCCTCTCCAGGCATGGAAAAACAAGAGCCGGCTGTATTTGCTCACACATTGCCGGGAAGTGGTAAGCGAAATTCAGAAGACTACGCATGGGATTGGAAACTGTCTGGTGCGCTTCCCGGTGTCAAAAACAGCGTGCATAACGCGGTACGAGTCCCAAATGAAAGATGTAAGCAAGAAGGTGGAGGACCTTGCCCGTGAAATGCAACAAGCTGTATTCACGGTATTGCCTCACCACTTCGTTGTTCAAATTCTTCGCTTGATTCCGTGACACTTTTCAATTTTGACCAATTAAGGAAATTCTGATTTCGATACCTGTTTTGAGGCTGATTAGGTTTCAGCAAGCGAGGAGCGCATATGTCTCGCGCTCGAGAAAGAAGCTTCCCAAGTTGTGAGAAAGGAGGATTCCGACTGGGGATTCCAGAATGCCATTCTTCTTGACATTGGTCGTGAATTAGGTCTGGATCTTGACAGAAATAGAGGTGCTTTGTTCGAGCAGCTTCAGCTGCTGCGAAAGGAGCTAGTTGACTGCCAAGATCAGGGACAAATCCAATTGCTGGAAAGGATTGAATTAATATTCCAGTCATGGAGTCGCGAGCCTGCTATACCACGTTGGCATGCGCTTGCGGAAGCTGCAGAAGACGAGGCAGTCCCCCCACTTGAGACTTTCTTGTGCCCGTTAACTAAACAAGTATGCTTCGTGAGGCTCGTATCTGGTAATGGGTATCTTGTTTGTTATCCTTCTCAGTTTCTTCTCGAGGTTTTTACACGCGACGCGTCCTCGATCCACTGGTGACATGTGCAGGTAATGAAGGATCCTGTGTTTCTACAATCTGAGCATACCTACGAGCGCCGTGCTATAGAGAATTGGTTCAGTTCTTGTCAACAGCGAGGATGCCAACCTACATGCCCCGTCTCTGGACAGGTACTGACGTCAACCGACATGCAACCCAGCCTGGTCCTTCGACAGACCATTCACGACTGGGAGCAGCGCAACGTTGGTGTTCGAATCCGGCGAGCAAGGCTGCACTTGTGTCCAACTGCATCGGTATAATTGTCATCTCTGTCCAGTTTTGGAGTCTGTTCATGTTACTATCATTTGAATGGATATTTTGGAGACTTATGTGTAACATTTGTAACAGGACGAGTTAGCTGAGCATGCACTCCAGGATACACTTCTCATTGCTGAGGACAGCGATGAAAATCGCTGCATGCTCTATGAGGCAGGAATAATTCCTGCGGTGCTTGGATTCTGGCAGCGTAACGTGAGAGGTCGACCTTACCTGCGAACTTTGGCCATATCTGCTCTTAGCAAAATGGCGATAGGCTCTCAAGAAAATAAGGTGCATATCAGATCTAAGACAGGATTATTCTTATGCTCTCTTGTACCGTCGCTACCTTCTTCTGTGATTCATGCTCCCTGGATTGAGAATGAACCACATTCCTTCTGGTTTTTCGCGTCGGCAGGATACCATGGTAGAGATGGGAGTATTGAAGCTTGCGGTGCAAAGTCTGGGCAGCTGCGTTGACAAAGAAATAGAGACTGCAGTCGGTCTTCTACACGAATTATCATTAAGCCCATCTTTGAGGGCACGAATCGGAGTGGAAAAGGGTGCCATCGTCGCCTTGGTCGGAGTAACCTCAACTCACAGCAGCGAAAATGTCGAGAGTAGCAATCTCGCCGAACAGATCCTCCTCAACCTGGAAGACATCGATTTCAATGTTTTGCAAATGGCTGAGGCGGGTCGCATGAAACCTGTACTCACCCGCCTACACCAAGGTTCTGAGGAGACGCAAGTGAACCTTGCGAAGCAATTGTCCAAAATGATACTCACAAACACGAACAAAGAATATGTGGCCGAAACTGGTGGTGAAACCCTGGTCCAAATGCTGTCGATCAGTCCCTCGGCCAGTGCAAGGGAAGCCACTCTCGGTGCTATTTTCAACTTGTCCACAGTAGACGGCTCTGCAGATGCATTAATCAAAGCTGGCGTTATCCCCCAGCTAGTGTCCACAATAACTTCGTCTCAGGCACACACGAACTTGCAGGAGATTGCACTAAGCACTCTAGCAAACTTGGTCTTAGTGAATGGGAACTGGGAGGACTGCAAAGTGGACGAAGATGGCCATTTCTTGCATTCGGAGGAAATTGTACACAAGCTCTTTGGCCTCCTGGAGAGAGGTAGCTCCCAGTGGAAGGAGAAGGTTCTGCTGACTTTGTATCGCATGGCTAGCTCTCCTCGAGTTGCAGGTTTGTAGTGTTGGCCGCCAGACCCCTGATTTGGTTTCAAGCTCCAGTAGAAGTTCGTGATTACTTACTGCATCTGGTTCATTAAAGCAACTTTGTTTGGGTTTTGATAGATGTTGTGCCAGCTAGTATATGCAGCTGCGGTGGCTTGACCACACTTATGACGCTTATGGAGGATTCGGACACGAATACTCGATTGAATGCTCTGCGATTGCTCAGCGTGCTGAGTGCGCACGTTGGGGATGACATTGCTACCGCTCTCCGGTCAACTCTCCAGCTTAAATATCTGAAGGAGGTTCTTCAACAACATGGGAAGGCGATGTTGGAAGAGCGCGTTGCGACTGCGACAATTCTTGCCAATGTCCCACTCACTGAATTTGAGGCAAGTATTTACTAACCTACATATTTTTTGGTAAAGAATCATCAAATGTAATATGAGTATATAAACTTCCACACGATGGTTTTGAGAATACTTTACGTTGAGATCAGGTTTGCCAACTTTTCTATAATTCCGAAAAAATATTAAACAAATTTGAATTCCTTGGGTATCTAAGGTAAACATTCTGTACAGATAAAGCAACTAGCAAGTATGGTGATGACGAAAAATTATTGGTAGACATGGAATTCCAGAGATGAGTTAGTGGATTGAGTTCCAGAGACGGTGTTTTGCTTGCCAGGTAATCCGAGTGCTGGAGGTAGAAGTTCTTGACTGGACAGTCGCGGCTCTTCAAGAATCCAAGACAGGGCGGCTGGGACGACAATCTGGCCGAATAGATCCCGCAATGCAGGAGGCTCTGATGGGCATCTTACTTCACTTCGCCAGGAACTCCAACGTCAAAATCCTCAACACCATGCGGCATCTTCACCTCCTCACAATCTTCAAAGAGAAGGTAATGGAGCACAGCTGGACTCCCTTGATCAAAGAACGGGCAGCTCTGGGCCTCCAGCATCTCTCGCAACGAGCACATCTCTTCACTCTCCGAGGAATCCCACCTCAAGCCTCCCGCCGACGGCCCTTGTTCGGGCTATGCATGTTCCCGACCAAAACCATCCGAGACTTGCCAGAGAAGTGCGACGTGCATGGGGGACTGTGCGACCCCAACAGAGCGTTCTGTCTCGTCGCCGCGCGCGCCATCGCCCCTCTGATCGAACTCCTCGAGGAGGAAGACAATGCGATCCGAGAAGCAGCGTTGGGCGCACTCTCCACCCTCCTCATGGATGGCGTCGACGCGAAAGCGGGCGTGGAGGAGCTCATCCGAGCCGAGGGGGTCCAACCCATCCTCAACCTGTTCTACAGCGTCCGGGAAGGCCGCCTCCAGGAGAGAACCGTGTGGATGATCGAGCGCATCCTACGAGTGGAGCAGTACGCGCAAGGCTACGCGACCGATCAAGGTCTCGTCAAGGTGCTCATGGACGCGATGGTTCACGGCCACCCCAACACGAGCCTCCTCGCGCAGCAGGCCCTCGCCTCGCTCCAGCAAATCTCTTCCGGAGAAAGCTCCTCTCCTCGAAAATCCCACCTAGGGCCCCGTAACTCGATGTGAAAAATCATCACGACAGCCTCTCGCTCTCCCTAGCCAAGCCCTGATCCCATCGATCACGGCGTGCATTTCGAACATGTCTTCTGGCCCCCAAGCCAATTCGAGTTATCTTTTTTTTCAAAACTCGGCGAGGGGCCTCGTTATATCCGTCAATGTGCACATGGATCTTTTGTCTGTAGTGGGTCATTGAGCAGAACAGCAGCGGCGATGACTTCCACGAAGTCAGCTCCGATGGCATTAACTGCCTTTTTAGAACTGCCTGTTCTAGATGATGTGCAAAAGAGGACTTTGGGTGCAAGTGGGTCCTGGATTTGAAAACAGGTCTTAGATAGATAAAAATGTGATCACCTCCTAGATGCAGTTATCTCTTCTTTTGGTTTTTTCTTCCCGCTTTTTTCTGTACAGAAACATCTCATCTATTTATTTATTTTCGATGTATGAGTACAATACGAAATCAACTCAATTCACATAGTGTGCTGGCGGCTTTGATTTTCTATTTTTATCCGAATTAGTTATGTAGGTAAATGAACTCAAAAATAGATATTGGAAACTATCTAATTTCTTCATGGTAGCAACTAGTATCTTTTATCCTTTCAAATAATGGATGTTTCGATTACGAGGTATTTTTTTGTCCTGTGTACGTTTCTTGGGAGAGCTGTAGATAAATATAGCTTGTAGTCCCGTTATCATATGAATGAGATTTGATTCTAAAAATTTGTGATATTTTAACTTATTGTATATTTATCGAAACCTGACGTCATCGTCACGTGTACTACACGAATAAGCGAAAATAGCGGGAGTTTGTAAAAAAAATACATTGAAAATGTGTCTTGTGATTGAAAGTGAGAATGACAATTTTGAAGCCAAGAATGTGAGCATTTTCAAAAAGATCAGAATATTTTCTTGTTTGTAAATTTTTAAACAGTAAGAGTCTTGTGAACTGCAACGTCTTGTAATTTTTTTCTAATTATATTCGCACAGCTATTTTTACTATTTGTTTGGATGGAATAGAAGAGATACAGAATATTCGTGTCCTACTAAGTATGTACAAGAATGGATAAGAATGATGTACAAAAACCTAGTCAAGGAATACACCGTGTGGTTGTGGTAGCTTCGTATTAATGTATGTATATAATAAATGAATAGGTGGTAACAACAACCATTATATATGTATATACATACTGGAATAACAAATAAATTAATGAATTGCTGGTAATAACCACAATGAATATCCCATTGGATGAGACAATAATTTTGCGATGTTCTCAAAGGTTCTAAGTGTGTAGAACAGTATAATCAATTGTTCAATGTTGAATCACTGCAACACCATTCAATACATATATATATATATATATATATATATATTATATTTAAATCCCAAATATAAATGATTGGTATCAAAAATTCACAAATATCATCAATCATCAAAATATCACAAATAGCACTTGATTTTAAAACAATTACAACGAAACCTACAAAACTATATCACAATAACATGAATTTCTTGCATGGAATATTAATTTACTTTTATTGGTATTTATAGTTGAAGCATTCCAATCGGTGGATGTTAATGCCCAGTAGATGACACAAGAATCATCTTGCAAAGGTTCGATTTTTCTTTATTAACCTCATACAAGGAGACAATGGTGTTAACCTCGTAGTAGACAACGAAGTTCACCGTGTACTAGAAGTACAACCAAATCCTACGATATAATTGTAAAACAACACGGCTATGGGGGAAGAGGAGGATGACGAGGACGACGAGTGGGGTGGGGTGGGGTGTGGTGGCGGTGGGGTCCATGAATAGAAGCAAGCAAATGCACATGGGACTTGTGACAGGTCCTATCATGCCATCGCAACTTATCCGTCTTCCTTCAGCACACCACCATCACCAGTAATGACACCGCTGGACTCCACGACTCCTCATCACTGCACTTGCGTGATTCCTCGCCTCGAATGCGTCAACGCCATCGCCGATCACCGCTTCTGAGCGGCTGCTGCAGTCCCCGGCGCCGCAAGCGACGCAATTCTCGCACCGGCGCTTTCGCGAAGAAAAGCCAAAAGAAGACACGATTGGGTGACTTTTGCTGGGGCCAGAACTCGCCTAAGGCAAAGGAATCAGAATGCTAAGCTTGCAGGCGTTAGAAGGTGAAACTCCTTGTAAGGACATTGAGCTCCATCACGACGATGAATGCATGTTACACCCGATTTTCCCCCTTGTTCCTATTTCCGGCTTAAGGTCCTATTTTCGGCTTCGAGTCCTATTTTTAGGTTTCCTGCTGCCATGTTGGAGGTGGATCGGACCACCACCCAGCAGCAGCATCTAACCCGCCACACCGAGATCTGGCAGATAGACAGACCCGCTATCTTACTGAGGTGTAGACAGATTTTTCATACTTCACCCTATTGAGGCAATTCCTGGCAGGATGGATCGTGTTCCTTCATCAAGATGCTTTACGCGTACCCCTTCACCTTGCGAAAGACCTTGGAGGTCAAAACTTCTCGTTAACGTGGTCCCACCTTTCAGGGTTAGCGATAGGTACTTGCTTGGAAATTATGCGCATTGTTCCATCTTTGGAACACAAAGGTTCTGCACCCTGCGTGTGTGATTTCCGGCGCTGGTGGGCAGCAAGTGCCACTTGCCGCAAAGGTGTTCATAATCTCCTGTAAAGTGTAGTGGGTCTCTCATCCCAGACGCCGGCGAGGTTCGCAATGCCAGATGCGTTTACATTGATAGAGAGAGAGAAGCGGGGCGGCTGAGAGGAATAGCGAGGACAGAGTGGCTCGCGTTTCCGAATGTGGGTGAGTGGCAGATCTCAATAAGTTGGATATGCTAGAAGGGGGTGGAAGAATGGAGTATGACAGAGAATAGGTAGCCTTTGCACACGGATCAGTCAGTGAGCTTCTGAATACCCACCGCAGTCTGCTTGCATTGAGTGCCAACATATCTGCTTTGAAGACGTTGGAACGCCTGGCCGCCGCAACAGGAGTTCATTGAGCATGGCTTTGGGCGTCGGCAAGTTTCATGGCAATCAGATACTTCAGAGCATGAGTCAGAAGGAAAGGAAATCTAGGGATCGCCTTTCTCCCCAGTCAGCGGTAGTGGTTCCAACTGACTAGGGCACGGGTGTAGTTAGTTGCAATTCGAATCTCTCCACAGGTACACGCACTCTTCTGACTCAAATCTCCGGATAGATGTCCCAAGCAAACAGGGGTCAGTGCAGTCATCATTGCGCGTACGATACCTCGTCTTCGTCCGAAACGACAGTTGGTCACTCGTTATTCTTCGAGAATCTGTTCCTCCTCTTTGCCTCTCAGGCTTGGTCTCATAGATCGTTTGCGAATGTCTTAGAACAATCGCCCAGGTCTGCCTAGTAGAAAAGTGAAACAGCTCCATGGATGCGTTTAAGCAGATTTTTGCCCAAGACGGAGCGGAGTTGTTCAGGGGTGCGGGTGCGGGTGCGGGTGCGTGTGTCTTGCGTGCGATGGCAGGAACCGTAGCGCTGTCGCGATTCGTCCAGTTGCGGATCTTGCTATTGAGCAACGCCTACTCTGATGGCAGCGGTGAAGTGTTAGTATCTGATATTCGAGTTACGTTTCAGAAGGTTTTGGTTCAACATTGTTACTTGTGGATTTTGCCCATAGACTTGCACATGTATGAGAGTTGCAGAGGCTACACGGGAGGTGAACGTATAGAAAAATGTTGTGTTGTCCTCGAAGGGAACGAGCCAACTCGAGGGTAATTTGCACTGAGTTTCCGACGTGAAGTTGGCCTCTGTTGGGATTGTTTGCCGTTATTGCAGTTTGGCTTCAGATTTTGGGTAAGTTCTCCTTTGTTTTGTAGTGCTAGGCTTGCTTAGTCATGCACTTAACTGGATCGATTTCCAGTTTGTGTCCTCGCATGCTTTATGTTTTGTGCTCCGGTGCAGTTTGTAAGGGAGCGGAGCCCTCTTGTACGGAAGGAGAACTTAGAAACGCGTTCTTGTAATCGTTTATTGAACCTTTCTTTCACAGGCTATTTGATTGTTAGAAGCGAGTTGTACGCTATTTAGCTTTCACACAGAAACAACTCCCTGAGTGCTCTTTCAGATTGCGAAGTGCGCTTTTTGCGGAGAAAGAGCGTGACAGGGAGACAATCGGAAAGAGAGGACATTGTGGCACATTTTGTGATGGTTGACGACTAATAATGAGGAACGTGTCGTGTTCGTTCATATTTCAGAGAGTGTGTTCAATTCGCGAATGCTGTGTTAGGGATTCAATTGCTCGTCGAAGGATACAACTCAATGGGCGTGGTTTTGAGAAAGAGAGGAGCTATGGAAGATCTCTGCAACGAGCTGCTAGAAGTCGTTCTGAAGAGACTGCCTGTGCGTGACGCAGTCCGTGCGCGAGTTGTTTGCCGGCGCTGGCGAGATCGAATCGATGCGGAGCAGGTTCATTTTCAATCTAGCAGATGCCGTTCCTATTGCCCACTTGTGTTTAAGCGCACGGACGACGGCCAACACACTTGGTGGGGCTACAACAATGCGACGGGGCAGTTGGATCCACTCCCTTCGCTGTCGCATGTCCCTCGAAGCATCAGCTTCCTTCCTTTCGTTGGTAATCAGTCAATCTTCCTATCCTCGCTGTGGAATGTTGTGATAGAAAATCCATGTTCCATAACTTTAAGATTGGATTAGTAGCTTTCTTTCGCGCTGGCTACTAACAACGACTTTGGCATCTTTCAGGGAGCGGACATGGTCTGCTGGGATTCAAAACCACTAATGAGTTTTCGAGTTACATCGTCGGAAACCCTTACACCCATAAGTGGAGAACCTTCAACTTAGCAGATTGTTGGGGTGACGCTGCCATGTTCATGACTAGCAGCGGGCGAGACGAGTTTAATGTCGTTGCAGTGCGGGATGAAGAGACACACATTTATAGCTCCGTTGCCGGCGGTTGGGAAAAAGTGGGGCGGACACCATCAAGTGTATCCAGGGGACAAATAGTCACCCGCATCAAAAAGAAAGAATGCGCTGCCGTGTGTAACGGGTGCTTATACTCTGCCAGTGCGGATGGTGACGCGCTGATCTCGTTTGACATGCGCACCGCACAATGGACGAACGACAGGATTAACATCCCGATTGACACGACCAAGCGATCGATGCAACTGCTGGAGTGTGCTGGAACCATCTATGCCGTGACACAAGATGACACCACCGGAAGGGTTCGGGTTTGGGGATTAAGCATGGAGATTCGGGAATTTTCACTCATTGTGGAGATGCCGCGGGAGTTTCAAGAGTACTTGAAGCCACAAGACAGTAAATCCACGACGATGCGACGTGCAAAGAAAGTCGAAAAAGTCTTGCTGAGGTCCTTTGGCCACGGCCACGAGTTTTTCTTCTGGCGCCACAGGAGTCTCCAAGCTGTCAGGTACGATCTTGTGGCGCAAGAATGGCTAAAGCTTCCGGAATTCTTACTACCGGATACTGAGTTGACGGGCGAGAGGCAGGAACCTCAGGTTGAAATCGACGCGGGCTTCTTTGAACCGCATTTTGAGCCATTTTTTCGTCCTCAGGTTGTTGCAAATATCACCTTATTGGTGTAGTTGTTGGTTGTTCACTTGAGTCAAATTCTCAAGTATCCCTTTTCTGCAGTGGGGAGTTCCGAACTCCGCAAACAGAACTTGCTCGCAGCTTGATGGATACTCTCTTGGAGCTGTTCCTGATATGTTTCTGCTATATCAAGTATCTCGCCGATTCTAATTCCGACATTGCTACAACACTGGACCCAGATTTAGTTAGCTAACTGTAGGGTGTCACATATTGTAGCACCGTCTGCAGCAATCCTAAAATGAATGATTATTGATTGTATTCGTCATGATTCATTTATAATATTCCACTCACCATTTGGACCATGATCAAACTTCAATCTCGATCTCCTTCCTTTCAACTAGGTGGCTTGTAGGTGGTTTGCTCTCATGGAAGATACGTAGCAAGCTTTCTGTAAAGTAGTCTGCAGTGAGTTCTGCAGGGATTTCCGCCACAGCAGTTCCCTCAGCAAAGAAGACACGGTGCACATCAAAGGAAGGCTCTCATTTTGCATTTGGATGCGCAAAAACCTAGATCTTAGTGCTGGAATCACAAATCAGCAACCTCTCTTCACATTATATACTTCGTCGCCGCTGCACTCATCAATGTAAGTGTATTCCCCTTCTCCACCTTATCTCTACTGTTGCTTTTTCTGTGGGTTCCTACAGAGGCCTTTGTCTTCTGTTGTGCCATGTCTCGATTGTACCCAAGGTGGACTTGATACCTCTTTCCTGGCATTGTTACGCAGTTTTTCGGTACTGGTGTATGCTGATGAAACAAAGGCTTATTTTACCAGACAAGAATGTGAGAAACGCGTGAGTTCGTGGAGCAGGAGCGGAATATGAGTGAGACATGAACAGAAAATGCTAGTGTTCCTTCTCCTCCATGCAATGTTCTTTTTGTCGTTTGTGGCTAGTCATTTGGCTCCTGGTCATGTGGGTCTCCTTTATCCGTTGACTTTTCAGACTCGGATCATGATGAGATCAGCAGTCTTCACACTTAAACTGATCTCCATAATGTGCAGATATGCTACATTCTTTCTGAATTTTTAGCTACCTGCTTCATCATTATGCAAGAGGATGTTCGTGTATTGATGTTTAATCGGAAAATCTTACCTCACCTTCCTAAACAGATTATATATAACAATTACTAGAGGTTATACATTAACTAGGAGAGACAAGTAAATGTATGACCATATCAATATGTCACCACAAATTAGGAAGAATCAAATAGGGTCTTTGCCACATAACACAAATGAATAATGGCAAAGAAATTCGTTCTTTCAATAGAATTCTAATTGAAGAAGTACCAATTGGTTTTTGAAGAGGCTTTGGAGGTTTGTTACTTTACGATTCTAATTACATTTTTGAAATTGACACAAAGATTGTTAAAGAAGAAATGAGGTACTAAAAATAATTTTGATCATTATAAAATTTGTACATAGTAAATCCTAAAAGCTAATCTTTTAAAATAGAGCAATTTTTTGGTAAAGTAACTTATATATATATATATATATATATATATATAAATAATAAATAAGAGATAGCAAAAAAATATGTAATTTTTAAATTCCTATAATATTAATACTAGTATTTGTGTTATGTAAGAGTAAATACAAAACCTGGTCCAATTCATTAGTAATTTTTAGATATATAATGTATTTCTTTAATCTATTATGTATGATTTTATTATATTAATCTTTTTTTAATAAAAAATTATTAGATACCTATCTATTAATAATACTACTTAATTCTATAAGTGAGATATTTTTTAATATATTTCAAATAAAAATACAACCAATTCTCTTTGAACATATTAATCAAGACCAAACAACTTTTGTTTCTTTTCAATATATTCTATACAATGAAATACTAATTTAAAAGACTATCCATTGAATTTAGCTCTTAAAAGAATTTTTTTTTCTATTGAAGTTAGATTTTATTAAAGCTTATGATTACATCAATAAGGATTTTATTTTTAAAACTACAAAAACTTTTGGATTTTATCTACAATTTATTAAAATGACAAGATTATTATTATTAAGGATTGAAGCCATAAATACATCAATAGACTTTTTTTTATAAGTTTTCTTATTTAAAGAGGTTATAAACAAATTTGTCCAATGGCTTCTTATTTACTTTTAATTATAAGATAAATCTTATACTTTAATCTCAAAATTAATATCAATATAAGTATTCATTAAAGATCTTTAATTATTTAGGAATATGGCATAACCAATCATAAATCAATACACTAATGATTCTAATTTTTAAAAAAAATATATATAAAATTAAATATTGATATAATTTTTAGAATAATTTGTATATTTGATATATTTATTAGCATGAATAATTGAACACTTTGGATCATATTATTGTGTTGTGATTAGACTACCATGTGAAAATAATATATATATATATATATATATATATATATACATATTTAATATATAATTTATTACATAGCTGAATAAGAGCCATATTAGTAGATTTTAATTAATTATAAAATATAATTAGATTATTACTTTGAAATAAGTCTGTTTAAAAGGACTACTATTAAGGTTTGTACAACAAAAATTTTGTCGCATTAATTTTTGGGTTTTTGAGATATAAAGAAAATAGTGCTCAAGTATCTATAAACTAGGGTTCTAAGCACCTGCTAGGATTTTTGAGATATCAGATGATTGGAAGCAGTTCTATAGTTGAATTTTCTTATGATAAAGCTTAAGGGTATAATCTACACTTTGGAGAAATTTGATAAAAATTGAATAGTTGGGTCAAGAGTTATTAGATTCTTAAGTTTGGGAAGAAATCAATCTTTTGCGAGTGAATAAGCTATTGAAAGATTTTATTGCAATTTGAGCATTTTGTACAAATTAAAGGGGTTTTTTAAGAGCCAAGATTATATAGAGGTAGAAAAATGGATATATGAAGCTATAATAAAATTTTGATATGACGATGAGATTTTGAAAGGAGATTATGGTTTTTCTTAAAAATTATTGAGAATCTAATTTATCAAAAATTGGTTAGTTATGATTTTATATAGAAACGGATATTAAGAAATTTTATACATGCTAAAGAAAAACTTTATATAAAAATCTATTCAAATATAAGAAATTTTTATTAGTATAATATTTTTTTTAATAATATTATTATATTATTTGTCTTTTTTATTAAGAATAAATCACTTATTAGAATCTTGTTAATAAATAACAAGTAAATTCTCTATAGCTAGGTTTCTAATGTATTCCCAGATTAAAAATCATGCCATAGAATAATATACAAAAAGCAATAAAAGATTGGCGATTGTGATTGCTAATTTTTTTTTTATTGGCTACACTTTATATATACAACATGATAAATTTTAAATTGGAATAAAAGAGATATTAGAAGTTGAAGTTAGTACTTGCAATCTAAGAGCAATAAATGATCCATTTAATTAGTGGTTGTATTTTGAACTATAATTTAAGCAATTTTATAAAATTTTGGCTGAATTTTTTTAAAAATATGTCTTTTCATATTAAAAAGCTATACACAAATTTTGATGGCATTTGAATTTTGGGTTTTTCAAATATGAAGAAAATAGTGCTTGGATATCTATAAACTGGGATTTTGAGTTCCTACTAGAATTTTTGAGATATCAAACAATTAGAAGCAAATCTATAGCTGGTTTTTTTTTATAATAAAGCCTTAAAGATACAAGCTATAATTTTCAGAAATTAAAAAATAAAAAATAAAAAAAATATAATTAGAGCAAGAAATATTTGATCTTAAAATTAAAGAAGAAAATATTTATTTACAAGTGAATAAAATATGGAAGGATTTTATTACAATTTAAGCATTTTGTACAAATTAAAGAGATTTTTAGGAACCAAGATTTTATAGAGGTGTAAAAGATGGATATATGGAGCTATAATAAAATTTTGATATAAAGATGAATTTTTAAAAGGAAATTAGAGATTTTTTTTTGAAATTATTAAAAACTTAATTCCCAAAAAATTAGTTAGTTATGATTTGGTATAAAAAAGGGTGTTAAGGATTTTTTACATGTCATACAAAAATCTTATGTACAAACTTATTTAAATGTAAAATATTCTTATTAGTATAATATATATTTTAATATTATTATATTTATTTATTTTATTTATTAAAAACAAATTGTTTATCAAAGCTTAGCTAATAAGTTATAAGTAAATTCTCTATATCTAGATATGCAATATATTTTTAGATTAAAAATCATGCTATATAATAATATTCAATAATATTTCTAAAAACTCTATAGATGTTATCAATCTGTTGTCAAGGACACAAGAATACAGAGCAAGAGACTTAAATTAGAATAAGGTTTCAAGAAGAAACCAACAAGAACTTGAGTTAACCAGATGAATACACAAACAACACCAAGAAAGGTGAGCCAAAATCCTAAAAGATGCATTGTCAAGACTAAAGAATTCTTTAGCCTCGACTCTTACAATATACCCATATTTAGAACACTTCTTAAGTGTCTTCCATCAAATTAAGAAGCTTCTTGAGTAACTTCTACTAACTGGGAAGCTTCTTTGACTCTTTCTACCAACTTCAAAGCTTCTTAAGCTCCTTCTACTAATTAGGAAGCTTCTTGAGCTACTTTCACCAACTAGAAAGCTTCTTAATTAATTTTCATTTATTCAAGAATCTCTAGAATGTTCTAAAATTTTTTATGAACCTCTTAAAGTGTATGTCCCTAATATCACCTCCTTCTCTAGCAACGAGTTTCAAAAAGAGCTCAATCTTACTACATACATAAAAAATCAAGAATACGCTGTATTAATGAAGCTATATATTCTGTTCTCTGTTCTTCAGCAATGGATTCTATTGGTCCTCAAAAAAATCATCTATGGCCTTTAGCTAGTACTTCAATTGTTAAAACATCTCATCCAAGGATCTAATCTTCATTGGGGCCTTCAAAACATCTTCCAAACAAGATCTCAAGACTAAAAAGATTCACCTTTCTAAGCTCAAGCAATATCATTAAAGTTGGAGCATTGGAATCGAGACTTATATGGTTGGATCTTCTTTCTAATAGCTCCAACTGAGATCGTACTTGAAACTGAAATATATAGTATTTATTTTGCTCAATTAAAAACTACACTAATTTGTTCAAAGCTTGCGTGGCAAATTAATCTTCTAAGTCTTGTTCTTTCAATATTTGAAGGTTTGATATGGTGACTAACTTGCTTCTACCACTCTATTCTATTTTAGAACAGATGACTACATATTGATGAAGGCTTTAATTTAATTCTTTTTTTCTTATGAGAATTCCTTGAATCCAATCTTCACCAAGAAATTATCATTAAACATATTTGGATTTATAGAAATAGAGTTGATGAAATTCATATATGTTTTGAAGCACATTGGAGAGATTTTTTACTAGTTCTCATATGCGCTTATTAATATCATAGCCTTGCCAATGAACAAGATATTTCAATTTGCTCCACCTTTGTCATGAATCAAATACCTTTTCAACCTCGTATTCTTTTATGATCTTTAATTTCAATATTAGGTGGTGATTGTTGTATTCTTTCCAAAATATGCAATTCTCTATAAGGTTTTAAAAGAGAGACATGAAAAACTAGATGTACCTTCATAATAGATGATAATTCTAAGCAATATGCCACTAGATTGATTTATTTTTGGATAAAAAATGGTCTCAACCTTTGTTAGTCCAACTTATTGCATGACCGCTTGGTCTTGATGTTCTATCAAAAGAGCCATACCTTATCTCTAATATAAAAAATAGATGGTTGATTCTTAAATTTATTTGCAGATGTCTTTTGAGCATTTTAAGTTGCTTGTAATTGAAGCTTCAAGGTTGTTTGGTGTTGCGATAGATGCTTTGCAAATCCTTTAGCCGTTGGATTGTTGTGCTTTGGCGTATTCCATAGATAAAACTTTAGATGATATCTATAGTTAGAATAAAATGATGTTTACTAAATTGATAGATGAACAATATTATTACATGCAAACTCCACTAATGGTAGATACAAGATCCAATCATCTTGTTGATAGTTAATGCTACATCGTAAATATTGCTTCAAAACTTGATTAATTTATTTTGTTTGGCCATCAATTTGAAGATGGAAAGCCAAAGAAAGTTTAATATTTATCTTTAATATTTCAAAAAGATATTTTTGGAACTTAGATATGAATTGGGATCTTTAATTAGATACAATATCATCTGGTAGCCATTATATCAATATATATTTTCAAAAAAAAGCCTTGCTATTTTTTCACTAGATGCAGTCTTCTTACAAGGAATAAAATGAGCCATCTTTGTAAGTCAATCAATCACTACAAGGATGTTGTTTAATGAATTGGATGGCAGTAGATCCATGATGAAATCCATCGAGATAGAAGACCATAATTGTTTTAGAATGGACAAAGATTGTAAGAGTCCATAAGAGCGATGTCAAGGATTTTTGAATGTTGAATAGATGTTGCAAGAGAGCACAAAGTCCTTCACCGCCTTCCACATTTGAAGCTACCAAAAATCTCAAAAAATAAGTTCCAAGATCTTGTTAAATACAAAATGACATGTAGTTGGAAAGTCATGGCAAGATTGAAGAACATGTAGTTGTATTAGTCCTTCTAGAATATATAAACGTTCTTCAAAGTATAAAAGATTTTTTTCAAGTTTGAACTTATCAGCATTTTTTTTCAAGTGGCGCTTGACATCAAAGACTAAAGCATCATTAGTAGTTATAGCACACACCTTATTAAAAAAACTAAAATCAATAGGTGCCAATATAATACAAGTATCAAGGCAAAATTGCTCCGATTTCAACAAAGTTACATATTGTTTATCAAACGTTGCCTCCTCTATCCTTGGTATAAGATAGGATCTCCTTAATAAAACATCAGATAATCCTTGTTGCTTCCGAGGCTAATAAGTGATAACAAAGTTAAATTGAGATAGTAAAATATTCCATTGAGCTTAGCGGCAATTAAAAATCCAAGCTAACATAAAACATTCCAAGTTCTTGTGATTTGTATATACAATCACAAAATATATTGTTCTTTTGAAAAAATGATGCCATTCTTGAAAAGAATCCATAATAACAAGAAGCTCTTTATTGTGGATTTTATAATTAATTTTAGCACCAAAATTTTTTTGAGAATAAAATGGAATATGATGGAGTTTATTGTCTATATCCATTTGTGAAAGTACAGCCCTTAGTATAAAATCTGAAGCATTAGTCTCCATATAGAATACCTTTATAAAGTCTAGATGCATAAAAATTAGGACTGTGGTAAACATCATCTTGAGGTCTTGGAATGCCTTTTCTACTTGAGATTCCTATTTTAACTTGTCTTTACATGTCAATTGAATAAAAGAGATAGGAACTTGAGAGTATTTTTTGATGAAGATTCGACAGAAGATAATAAATCCTAGAAAATATTATATATTTTTTACAGTCTTCGAAATGACCTATTGCATAATCACCTCTACTTTCTTGGGATCTATCGTCAAATCCTTAATAGATACAATGTATCTCAAAAATCCCATCTTTGGTTAATAAAATATATATTTTTCTGATTTAGCATACAAAATTGTATCTTGTAGCTTTTGTAATACCAACTTAACATGCCTCTTGTGTTCTTCTAGATTTTTCGAATAGATCAAGATGTTATTAAGATAGATCACTACAAACTTGAATAAGAGCTCTCGAAAGATGTCATTTATTAAATGGTGAAAGATAGTGGATATATTTATTAATCCAAATGGCATGATATTATATTCAAAATATCCATACCTTATCCAAAATACAGTCTTCTATTCATCTCCCTCTTTGATTTGTACCAAATTATAAACTCTACAAAAATCTATCTTAGTATAAATCTTGGCTTGGCCGAGTTGTTCCAAAAGTCCTAAAATTAATGGTAGTGGATAATGATTCTTCACTATTATCTTATTCAATCCTCCATAATCATTGTACATATATAAAGAACCATCTTTTTTCTTCACAAAAAGTATAGGTGTACTTGCTAGAGACTTTGAATGCTTGATGAAGTTCTTTGTAAGATTTTCATCAATATAATCCTTTAATATTGTAATTTTATTTTAAAAAAGATTATAGATTGGGCCAAAAGATGGTTGTATTCGTTCTTGAAGATCTATAGCACAATTATATAGTAGGTGCTCCAACAATACATCAACATTTTTCTTTTGAAAAATATCTTAAAATTTGCTATACTACTTTCGAATACTTGTCAATGAAGTATATCTTCTTTAATTAGAATCGCATAAATAAAAAATGGTGTACTTTCTTTGGCTGATCTTATAAAAGCTCTTGCTCCAACAAATAAAGACTTACCAATTTGTGGCTTTTTATAATTTTTTTTAATATGAATCTCTATCTAAAATGTTATTCTTTGCACCCTCTATTTTATAAATAGATTATATTTTTTCAACCAAGTGAGCTTGATAATAACAAGATTTCAACGAATCCTAATAATGTTGAACATAATTTAGCTTCTATAATCTTTGAATGATACTTCTATAAGCGTGATTTCATAGGTGACACTACTAGAGGATAAGGATCATCCATCTATTATCTCTACATGAGTAGGTTTAGGTTTTTGTACTAGAGGAATTTTGTGAAGCTTAGTGAATGCCTCATCTACGAAACTAGGAGATGCCCTTGAATCTAACAAAGTGGTTGTCTGAAGCTTTTGAGGGCCAAAATACAAAAAGATTGTAAATCAATGAGCAAGTTGAGTAGAAAGAGAGGAACCTGAATAGTTTTGTAATATTGGATTATCCAGTTGCATGGTCCCTATTGATGGATTGCATATTGTCTTATTGAAGCTCATGAGCGTTAATTTTGTTAACTTTGAAATAATTGATTATCACATTTTATGGCTTAGCGAATGGCTTCATTGAATAATTGTGGATCTAGAAGCGACAATAAGAAATCCTTTACATCATCTTTTAGTCTTCAATAAAATTGGCTCATTAGGGCTTCTTTGTCCCAATTGATGTTACATGCTAATTGCCTAAAGTTGAATGTGTAGACTAATATAGAATGCGCTCCTTAACGCAATGCTTGGATCTTAGCTGTTGCTTAAGAAGCCTTGTCATGTTCTCCAAATGCTTCCGTAAATGCTTCTATAAAAAATTTCAAAGTTGCTCAAAATTGATAATTTCTTTTCAAACAAGGGAGCAAACTATGATAATGCTTGTTTCATAAGTAAAAAGCCGACCAATCCAACTTGTGATTCTTTTGTTAGATAAATATCAAGTTATAGGATTGTTATTAATTAAATTTGGTTAACAAATCCTCAAAA
This sequence comes from Physcomitrellopsis africana, assembly GCA_036785485.1. Classification (NCBI taxonomy): domain Eukaryota; kingdom Viridiplantae; phylum Streptophyta; class Bryopsida; order Funariales; family Funariaceae; genus Physcomitrellopsis; species Physcomitrellopsis africana. The sequence goes on along the minus strand of JAWRVF010000024.1, from coordinate 819,957 downwards.
CATTCAACGTGTATTATCATATTTTTTTGGAAGATTAACTTGAGGCTCCTTACATTGTTGAATATGTGGATTTTCTTGGCATAGTATAGATAGTATTACTTCTTCAAGTGTAAAAATTGGAGGTGGATGTACTTTAGATTGTGGCACTGTAGATATTATATTGTTACAAAGTTTTACAATAATCCCTTCAATCTGCATAGTCCTAGCACATAAAATAACAAGAGCACTTATAATAATATCTAACTTAGACTCAGAAGATTTAGTCATATTAATGTCTTGACTTCCAACTATTCTAAGAAAAAGAAGAAACGAGTCTATAAAAAAATAATCTTAGTTTAAAAGAGGGTAATTTATAACTTCTAAAACGCTTTAAGATAATCAAAGAAAGGTGATCCACTTTCTCATAAGAGGGACAAAGTTCTAGTTTTGTGATAAAAAAAATATCAATTTAGAAGAGAATAATCCGTAACCTCTAAAGTGCTAATATACCTTTGAATAGAGGGATAATCCACTCTCTAATATGAAGGATCCAACTCTGATATTGAAGATGAGGCCATTCTCCACAAATTATCAAAGAGACAAGAATACAGAGCAAGAAACCTGAATTAAAACAAGGTTTTAAAAAGAAACCAATAAGAATTTGAATTAACCATATGAGTATACAAACAACACCAAGGAAGGTGAGCTGTTAAAGTCCCAAGATCTTTAAAATATATATTTTAATTTTTACTCTAATCTTTTTAAAAAAACAATAAGAATTCTTAGAAGCAACTAAAGCCTCAAATTACTTGTTTAATATCATCCCATATAAAGTTATTGAGAATGAATGTAAAACTATCTTTGCCTTTTAATTATACTGAAATTGAAGAAATAATTGGTGATATGGCTAAAAGAAAGGCTTTAGGTCTTGATGGTATTGGCATCAAATTTTTCAAAAGTTCTGATACATAATAGGAAATGATTATATCTATATGATTAATCAAGCATTGATTGATGGTCAATTTCTTTCAAGCATTGTCAAAAGTCACATTACTCTTTTTTATAAAAAGAATGACAAAATTATATTGGATAATTAAAGATCCATTACATTATTAAATACTTTCCATAAAATTTATGCCAATAATAATAATAACTCCAACGTGTACTTATGGAGGTCATTCATCTTAGCCAAATTATATTCTTCCTCTTCATATTTATCTTAGATAATGTGTTGGTCACCTAAGAGACTATTAACTTGATTAAAACTTCAAAACAACCTCTTTTTCTTCTAAAAATTGATTTTTCAAAGATATATGATAAGATTTTGTAGAAATTTATGTTTAAAGCGTTAGAAAAACTTGATTTTAATGATTCTTTCTTTCATGTGATTAAAATTAGTCTTCAAGATATAAGTATTATTGTGGATATTAATGAATCTTTTACCAAATATTTTCCTATTGAAAGAGAAGTAAGACAAAGTTGTCTATCGGCACCTTATTTCTTCATCTTGGTTAAAGAAATCTTTAATATTTTTATTTATAATATAATCAAATAACATCATCTTCAAGATATTCATATCTTTTAGAGCACTAATTAGTAAGTTGTAAGCCAATACATTGACAACTTGATTATTATTATATAAAAAAATAAAAAAAATATTTATAGTTTGGTGAAAATAATCAAACAATTTATCAGGGCTTCTAGAGTCAAAATTAATTAGAACAAATTTACTACCTATTAGCAATTTTAAAAAAATAGATAGACCAAAATGGACAAATCAATTTGATTAAGCATAAGCATTTTATACAAACATTAGTAAGTTGCTAGGTACTTCTTTTGGTCTTTTTTTAAATACATATGATATTAAATAATTCTTAATCAATAGAATGATATGAAAATTAGACTATTAATACTCTATAAAAATCAACATGGCAAGTAAAGCCATTATAGTGAATAATATTTTATTTGGATTATTAATAAAAAATTCATGATATATTTTATCAAACTTAAAAGGAAGTTAATTTAAAATAATATTTTCTTTATCAACCTTATAGCATACAAGTTGAGGTCATTATTAGATGAAGAATTTTTATTTAATTGGACTAATGTTTCATCTATTCCTTGCTCTTATAGAAAGACTCTATTCATTTGGCTTATATAGCACAAAGGTGTGGCAATTAATACTTGGAGGAGAAAAATCAATTCTAATATTGATATTCACTATACTTTATATCACCTCCAAAAATCAAAATCTATTATCCATAGGTTTTAGAATTATATTCAAGCTTGTATTATCTAGGACTAGGCTATTTTTTTTCTATATAAATTAATATCAATGTCTTAGAAATGGGATCTTTAAAAATTCTTTATTTGTAAAAAATTTATTATCTAGATTCAAATATTTTTACAAGATCTAATCTTTGTTATAGAGATTGTGTCTATAGACTATCTAAATTTAGAAAAATAATTTTTTTTTTAAAAAAAGAAATATGGAGTAAATTCTATATTAGAGGCTTGGTCTGGAAAGATCTAATTGAAAATAGAAAAATTTGTTGAAAATTTGTTAAAAGAAATTGGCAAAACATCTATAACATAAGACTACTTTTCTCAAGAGATGGGATAAATCATAGATGGTAAAATACATACTACGTTTTAAAAATGACAAAGTAATTAAATAAAACTTTAGAATACCTCAATGTGGTGTAATCATATATAAAAGTGTAAAGGAGTTAGTTCTAACAACTATTCCTTCTTCTTAGTATTCGTAGTTCCACCTTTGGAATTAAAAGATTAAGTAATCTGTTATACTTTTATCACTTTATTAATACATCAAGTATATATATATATATATTAAATAAAATAATTTTGTAGAGGCTATTGAAATTTATTTAATTAAATTTATATATATATAATATTAATATTTTAGCATCTTTTATATCTATTGGATAAAAAAATTATTAATAATTAAAAAATTAATATTTGTATCAAAAAGAGTGTTGAAAAAATATTTCATTTCTTGTTATAATAACTTAAAAAATTATCTCAATATTTTCAAATTTGATTTAGTTTACATTTTTTTTGAAATAGAGCAACATATGGATACTTGGTCTAATAAGTAAAACTATTAGTATATAAGTTCAAGAGGCTTTGTTATAAAGAAATTTTTATGAAACAAATTTGTAGGTCAAGACTTCTCCATATATGCATGTATCGCTCTTTGAAACAATTTTTTGACTCTTTGCTTGTTATTCATTGCAAATAATATACTTGGAATTCAATCTACTGTCTTTGACTTCTAATATCTCCTTCTTCAAAACTTCAATGTAGTAATTCTTCTACATTAGATGTAGATCTTGAAATCATCTCTCCAACGACACCTTTCAATCTCCAAAAGCTCTCATAAAACTCTTTATATCTTCAAAAGAGTGACAATAGATACAATTTGTACACCTTAACTTCAAGTGCCTACTCCTTCCTCATAAAAATTCTAAATCTCTTGATTCTTATACTAAAATTATAGTGAAATAAAACAAGCTTTCTAACACTAGTCTCTGATTTTTGAATGCTTTCTTTGAAGTCACTATAATCCTTGTTCTTCTCACAGGTAGCCTCTTCAAAGCCTATTAGGCATGACCATTGACTAATAGGAATGAAGAACTTCACCCCTTATTTTTATTCATCTACAATTTATCTTCATCCTTCTAAATAAGCCTCTTAGTAGTTTAATTCTTTTTCTTTGGATCCCAATTGCCTCTCAAGGTTTTATACTAAACATTTAGGTCTTATTTAATTTAAACGCCATAACCAAACTAAGTAAAAATTTAAAATAAAGTTTCTTACACCAACTCCTTTTAATTTGCTTTTCTAACCATTCTAACATATATTAGAATCTATGAACATATTATACATTTTGACTTGATTTTACATATTATAAACAATTACAGTATGATATTGTATTTGTAAACAATATAGTCTAGAATGCTCTGTTGTTAAGGCGGGTCGATTGTAAATTCTATATAATATCAATAAGCAAAAAGTCTTGTACAATATCACAACCTACAAGGTTGATATTATGGTTGAAGCTTCTACAAGCCTTATTTGTGATGCTAACATAATTGTGTATGTTGATAAGTGTGCAATATGTTTAAAACAAATAGATTGCAAGATGCACCAAAGATCAAAAAGTGCTACTATTACATCATCATTGTTAAGTATGTTTAATCTTTGTTAATTTACTTAAGCATTGGATTATTGAAGAATGACAAAAAGTTGTGTGATTCAATAAGACCAAGATAAATTAGTTGAGGTTGGATTAGCAGATTTGATATTGGAAGTGAAAAAAAAGAAGCATTGTCCAACCGTACTTGCTAGGCAATTATAAAATGCAGTGGTGGTTCACTTATGGTCTAAGATTGTATGACCATCCAATATATAGATTACCTCACTAAGATTGAAGAGAATATGGATGTAGACTTATATTGCAAGATTTTTCATAAAGAGCTTATAGAGACCATAGGTTATTACAATATAGGTGTCAATGATGTGATTTTTCAACAAGACAATGACCTAAAGTACACTTCTCAAAAAGAAAAATAATGCTTGAGGAACTTGGCTTATAAGTACTACAGTGGCTAATATAGTCTTTGAACCGTTATTTGATAGAATATTTGTAGGAACATTTCAAATATTATTTGAATGCTTGACCAATGCAACCATCTAAAATATTGGCATTGTGAGAGAGAGAGAGTAGAAGAGGAGTGAGAAGAAATCAATCTTATAGATAGCATGCCACGTCATTTAGAGGCAGTTTTGAAGGTAAAAAGAGAGCCAACAAAGTATTGACTTATTAATTGAAAAATTATTTTAATATCCTCTATATACATATTATCTTATTGATCTTTGGTGATGCAATCAATTGTTGTGATTCTTACACCAAATATAAAAGTAATAATATTTAGTTTATCATTCAAGCGGTGTCATATGCCGTGAAGTCTTGCTTGAGAATGCTCTAGGCACCTGGCTATAGAAGATAAAAAGAAATAACAATAACTAATCCTAACACCTCTAGTCAAACTCAACAAAATCCTTATCAAATCTTAAACAAATCTTAAGCAATTATAGTCAAATCTTAATTAAATCTTAGTCAACTTCGGTCAAATCCTAACTAAATCTTAACCAAATTTTAATTAAATTCTAGTCAATCTTGGTCAAATCTTAACTAAATCCTAATCAAACCTTAAACAAATCCTAAAAAATCCTAGTCAAATCCTAATTAAATCATAAATAAATCCTAAATAATTCTAATCAAATCATAATTAAATCCTAATTAAATCTTAAACGAATCTTAAACAATCCTAGTCAAACTCTAATCAATTCTGGTCAAATCTTAACTAAATTCTAGTTAACTTTGATTAAATCCTAATTAAATCCTAATCAATCTTAGTCAAATCCTAACTAAATTCTAACCAAATCCTAAACAATCCTAGTCAAATCCTAACTAAATCCTAGTAAAATCCTAATAAATCCTAGTCAAATCCTAATTAGCCCTAATCAAATCTTAAGTAAATCCTAATCAATCCTGGTCAAATTCTAATTAAACTTAAGTCAATCTTGATTAAATCCTAATAAATCCTAATCAAATCTAAATTAATTCTAATCAAATTCTAACTAAATCCTAATCAATCTTGATTAAACTCTAACTAAATTTTAACTAAATTCTAATCAATCTTGATTAAACTCTAACTAAATTTTAACTAAATTCTAATCAATCTTGATTAAATTCTAACTAAATTCTAATCAAATCCTAAACAAATCCTAAATAATTTTAGTCATTCTAATCAAATCTTAACTAAATCCTAATCAATTCTAACTAAATCTTAATCAAATCCTAAACAATCCTAGTCAAATCCTAACTAAATCCTAGTCAAATCCTAATAAATCCCAATCAAACCCTAACTAGCCCTAGTCAAATCTTAATTAAATCTTAGTCAACTCTGATCAAATCCTAATAAATCCTAATCAAATCTTAATTAATCCTAGCTAAATCCTAAATAAATCCTAATTAATCTTGATTAAATCTTAACTAAATTCTAATCAAATCTTAAACAAATCCTAAACAACCCTAGTCACCTTAACCAAATCCTAACTAAACCTTAACAAATCCTATCCAAATCTTAACAAACCCTACTACAGATTTAAACTGCAATAGCTAATGACCTAATTGTTGATCTTAGCCCAAATTTCACATACATTTTAACAATCTAATTAAAAATATACATAAGAAATTTTAAAAAGATCTAAAATACCGACCAAAAGTTATAATTAAACTTATACTCGCATATTGGCTGCTCTCTTTTTCCAATCCTAATGTCAATTTTTCATCACAAATAGCTTTTATTTGCACTATTTAATCACTCTCAAAACACATACAAATATAAGAAATCTTATCTACTATCTATATAAAAATCTCTCACTTCAATCTAATTGACGGATTGCTAAATATCTAGCAAACCCTCACTAACCCTTAAACCTCAACTTCCAAGACCTTAGCACATTTGAACTCCAATACCTCCTAATTGAACTATTCAATCTAGCTCAAATTTAAAGTATACATTAACCACATTTGTAGTCACAAACTCTCATAATTTCACCTATAGATTTAAAATTAAACTCTTGAAAAGCTCAAAAATATAAACCTCTCTTTATTTTACAAGATCCCAAATCATTTAATACAACCTTGATTTTGTAAAGCTCTTACAAAGCCAATTCTCCTTCAAATCATTCAAAATCAACTCTCATACATGCCTTCTCAAGTTTGGTCTCTCATCCAATTCTTCAATCTGCAAAAGATCCCTCGACTTGCTATAGGCATGTGGTTTTGCATCCTAGGATTTGATTCTAATCCAGGCACATAACCAGTCTTCTCGGGGTATCAACTCTAAGATTTTTAAGGTCAAAATTTCTAAAATCTCACCTTAATTCTTCTCTAAAGATGTCTATATTACTTAATTTTCTAATTTACTTTGTTTTATCTTATTTATGGCCCTATAAAGTAAGTAGAAGCCTCTTCTATAAAAAGATAGCATTAGCCTTTTAATTTTTTTCTACTTTCTTCTCTATTATCTATAATTCTTAGATAATTTGCTCAAATATTTCCATTTGAGCTCCTATATATTATAGTTATTCTCTTTCTCTTTTACCTAATGGCCATGTTTCTACATAACATCAATAGGCCATTTGAGGTTATCGAGAAGAAGAGGAGATTACAACAAGGTAAGATGTGGAGTTAGTATAAACATTGAAACAATTTTTTGAGTCATTGTATTTGCTCACTTCTATTGATACTTACTATTTTCTGAAGATATAATAGTACAATTAAGCTTAATTCAAACCTAAAGCACCAACATATAAACTTATTTGCTCACTTCTTATTTATTTTAAACTTAGTACCTATGGTGATAAAAAAAAAGAAAAAAGAAAAAATACTAGTATATAAACTTGTATCTTTTAGCAAATTATAATATATAAAATAGAAGATTTAATTATTAAATCTTAAAATAGTTTTTTATGTTCTAATTGTTTGATAGATGTTAAAAAAATTATACCTTCTTATTTTTCTTTGTTTAATATTATGAGACATTAAATCTTAAATATAAAGTATTTTAAAAGAATAAATAAATTTATACAATATGTGAATAGAATAATTAAATTTTCTTAATAACACTTTATAAGATTAAAGATATAGAAAAGAATTTGCATGCGTAAGAACTTTTAACAAATGACCTTCAAAAAAAAATATATATATTTTTTTTATTCAACATTAATTATTTTTATTGTAGAATGAAATAAGATTAAACTTATAGACAAATCCATCTTTAAAACAACTACCACTTGTCTCTATAAGGTTGGCATACACTAAATTAAAGATTATTGGTGTGAACAATGAAATAAGACAATAAATTAAAAGAAGATTTCTTATAAATTTTACCTTTTATAATTTAAAAAATACATACTTGTTATGTAAAATATTTCACATATTTAAAAAAAAAATTTAAAAAAATAAAAAACATCCATGTTTTGAATACATTGAATTATCTTTAAAAGAGAATAGATCTAATTTTCAAGAAGTCAATATATTTGCTACAATACAAGGTATAGAATGATAAGATCCTTAGTCTATCCAATGTAATCCCTTAATCTTCTTTTGTCTAATGAACAAGTTATAGTTTAATACTGTTAATGATTTAAAAATTAAAAAATTTAGATTAAAACAATATGATTTTAAGTTTAATTAATTAACTGATTAATAAGACTATTTTAAAACCATATTTCTTCTAGTCTTATTTAAGCCATAAAATGACATAAGATACTACTTCTAAAATTTAAAATAAACTAATAGTCCTTGTAAAATAATACCAAAGCAAAATAATAACGTAACTTAGAAATATAATAAGAATAATATCAATGATTTATGTTTCTTTTATATTCCAAAAATATTAAAAATAGTTTTATATGGATTTTAGGATTGCCTAGTTGCTTAAAGAATTTAAAAGTAGATAGTAACTATCTTCTATTATCTCAACATACAAGGTCTAAAAAATGTACCAAAATATGCATCCAATCTTCAATATATATATATATATATATATATTGAAAAGCTCTTATCTGCATCAAAGATACAAAAATATTATAACATCTCTTTTTTAAACCATGCTTTTTAACAATGCAAAAACAATGTGATGATAAAAAAATTATATAAGAGATATGATTTGATGTTGAAGTAGAAATAATCATTAAATCTATATTAATAGATTGTAAAAGAGCTTGTTGGTATAAATAAATAAATAAAAACAAAAACTTGACTTTAAACAGAAAAAACCTCAAAATGAACTAAAATACCTCAAAATTTTGAAAAGGCTTGAATCAAAACAAATAAATTAACTATTCTAAAAATTAAACTACACACCACACACCCTCCAACTTGAATTGGAACCTTTAACCAAGATTACAATTATTTACTAGATTTTGGAAAAGAGGTACACCCACTTATGTTTCAAAAAAAGAAAAGAGAGGACACCTAGACCTCTACCTACTTTGAAACTATTGCCAAAAGTAAACATAGGATGCAGAATTCTCTCCATTTGGTCTATAGTTTGAGAAAGTGGATGATAAGTGAAGACTTGACATGTCCTGCTCTTGGAATGTAGGCTTGGACTCTCCCACATTCAATCAGACTGTTACACAAAATGACAGACTCAGAGTGTGCTAGTCTCCGGCTAGTCTTTCGCAAAAAGCTTCCCTAGTAACACGACAACAAAACACTAGCACAACACAGCAGTGCTTCACGTGTACTGAAGTTGCTGGGTCCATGCACTGCGACCTGCGCCGAAGCATCCCCAAGACCCACCTCTACATGCAGGAAGGAAAGAGAATTACTCTACGGTGTGGACTGCATGGTTTGACTTACATGACTGAATCAATGTGCCCCTGATGATACAACCTCGTCGACATACGGCGCACAGATCCTGGTTCATCAGTAACTGCAGAGAATTCGGCGCTGAGTACATTTTGCTCCAAAATCGCACAATTGCTGAAGTGATTTGTAGTGCTTTCGGGAAACCGCTCTAACGACAAGATCGAGCAGACGAGACGGTGAGGAGAAAAGGCGATATATATATATATATATTGTTAAACAGGACATTTACAGCTTCGCTATAAATAGATTAAGTAGTTACATTCATGGACTGACACTCTGTGTAGTACTTGTAAGCTTGCATATTGTTTACCTTCACGTCAGCCTGCACGTCAGCCCGTCCGACCCTCCACATGACATCGTCGGCGGTCGCTTCTACCATGCATGCAGGGTTTCCATGTCGGCTCCAATGGCCAATGTGTGTCGATTTGGTTTGTGCGGACGGTTTATATTAACTCAATTCGATACAGTCTTGTTTCCCTTTGGATGAGTTCCGAACTAAAGTAGATACTGTGGTTTTCCTCATCTCGGTGCGTATTAGAGAGTTTTTTTTAATTACTATTGGAGTGGCTAAATCCTTTGGGCAGAGTATGATCGTCTCTTCGTTCGAACCCAGTTTCCAGAACATGTTGTGTTTCGGTTTCCAACTTTGGACAGTGGAGAATTATTTTGGGATTCATTTTTCCTGATTAGAATGGGAGCTTGAAATGCTATGCTGTGCTAGCGTCACGTGCGAAGTCTAGTTTGGCATTTAGCGAGGGTTAGGAAGACATATCGAGGTTTATCATACATCACGTTATTAATAGCCGGAGATATGGTCTACAATCCGACATCCAAACAAGTGTCTGTTGCTTCTATTATTGTATGTTTCAATGTCAACGTTTTTGAACTGTTCATTCAGTGCCCGTCGGTATTTGTAGAGTACATATATCTATTCTAATTACCATTGTACTCACGAGAACATCGTTCTGAAGGTAAAATTGTTTAGAGGTGTGCTGGTAGTTCCGGTTGGATCGTTCCACTTGGATAGTTCCGGTTTTAGAACAGTGCACAGTAAGTTATGTGGGTGACTAATGTGATTGAATTATCTGAATGGAGGAAACTCAAGCACTTCCTGCGGTGGAAAAACTCCTTAATGATCCTCCGTGTTGAGTGAGATAGATGGATCCACATACTCGGGTTCCAGGTTGACACCCACCAACATCTTTACCTCCATGCGTCGTCCCGCTCCGTGCGATCTGATCTCTGAGCTGAGCTTTAAATGCCTGTCTCCCACGTACATGATAGTCCTAAGGAACATTTCAAGCCTGGTGTTCGTCCTTGCTGCTAGCGAGAAGACGCTCGCTCAGTCCCTGATCGACTGTTTGATTGGAGGTGTTTAAGCCGCATGGTCGAAGATGACCGCTGCCACCATCGAGAGTGTGCAGCTGTTGTCTCAAAACCAGAACGAGATGCTGAAGTCCCGGAGTCTGTGGCACCCTTGCAAGGGCATCGGCGAGGGCTTCTGTCGTACTGTGACGGACGAAGGAGTGATATATCATAGTGCAGAAACACAGTGAATATGGTGAAGTACTTCCCGATGCAGGCGCTGAACATCGTGTTCAAGGACTACTTCAAGTCACTTTTCGGGTTCACAAGGACAAGGACGAATACTGGAATCTGTTCGGCTGTAACTTGGCGTCTGCTGCGGGAACATCATCTGTGTTATTCAAGTACTCTCTAGACTATGCGCGTACCCGATTGGCGAACGATGCGAAGTTGTTCAAGAATGAAGGAGGTGAGCGGCGATTCAAGAGGGTCTGTGGCAGTGCACAAGAAGATGCTGTCGATGGATGGTATACCGGGGCTCTGACGAGGGTTCACGATACCTTGCGCGAATAGCATCGTCTACAGTGGCCTGCTTTTTGAAGCGTACCAGTCGTTGAGGCCAGCGGTGTTAGTTGACAGCTTGGAGGTTACATGTTCTCAAACAAATGGTACTTTGTGTTTGGTCCTCGCATGGAAAATTGGGTTATTGGCCAGTTTTATCTCTCCTTAGTTGTCACAGTTGAGTTGAGGTGCAGATCTTGTAGTGTAGGGTTGGATGCATCAATCAAGTTTTTGTGAATGTCCACACGTTTGGACAAAGCAAACAACTTGCAATTCTAACAGAAGACATTTGATGTAGACGGCTTTATTTACTCCTTCCAATAGTGCTTTGTACTCTACTTCAGTGGTACTTTCGAAGACTATTGCTTGTCGTTTGATGGACCATGAAATTGGTCTTGATTCTAAGGTGAATAGGTAAGCACCAAGTGATCTCTTGGTTTCAATACATCCGAGGTAGTCAGAATCTGTGAAGTCTTTTAAGATAATTCTACTTTTGGAAGAGCAAGTGTAATAAATTCCAAGGTTAGTTGTTCCTTTGAGATAGCAAAAGATATGTTGCACTAATTTCCAATGTTGTTCTTGAGGTGCAGATGTAAACCTGCTAACAATATCCGCAGCATAGCCAATATTTAGTTGTTTAGAGTGTTGGTTAAAGAAATGAGCTTTTTAATAATATGTTGATAATCAATTTTATTTACTAGTGTTGTTCCAATGCCCAATTTAAGTATGTGACTCTTAAAAAGAGATATAATCTTGGATTTAGTATTTACCATGCTAGTTTTTTTGAGGATATGAAAATAATATGATTTTTGATGCATGAACATACTATTCTTCATTTGCACAAATTCTATTCCAAAGTACTTTTGAATCAATCTAAGATTCTTCATTTTGTACTTGGTTTGGAATTGAAATTTGATTTGTTTGATGTATTAGTTGGAGTTCCCTATCACCAAAATATTATTGACAAATGGTATGAGAATGATAAGAATATTTAATTTTTTGAAGAAGCACATGTTCAAGTTAGCACTACTATGGATCCAGCCAAAATTGCGGAGATGGATATCAATTTTTTGGTATCAAGTTCAAGGAGACTATTTTAGTCTGTAGATAGATCTCTTTAGCATGAATACAAAATATTTTTCTTATTTTATTGCAAAATTAAGAGATTACTTCATAAAAATAAGGTCTTGCAATTTATTATTTAAAAATATTGTCACTACATCCATATGATCAAGATTCCATCCTAGTACTATATCCAAAGCTATGATTATATGTACAATTGTCAATTTTACTATTGGTGCAAATGTTTTGTCATAATTAATTCTTTCTTTTTGTTATAATCTTCTTGCAACCAATTAAGATTTGAATCATGTTTGAGTAGAATTTTGGCTTTACTCTGTACACCCACCTTAACATAAGAGTTTTTCTACCATTAGATAGAAGAGTTAATTGTCAGGTTCTAATTTACCTTAATAAATCTATTTCTTCTTGAATAGACTACCTCCATCCTTCATGGTTAATAGCCTTTGAATATGATTTTATCACTTATTAGATCTTGTATATCTACCAAAAATATATTATTGTCTTTTATAATACTCAAATTATAATCCTATAATTTGGTGGAGATTCTTTTGATGTGTAACAATCTCTTTAAGAATGCTTTGGATTGGTTCTTATATAGTTGGTTTTAATACATTATTTATTTATTTATTTATTTATTTTAAAATATTAATTATATTTTAAATTTTTACTTACTAAATTTTAGATAATTAGTTGTAGGCTTGTTTGAGCACTACTCTTAATTTCTTTTTTACTTTTTAAAAGAAAAAAATTTGATTCAAGCCTTGTATCATTTAAAAAATTCTGAAAAAAATTAGAAGTGGATGTAGAAATTTCAAAATTACTCAGATTATTTCAATGATGGTAATATCTTGAGAGATGATGATGTGGTACTTGTTGAGATGATAGTAGCAATAATCCTTGGTTTGTTTGTTGTAGTCCATCAAAACAATACAAAGAACTTTAGCTTGAAGTTTTGAATGAAAGGCTAAGGGAATGAGGATATAGGCTATACAACTAAAAGTTTTAAGATGGGTAATAGACATGATACTCCTATATAAGGCTTTGTAAGGAATAGAAAGATAAAAGGTAAAGATGGTACAACAATTGAGCACATAAGTGGTAAAAAAAATTATTTTGAACTAAATGTGAATGAAAAAGTTGGTACTAATAAATATACTCTAGGCTGCTTCAAGTAGGGACATGTTTTTATGCTTTGCTATACCATTTTGGTATAGAATATAAATAATTTTAAATTATTGATAAATCTATTTTAAAGCACAAAATTCCAAAAAAATAGAAAATATGTATTCATTTCCTTTCTCAAAATAAATACAAGCTATAAGAATAATAATTTTAAAAAAATAAAATTAATAAATTTTTTAAAAATAAAAAATATTTTATTTTTATAAATTAAGAAATAAATCTAAATATAGAAAGAAAAATCATCAGTAATAATAAGAATGTACTTAGTTGAGATGGAAGAGGTCATTGAACCACAAATGTCCATGTGCAATAGTTGGAGTAGTCTGGTGGCTTGAGTGGTTGATTTCTTTGGAATGCAATTTTAGTGGTGTTTGGCTAAGATGTAGGTATTACATTTGTGCTACATCCAATGGAGCTACAAAATATTATGTGCCAATTTTTAAGCAGACATGTAATATACCATTTGATGATTAATATGGCACAAGCATTTATGCTAAAGATCTAAAAGTGGATTATTTATTAGTGATGGCAAAAATATTTTATATCTAGTCTAAAAAGATGAAATACAACAATTTCAAAGTTCTAACTTGCAGGGTGTCATCTTCTTGATTATTCATAGTTGAATTACTAAATTAAAATAAAAAATAAAAAATATTAAATTGAAGATAAAATAAAATAGATTTGGATTTGGTATTTATATTGTAGTTTGAAACTTTTGCAATTTCTTCCTCTCTTTTTATAAAGAAATCCAAAAAACTTTGAAATTGTTGTATTTCATCTTTTTAGACTAGATATAATAGCAAATATTACTTGGGAGTGGTTACACATGTTGTCACTTTTGATTGGGAAGAATATCATTGATAAAAATTTTATACCTTTAGAAGCACATTGACTAAATTTTAAGCTAGTTCCTATGTTTGTTTACTAATGGTATAACCATTGTTGTATTCAGTGTCATCTTGTTTGACAATACACTAGACACTTGGCTATAGAAGGTAAACTTATATTTTGCAACTAACCAAGAACCTAATAATCCAAATAAAATCTAAAATAAATCTCGATTGAATCCTTAATAATCCTAATTAAATCCTAAAATAATCTTAAAGAAATTCTAAAAAAAATCCTAATAAAATCATAAAAAAATCTTTAAAAATCATAAAGAAATTTGAAAGAAATCACAAAGAAATCTTAAAGAATTACAAAAAAATTCTTAAAAAATCATAAAAAATCATAAAAAAAAAATTTAAGAAATTTTAACCAAATCCTAATCAAATCCTAGCCAATCCTAAAAAAATTTCAAATAAATCCTAATTGAATTTTAGCTAAATACTAAATAAATTCTAATCAAATTTTAATCAAATTTTAATTGAATTTTAACTAAATCGTATATAAATCCTAACAAAATCTTAATCAAATTCTAATCAAATATTAATCAAATTATAATAAAATCTTAATCAAATTATAATAAAATCTTAATCAAATCTTAATATAATCCTAATATAATCTTAATAAAATCCTAATAAAATCCTAATATAATCTTAGTCAAATCCTAATGAAATTCTAATACAATCTTACTTAAACTTTAATCAAATCCTAATATAATTCTAACAATCCTAATGAAATTCTAATATAATCTTACTTAAATTTTAATCAAATCCTAATATAATTCTAATAATCCTAATGAAAATTTAAAGATATCCTAAGTAAATTCTAACAAAATTTTAATAAAATCCTAATCAATTTTAATGAAATCCTAAAGAAATTTTAAATAAATCCTAATAAATCCTAATCAAATCTACTAGTATATTTAAAACTTTAATAAGAATTAAATTAACCATTGATCTTTATTCAAAAAAATTATACTTTTTGATCTATTAATTAACAACAAGCATACAATATTTGAAGGGATTTGAATTTAAAAATTAGAAAAAAAAAAATCTTAATATACTATTGTATTATGTATCATCTTGTTTGAGAATGCACTGGGCACTTGGTTGTAGAAGGTACACTCATATGTTGTAACTAATCAAAAATCTAACAACCTTAATATGATTCTAAATAAATTCTAATTAAATTTTAATAAAATCTTAAATAAATTTTCACATAATTTTAATCAAATTTTAATCAACTTCAATTAAATTATAATCAAATCTTACATAAAATCTTAGCCAAGTCCTAAGTCAAATCCTAATTCAAAACTCTAAATCAAATCTTAGTCAAATCTTAAATCAAATTTTAAATCAAATTCTAAGTCAAATCCTAATTAAATCTTAAATCAATTCCTAATGAAATCCTAAACTAAATCCTAAATCTAAAATAAATCCTAATGAAATCCTAATCATTTCTTAAATCTTAAATAAATCCTAATGAAATCTTAATCAAATTCTAAATCCTAAACAATTCCTAGCCAAACCTTAATCAAAGTTTAACAATCCTATAGTAGATTGAAACCTCAATAGCTAATGATTGAATTCTTGATTTCAATTCAAAATTTTCACACCTTTTAACAACTAAATTGGTAACATGCACAAAAATTTTGAAAAAGATCTAACTCACCAAATAGAAGATAAGCCTAGAATTTTACTCAGGTATAGGCCAATCTCTTTTTTCAATTTTAATGCCAATCTCCTAGCACCAATATTTTTTTTTTGCACCATTCAATTGCTCTAAAAATTTACATACAAGAAAAAAATCAAGTCTACCATCCATACAAATAATTCTTACTTCAATCCAACTAATAGATGATTAAATATCTTAGAAACCCTCACTGACCTTCAAAACCCAATTTCTAAGACCTTAACCCACTTATACTTCAATAACCTTCAATCATTCCATTAAATCAAGATTAAATTTATAGCATGCACTTAATACAATTACAATAAAAAAAAAAAAAAAAATCCATAAAATTTCATATTTAGATCTATAATCAAAGTCACAAATTGTTCAATTTTTTTTTTTTTTTTTACAAAATTCAGAGTCATCTAAATCAATCCTAACTTTGTAGAGCTCTTATAAAGCCAATATCTATCCAAGTCACTAAAAATCAATGCTTAAATAAACCTTTTAAAGTTTTTTCTCAAATCCTACTCTCTAATCAATCAAAAAAATCCCCATCTGCCATAGGTGCACAATTTTGTGCTACGGGATCTAATTTCAACCCTGGATCATAACCGGCCCTCTCTAAATATCAATCTAGGGATTCCTTAGATAATTTTTGCTGAAAACTATCCTTTACTTTGATCTTAAGATGTCTATAGTTGTATTTTTGCTAATCTATCTTATGTTATCTTGTTTATGGCCCTACAAAATAAATAGAAGCCTTTTATATAAAAAAAATAGCATTAATACTAAATATTTTTATTACTTTCTTATCTTTTATATGTATATTTTTAAAATAAATTTGTTACTAAATCTTCAATTAAGCTCCTCTATAATATGTGCCTTCCTTTCTTTTTTCATCATATAGCCGTGTTATAATATAACATCATGCCAATGCATAAATTATTTTAGCTTTCTTTGCCTCATTCTTGAATCAAGTACTTCTTCCACCTCAAATTCTTCATGATTATTTATTTCAATGCAAGGCAATGGCACTTATATTCTTTTTAATATCCTTGATTCTTTATAAGGCTCTAAAAGAGAAGCATGAAAAATAGAATGTATTTTCACAGATGTCGGTAATTCTAAATGGTAAGCTAGAAGATTAATTTGCTTCTAAGCAAAAAATGGTCCTAATCTTTGATAGTCTAATTTGTTGCATGGTCGATTGGTCCTTATATTGTGCCAAAAGAGTCACATTTTGTGACTAATATCAAAAGAAGATTATTCTTTTTAAAATCTATTTGTTGTTATTTTCTATTATTTTTGAACTTCTTCTAATTGAAGTTTTATAATTGAATGTAGCTTCGCCAATCTTACAACAAATTTTTGAATTGCTAGATTATCAAATTTAAGAGGCAATAACATATCTAGTTTTGAATGATATCC
This sequence comes from Physcomitrellopsis africana, assembly GCA_036785485.1. Taxonomy (NCBI): domain Eukaryota; kingdom Viridiplantae; phylum Streptophyta; class Bryopsida; order Funariales; family Funariaceae; genus Physcomitrellopsis; species Physcomitrellopsis africana. The sequence continues at coordinate 802,385 of JAWRVF010000024.1, read as the reverse complement.
ATATTTGGTATAGAAAGGCATTTGTTAAGTAGAAGCATAAATAATATTGTTATAAGCAAATTCAAGAAGTGATTAATAAGAAATATAATTATTTTATTAATAGTTGATGGTATATTTTAGATATTGCTCTAGAATTTAATTGATTTGCTCTATTTAGCTATCAATTTGTAGGTAGAATATAAAAGATAACTTAATATTTACTTGATGGATTTTAAATAGTAATTTTTAAAACTTGGATACAAATTAGAATTCTTAATCTGATATAATATCATTTAGTAATCTATAATATCAATAGACATTATCAATGAAAAATTTGGTTGTTTTTTTAATTTATGATTGTCTTTTCATAAAGAATAAAATGTACTATCTTAATAAATCGATCAATAATTATAAATATAGTATCAAAAGAATTAGACAATGGAAGATTTGCAATGAGATCTATAGAAATAAAAGACCAAAGTTGTCTTAAAATAAATAGTAATTGAAGAAGTTTGTATAGGCAATATTAAAGATTCTTTAATTTAAAACATATATTATACAAAAGCACAAATTTCTTAATAATATTCCACATCTTAGACCACTAAAAATCTCAAGAAAGAAATTCTAATGTATTATTGAATCTGAAATGTCTAGTAGTAAGAAAGTTATGATGTGCTTACAAAGTACAAAGGTACATTGATTCCTCAGGAATATATAGACGTTCTTTAAAGCAGAGGAGGTTATCTTCAAACTTAAATTTGTTAGAATTACCTTGAATGTTATTAGCATATTATTTAACATTAAGAGCAAAAAAGTCCATAATCAATGTTGTACAAACTTGATTAAGAAGTGAAGAATCAATTGGAATTGACATAGTGGTTGCTTAATAATACAATTGCTTAGGTTTTAAGAATGTTATTTGTTATTGGTCATATGTTGCCTTTCCATCTTTTGGCATAAGATATAATTATCTAAACAAAATATTTGACAATCCTTATTATTTTTTGAATTGATATGTGTTGTTAAAATTAAAATAAGATAGAAATATATTCTACAAAGCTTAAAAAAGATTAAAAATACAAATTGACATAAAATATTTAAGATTCTTATAATCTATATATATTATCACTAGATATTAAGTACCTTTAAGCAAATAGTGCCATTCTTCAAAAGAATCTACAATAGCAAGGAATTCTTTATTATGGATATTATAATTGATCTTGACAACTAAAAACTTTTTAGAATAAAATGCAACTAGATGAAGTTTCTTGTCTTTCTACTTTTGAGATAGTATAGCTTCTAGTACAAAATCTGAAGCATTAGTTTTAATATAAAAAAACTTTTATAAAATCCAATCATATTAAGATTAAAATTATAATAAAAACCAATTTAAGATCTTGAAAAGCCTTCTCTACTTGAAGCTCCCATTTCAACTTATCTTTGCATATCAATCAAATAAATGAAGCAGCTACTTGAGTACAGTTGTTAATGAATATCCAATAAAAATTAAAAATCTAAAAAAATATTATATATCTTATATTGTCTTAAAAAATTTTCAATCTTTAATAGCTTGAACCTTCTTCAAACCCATTAATAAACCTTCATTAGATATGATATATCCAAAAAATTCTACTTTTAGTTGAATTTTTTTTTTTTTTTTTTTTTTTTTTTTTAATTTGGCATATAAATCCACATCTCTTAATTTTTGTAGTATTAATCTTATATATTCTTCATATTCTTTAATACTTTTTGAATAGATCAAAATATCAATAAGATAGCAAATAAAAAATTTATTCAAGAATTCTTAAAAGACATCATTCATCAAATATTAGAATATAGCTAGTGTATTTGTTAGTTCAAAAGGCATAGAATTGTATTCAAAATATCTATATCTTATCCAAAATAGTATCTTCTATACATCTCCTTTTTTAATGTGTATTAAACTATAAGTTCCACAAAGATCAATCTTTGAGCCAATTATTTAAGGAGTCATAATATCAATGGTAATAGATAATGATTTTATATTATTATCTTATTTAAATTCTAATAATCAATGTACATTTGTAAGGATCCATCTTTCTTTTCTAAAAAGTATAGATGCTTTAGCACATGATTTTAAATATCAAATAAAATTTTTAAAAAGATTTTCATTAATGTATTCTTATAAGGTTATTAGTTTTATTTGTAAAAGATTATATATTAGTCCAAATGGTGGTTGAGCTCTTTTTTTTAATTCTATGGCACAATCATATGATTGATATTTTGATAGTATGTCTTCATTTTTTAAAAACATCCTTAAAGTCTTAGTATTAAATTGAAATATCTTATAAAATTTATTTAGTTGAATTTCTTACTAAAATAGCATACATCACAAATGCAATAATATTCTTTGTTTCTTGCACAAAAGTAGTAGCTCCAAAAAATAAAGATGGAACATATTTCTTCTTTTGGTATTTTGGTCCTAAAAAAATTTTGCACACGTTCCAATCAATATTAGGATTATTTAATCAAAACAAGAAAGTTCAATAATAATAGGATTTATAAGACATCAAATAATATTGAAGACAATATGTAATACTTGGTCTTCTAATATCACTTGTAATAGTTGTGTTTCTTTAATAATATCCCTCAATGCAAGTGCTTGTCTACCAATGACTTCAACAAGTGCAAGATGAATCTTCTTCATCAATACTAAATCATACTTAGTTGCAAAATTTTTATCTATAAAATATGTTGAGGCTCTAGTATCTAAAAAGAATTTAACAAAAATCTCACAATTTAGAGTTTTTATATATATAAAAAGTATAAAACAAGATGTAGGATTTAGAGGTAGAAAGAGACTTTTTTTCTAGTAGTTAGAATTTGGTAATATCCAGCCACATGGTTCCTATTATGACTAGACATCTTTGTTTTTTGATTTAGCCAATTTTAGAATTGATATCATATTTTATGCTTTAAATCTCCTAAACTTGTTTGGACAATTTTTTACTTTATAATTAGACTTTTTATAATATATAAATATAATTTTTTTTTTCAATTCCTATCTTTTTTTATTTGTGTTAGTAGCTTAAATTGAATTATATTGATCTATATATATTCAAGGTCTATTGAATGTTTCTCTAATATTTTTGAAGAAATAGAAATTGTATTATAATAATTAATATTAAAAATCCAACATCTTTCTTATCACTATTTAAATAGGCAATTGTCATAAGTGATAGCTTGAGATATAAGTTCTTCCAAACTATCAACTCGGGGCATTATAATCAATAAATTTTTTATATTGCCTCTTAAACCATATCAAAACCAAGTCACAAATGCCTTATTATTTCAATCATGGTCATATTTAAGTTGTTATAATTTTATAGCATAAAGTATAGTCAAATATGATCCTTGTTATAAGTTTTGTATTTTTATTTTTGTCACCCTTTTTTAATCACTATTTCCTAATATAATAATAAATCTTTTTATAAAAGCCTTTAAATTATATAATATTAAAAAAATTAATAATAGATTAAATTATAAACAAGTATTTTTCAATAAAAGAATACCTACAAAAGTAACATAAATAAATCCATCTAAATTACAAAAATAATATAAGTGTAAGTACAGCCATATTTGTTGCATAAAGCTTCTAAAATTGGATCTTATTCTATCAAACTTATTTGGCACACTAGCCTTTAGTTCTTTTGTAATAATCCTTAAAACATCTATAGAGATCATATGTGGTACATATTTAGTACTTGCTTCTTTTAATCAAATAATTTCTTGTTGCAAACTATGAATCTCTTGTTTAACTTTTTCAAACATTAAATTAATTTGAGATTTTTTACTTGAATTTCAAAAGAATGCAATCTCTTCTCTTAAACTATCTATAAGAGCTCAAAGATCTACAAGAATTACTACTCTATTTTCAACTTGTGAAGGTGCACTATCCATGACTTAATCTACTTTCATATTTATAAAATAGATAGATTAGATTATAAAAAAAAAAAAAAAAAAAAAAAAAAAAAAAAAATGCTCTATCTTTGGTGAAATTATAGCACTACCTATAACTAAAACCAACTTAGAGAAAGAAATGACATTGAACAGTATCAATTTGTAGGAAGATAATTTACAACCTCCAAAATACTTCAATATTTTTAAAAAGAATAGTCTACATTCTATCAAGAAGGCAAAGTTTTAAAATCAATGTAAAAAGTCTCAACAAATTGTTATGGATTAGATCAAAAAATTTATACAAGATCATAATAAAATGATAAGACAAAGCAATGCAATACAAGAACAAGAATAAGATTAGAAGGTCCAAATTAGACCAAAAGACATGCATTGTTGAGATTGAGGAGCCCCTTAGCATTGATACCTATATATATTAGGAATTAGAAAGCTTTCAAGTAACTTCTTATATAAGGCTTTGCCTCCAAGTCATCCTAGGATGTTTCTTGAGTGGCTTTTTTATTACTTCAATATAAAGAAATTTTGAGAACCTTCTCTTATGACTTCCTACATTGCTTGGAAGTCAATTTGGAGAACCTCCTCTAACAACTTCTTAGAACCTTCTACAATCTTCTAAGATTGTTTAAATTCTTTTAAAATCTTTTAAAATCTTTTAGAACCTTTTGTAGATAGATGTCTATGACAATATTTGGTATGTACAAAACATCCTTTATAATTTCATTTTTGTTAAGGTTGATAATAATCTTTCCAATAATTATGAAAAAAGTACCATTTGCTATAGATACAAAAGAACGAGACCCACTAAGGGCATATTAGTCAAAGTTAGATTTGTCACCAATAATATGATTGGTGGAAATAGAGTCTATAAATCAATCTTGCTCATTTTATTTTAATTTAATAAAATTTATTTTTATTCCAATTTTTAATTCCAATTTATCATTGTATTTGTTGTTTTGGCCTTGAATTTCAATGAAGTGAATTTGAAAACTTCTCCTATGAAGATTAGCAACTTATAATTACATCTATGTAATGCCTTTGTTAAGTTTCTTCAAATTGCACTTTCTTTCATAATGGTTGATTCTTTTGCAACAATTACATTTTGATATTCAACGTCCATGTCTTGTATTGATGCTTTTATTGTAGAATCATGGCAAATAACCAATTTGAAATATATATCCAAATGCTGAGTATGGACTAGAAGTAAATGATGTATTTTATTTGTACATATTCATAGACTCTCTTCTATAAATATTACCACATCTAGAAATGTCTTATAGCCAATATGGTTTCTTCTTTTATTTTATAATTTTATATATGTTTTTACAATTCTTCAATCTATATTCATAGTGCCATATTGGCATACATTGGTGGAAGAGCCCTCACCAAATCAATACAAAAAATTGAAAAAAAAATAGACTAGCTTGAAGGCAGTCCACCAAGAACAATATGCATTATCTTTATTCATCAACTTTGGTGTTGATGCTAGCCAATGTAGTAGCTTTAGTATCTACCTCTCACAAATAATCATCTACTTTCATTCCTTATGTCATTGATACATTGTTTATCTTTCTATCTAAAACAATCCTATACTAAAGTACATCTCTTGAAAAGCATAGCTTTAAATAGTTTTAACATCCCACCTCTAAATTGAATGTATTGATGTTAATGAAGAATCTTTTCTTCACTATAACTATCAAGATTAATTTTGGTTTAATCCTTAATCATTTGATTTGTCCTATAGTAAGTAAGCTTTGCTTCTCCAACATCTTTATTGAGGTCACTTTCTTTTGCAAGCTTTGATTCAAACTCCAACTTGTCTCACACTTTGTTCCTTTGGAGAAGTGTATTGATATAAATTGATAAAGATATGTAATTACTATCTTCCCCCAATTTCTCATTTTCTAAAAAATGCTTTGTTAGATCCATCATTGCTTCTCTATTAATCTCCTTTCTCTCTCTGCAATTCTCTCTTTCTCAGATTGGAGTTCTCTAAAAAGGCTAGACAAATTTCACTTATTTGCAAACTATACTTTGAGTTAATAAACTTGCTCTGATACCATGTAAATGAAAAACGACATTATCACTAATAAATTTTGTTGACAATCAAAGTTACATATATACATACCGGTGTTACCCAATTGAGACGTGATCACAAAGTGATGCTCTCTCTGGAAGTGATACCATGCCTGGAAGTGATACTGCTAAGAAATGGTCGTGCCTAGCCTTATCATGAGTAGTCAGGATGGATGAATTGCACTGAAAGAGCAAAGTGGATATTCGTGTCTTTCAACAGCTTCATACTCTATCGACACAGTTTAGCGTAGGATGGTTGTGACACACAGTGAACCGGTAAATTACAGCGAACCCATGGATGCGCTCAGGCAGAATTTACAACGTTGAACCAAAGTCTTTGGAAATGTAACACGTTAATTGGATGCGTACTCACACGTTTTTGCTTAGCTGGTGCATTTGACAGATTAGCACACATATGAGAGTTGCAGAGCCAACACTGAAGGTGAATGTGTAAAAACAATGTTGTGTAATCCTCGAAAACAAAGAGCCAACTTATGGGTAATTTGCACTGAGTTTCCAATGTGAAGTTAGCTTTTGTTGAGATGGTTTGCCAAAATTGGAGTTTGGATTCAGATTTTGGATAATTAACCCGTTGTTTTGTAGTGCTGGGTGAACTAAGTCATGCTGGATGGACTTCCAATTTCTGTCCTCATATTCTATATGTTGAACCTGCGGAATTGTCACACTATGAGCATGGCTGAGTCGGTGGCGTCGTGATATGAATGTTCTCGTGATTCTGAGTCTTTTTTAAACATTGTGCTGCTATAGGGCTCTAGAAAACTGTTACTCTACAAGTGCATCGTAACTGACAGACGGTTCGAGAACCATTCTAACAGTCAATGTTAAACATGCGCTTCATTACTATTTGTTAGCATACCTTCGATTAGGATTAATCAGTTGATTCCACGGTAAGTGGAAGTGCTGAGAGATCTTGATCATTCTTATCATAGGAATTGAAGTATCCAACTTCGACCACATTTCCGGGTCAGTCTTGTCTTAAGGTTAATGATATTATACTATTTAATATTATCAATTGCATCATTACTTTAAGTTATTATAACCATATTTATGAGGTGTATTTATAGTATAATGATATACTTATTTAAGGTTAATAATATTATACTATTTTTTAATTTTGGCATTATACTTTCTAATCTTTATGTTTGTTTTTAGAATTAAAGAATCATCCAGATAAAAAGATACTTTAAAACATCTATTTTTATGACAAACTACTCCTAATACTAAAAACACTTATTTATAGCATATTAGTACAATTTTTGAGAAAAAATATATTTTTCAATGTTTTGATAAGCATAAGCAACTTACTGTCATGTTGTAAAGTTTTTTCATACTTTTACATCTGATGATTCTATGGCTTTACACTATACCAAAATATCATGACAAATGCAACATTTGCATGTTCTTCATATGTTTTTTGGAAATTTGGTTTTTCTATTAATGTCCATAGAGTCACCACTTCTTCACAATTAAAGATCATTTTTACACATTCATACCTTAGGCATTATTTTGGGCATTTCTTAGTTTCTTTTTTTTCTGTTTCCTTTTCTTGTTATTTTTTAGTGATAAAGGTATATCTTGTTCTTAATTATTCTTCTTCAGACTCAAAAAAATTGTATTTGTAGAGTTTTGATGAATTTGAGAGCATAACATTACAACCATATTTTGTATTTTATTTCTCATTTTTACTCAATATTGCACCTTTTTTCTTGAGTTTATAAGTTCTAATTTATAATTATTTTTTATATATTTACATTCAATTATCATTTTTTATTACACAATAATAATATTATTATTATTATTAATATTGTTATTTTGTATCAATATTAATTTATATGCAATATAAGACTTTGGTATATGGAATGCACCTAATATATGTTCATATGCATAATCCAAGGATGTTTACTACTTTAATTTTTTATCTAATATTTTTTTAATTTCATAGGTATTTGTGTCACACCAATTACAAGTATAAGCTACTTTTATCATTGGTTTCATTTACAAATTTTTAAAACCCTTATCGTAGCTTTTTATAATAATTTTCTGAAGCATTATCTTAAAATAATAAGTATCCAATTATAGTTTTGCCTCCAAGTTAACATTATAAATATATATATATATATATATATATATATATAAATACTAATTCATTATTTATCAGATTATGAGAAAAATCAATCTATAGTATCAATTCAAAAATTATATACAAAAAATAGATTTTTAAAATAATAGAATATTCTATTTTAGTTGATCATTATTGAAAAATATCACTTTGGATATAGTGACTGAAATTATGTCTACATTTTATAATTTATGGACTTTATATGTTTTAAAATCAAATTTACAAATGTAATAGTTTATAAATTTGAAGTTTGCTTACTGAACCTATGGAAGTTACTACAAACTTAACTTGAAATTTTTTATCCTTAAATGCATTCAATATTTATTTTAATTTTTTTGAATGCTACTAAATAAATAAATATATATATATATATATATATATAAAAATATAACTGATTCTTTCATAAAAAAGTTATACTATTAAAATTAATACATGGTAAAAATATCACAACAAATTATCTTCCAGTTATGCTTTATTGCCCTTTAATATTCATAAAAATGTATCTCTTCTTTAATTTTCAATATATTCTTCCGCTAAAATATACACGCATTTTTTCCGCTCTTCCAAATCAGGTTAGCAACCTTAAGCCCGAAAAATGTGGAATGTTTTAAATATGAAATTTTAGTTTTGGTCGAAATAAATTAATTTTTATGGTTTCAGAACAATAACGTCTTTAAATGTGGTATTATATTGATACAGTAATTTTGTAGTAACATGTTTTTTAGAATTGTTGCAGAAAAATGCATCGATATTTTTCAACATGTACATTATATGTCAATTTTTTATTAATTTTTCTATGAACCCATGTTGATTTTCAAAAGCATGCTAAGAATAAACTTGTCGTCTGTAGCTGTCAGATTGGTTTCCAAGTGAAGCAGAGACCAAAACGATTTTTTAATTTTTTCTTTTAATTTAAAAAGTGGCACGTGAAAATTTGGTGCAATTGCTAATAATTCCACTGGGAATTTTTTTCCATGACGGGAACTCCAATTGCATGTTTCCTCAGCGTTGTAGGGTAACAAGGGAACGTGCGAACGCCTAGTTCCCGGATAGGGCGTCAAATGACATGGCAAGAAAGAATGTCGCCGACGTGGCGGATGATATGGCGGGCCCCGAAAGGCGGGTTGTGCCATTACCCTTCCCGGGCAGCAGCACCTGCGATGGAAGGAACCGACCCGCGACAGATTGCATGGGCTGGGGAATTGAACTCGCGGGCTGTTTTGGGAGCAGTTGGTGAGGCGTTGCGGTCCTCGGATCGCCATAGCCAGGCATTGAAGACACAGATTGCGTCTCTCTACTGTTCCAGGGCCTCCACAATATTGCAAGAGGTTCTGCTTTCATATGCTTCTTCCATCGCACTTCGATTTGGCTATTTCCCTGGAAGCTCTCCTCCATGTCCAGCTCCCATGCGCTGCCTCAGGATCCGGCGTCTTGCGTCGTCAGCCGGGGGCGTATCGATGAGCGTAGTGAGTAACGAAGGAGATCAGGGTCGTGTGTTGATCGCATGTCGAGGTTATCAGAGCTGGTGAGTGGGATCCAGTGGAATCGGGCTTCTGCTGTGTTGATTGTTTTGAGATCGAGGAAGCGGGAGGGTTAGAGGTTGTGGAGGGAGGAATTCGGGCCAGGGTGATGAATGGTGCGTTGTGGTCTTGTGCGATGAGAGTTTAATTAGGTTTTCAATGACGTGGTGTCAGTGGATTGTGATATGAGGCGAGGTGAAGTGCAGGTGCTGATGTGCGTCGTGCCTAGTTTCGAGTTTGTGTCCTTTTGTGATGCGGGATTGCGCTGTTTTACATTAAGGAATGCCGCGGGGTGTTGATCATTGGGTTAGCGATGGCCTAGTATTAGGAAGATGAGTGTAATGTTTGTACTGAGGATATAGCTTGGTAGCTTTCGTCAGGTTTTTCTGCCGGAGTGTGCGTGCAGAGGATTTGGTAATCTCACGATCAGGTCCATGTTTGATTCATCTCTTTGACTTATTACTCTGTATACTCTGTTCTTTTAGCTTCTATGCGATAATTAGTGGATACAATTGCTACGAGCGAGTTGTGACCCAGAGGCGTAGTCATTGTGGACCTTCGAGTTAAGGATTATTTCGTAGATTGATGGGAAAGCGGTATGGGCGGTTGCTGAGCTTTTTCCTTAGAGCGTGTTGGAAGGTTTCCCTCCAAGTGTGACTTTTACCCGGCTTGATCTTCTCTTACAAGTTTCAGTGCAAGAATAAAACTATCTTTGGTTGAGACGTTGGAGCTTGAAGCCGGTGTACATGCCTGTTGAAGCCCTCTCGCTTCTCAATCGGCGGATGCTGTTATATTAGTCGTGTAATATGTGCGGCAAGGATACTTTTGTCGCCATCTGTGTGTTGTTTCCTCTCAAGGATTGTTTCAGGACCTTCATTTTGCGACAATGCACTCTTTTACAGCTCTAGATAGCGTGTCTGATTGTATAATTGGTGTCTGATTGTATGACTATCTTGGATGGTCGCAATTTTATAGGATATTAAAACTGAAATAGATGGATTTTCGCTGCAGGAAAATTGTGATGCAGGCAGACTTCGTATGAGGATGTCTGGAAGTCATGACTTGTCATCTCCATACTCAGGTGTGTTGCTGCGAACTTAGTGTTCTTCATTGATTCATCAACCATCTTCTGTCCGCTTCTGGAAATTTGATAATCGCTTTTGATAACCTTCTGAGCAGCTGATTTTTACAATGATGCGTTCCATCCATTTGAGGCTCAATGTAACTTTACCTCGCATCCTTGCTTCATCATTTACGGTGCTCCTAGCACATTACTTTTTTCCTTTTAAGAGAATGGTCCCGATCCGATCTGTATCGTAGTATCTCAGTATCCTAGTCTAGAATGATGTGGTTTCGCCAAATTTATTCCTTCGCTGTATGTTAAGATGGCTTGGAGGGAAAGGTGTTGATGACTTTGATGGCTGATGATGGCTGTTTGATAGCTGGATACATTTTTAAGCAGCAGTAAAATCGAGTCCATTGTATCTGCTCCTGGCTTTTTAACAGTTGATACTTCTGTCATCTAAATAGGAAAATCTTAACTGCCAGTTAGATCCTTTACCGTGCTTATCTAGTAGTTTTGTAACTGTTTTTACCTTGTCTACTATGATCTTAAATGCAGGTTTCTTTCTTTCTGTTTTTTCTTTTCTCTCGTTTTTTTTTTTTTTTTTGGTTCTCTGTTCTTTTCTTTTCATAGCAATTTGGAGGCTTGACTGTTATTAGACTTGATCCTATGGGTGTGAAGGATCTTGCTGATCGTTTCGATGGAAAGTAGCGGGCGCTTCATAAATTTTTCTGAATTTCTCTCTTCTTGTTCCAGTTGATTCAAAATTAGCTGGGAATCCTCCTGTTCGATTCGCACGGATTGCAAGGAGGAACTGAGACGTCCAGTTTCCGGGAATCCTGGTTTATGAACTACATTATCGATGGAGAGTTTTGCAACACCGTATCCAGTGGTATTTCATGATGGGGATCAAGAGCATGATAAGGGTGTTGTGGGCGTGCACTCTGTTCTGTCGTTCAAACGGTTTCAGGCTTTAATGAGTCAAAAAACAGGTATTCCTGCCAATCAGCTTTCAGCAGTATTTGTTTGTCGCAGAACATTGAAGGATACAGATAAGCGCCAAAAACTTCCTATCAATGAGAACACAAATTTTAACATCATTTTAAACCAGCACAATCCAAGCAGAGAAAAGGATTGCTATTTTCTTGTTTCAATCAAGAAGTCGAAGAAGGAAAGAAAAGGTACAAGGAAGCGTAATGCAGAAACAGAGAATGCAGATGATGACGATTCCAATTCCTCGAGAGGAGATTTATCGCCTTCAGATGAACGGCCTAACCCCAGCATTGGCATGGACGAACCCCTTTCTCCCCATTTCACGTCTCCACCTGTTTACTCACAGAAGTTCTCTTCTTCACCTAGCACTGCGTCACCAAATGAAAATGGGCAGACGATGAACAACAGCTCATTGAATGGAAAAGTTATCATGGCAGCAGGTGAAGGCAAAGTGGAACGGATCCTACTCAATCGGGAAGGAATGGGACAGAATGGTTTCGCCAGTCCACGTCCGGGGTGGCAGAATGGAGGGATACTGAATCAGCGAGTCTATGGTTCAAGTCTCCCGCCAGCTGGGAACGGGGAGAGTCCTCAGTCTTCACATGTTCATAATGTAGAGGGGCGGCGAAAGATGGATAACAAGGCCTGGGGGACGCAGGAAAATGCCGCCGATCCGAGCAGACAATCGGAGAGAATGCACGCTCACGGTGCTGGTCAACAGCCTCAGCACCTCCTGCAAGAAAAATTCAACTATTCAATGCCTCAGACCTCGAGTGTTAGACCTGGTTCTACTGGATTGACAAGAAACAGTATGCAAGCAAATAATCACACCTCCCTATGGTCAACTTTCTCATCAACCTCCATGTCAAGAGCTTCTCAATCTCCCACTAGGGGAGCAGCTGTCAATTATTCACCTAAAATGGTAACAGGGCAAAGCAATTCGTTGATTCTGCAGCAGGCCCAAGCACACATGTCTCAGGCGCAACAACATCAACATTCAGCAGCGATGTCTCCTCTGGAGTTTTCGAAACTGTCTGGTGTCTTTCTGAGTTTGATGGGTAGGGAAAATAGAGTAGAAACTCGGGGATTATGTAAACAATGCTGCTTATGGCAGGAAAGGAACGTTGCGGAGCCTCCCTTTCACTGGTGTGTGAACGACACCATCACTATGGGGTTCAGGGGTCCCTCCCCAGCTGGGCCTATAGGCAGACCAGGAAGGCGGCCCGTGGAAGCGGCCATTTAGGTAAACGTGGAACCTTTGAGCATTTTCGAGTGCATGTGTGACGCATCCCATGTTCGTATAGATTGTAAGTGGTTTACGAAAAGGTTTGCAAATGTGGACCTGTTTTAAAACCTTGTGATCACCAAAAGCAGCACTACATCGATGATAAATTTGTTTGCTATATGCGTTTATCAATTCTGAACGATGGCTGTACTAAAGATAAAGAAAACTCCAATTTAGGAATACAATTCTTTCCTGATCTATGTTCCTTGTGCTATTACAATCCACATTCAAACATACAAAACACCGTCTCCTGGCACAGAGAGATGGAAAACATCATAAAACTCAAGCTAAAACACTGTAGTTCAACATCTGTTCAGCTCGAGTGATACTTGTTGGCCTCAAATGATCTTATTTATATTTATATATATATATATATATAGGTGTTGCTAATGCAACCACAGTTTTTGCTATTCCACAACATGCCACCACTGTTTTTGCTACTGCCATCATAACCAGCCGCCCACTCAACATATTTTTTTAGTTTATGTGTTTTTTCTTTTTCAAATTATATAGAATGTAAATTTAATTTTAATAAAAAATAATTAAAAAGTTAATAAGAATAAATTGTGGTGGCATTAGCAACATCCCATCTATATATATATATATATATATATATGTTTTCTCCTTTACCTGCCCACTGTCAGGACATCATATGGGTTCACAAAGACTTGTATAGGGAAGACTATTGAGTTTGTATGAAGCGCTTGTTGTTTATTTGGGGTGATCAGTTTTGATGTGCCCAAAAGAGTAAAACAGAGTTTGGTTGAGCAGAGTTGACTGGGCAGCTGACAATGGCAGGAATTGTGGGATTGGAAACAGGCTTTACATCTAAGTATTAAAATGACTTCAATTCTGGGGAATTGAAACATGTTTTGCTCCTGGAGCTTCTCTTATCAACAAAGCTAGGATCATGTGCAAACTGAATTGTCTGTCAGTGTGGGTGTCTGATGGATGTTGGAAAATTGATTCAGTTGATGCAACAACTGAATCATAACTTGACCCACAGAAAACAGCACCAATCCATTCCTGATGGATCGCCCAGGTCAGAGGTCTGGTACAATTAACTCTCATAATAGGAAACATTTTTGTAGTTAATTATAAAAGGTTTTTGAAAGATCAAAATGAATGAAGCATCAAGTATATATATATATATATATATATTCACACACAAACATATTACAAGAGAATGTATTTTTTTCAATTTCATAATAGTATTTTCAACCTAGAAGATTTTAGATTTGGTAAAATTATGATAAAAATTTGTTTTAGAAATTTTTGCATGTTTGTAAACACTTAATTAGAACTAGGTAAGCTTGGTAGTCTAAGGTGATGAAAATATCATTCAATGGACAATGGACATGAGTGGCATTGAAATAATAACATTAATTAAATCTTGTAAAACAGAGTGGATAAAAGTATTTTTTGGTACATTTTAGATATTAAAAATAAATTTTACAACCTTTTAAAAGTGATTTGCTATTTAATAACACAGACAAACATGTTGATTTTTATTTTTATTTTTTTCATGAATAAATGATCTAAGATTTTAGACCAATACAAAATAAAAAGAACATTTTTCATCTGCGGCTTGATTGTAGAAATTTTTATTTTAAATACTAAATATTTATTTTAAAAATGATTCAAATGAAAAACATAAATATCTTAGAAATTCTTGGTTGTATTTGTTCTACTAAAATTCTGTATGTAAATATAAATGTGAAATACAATCGTCAAAGTCTAATAAAATGGGTAATAAAATGGGTAATCTTTACTAGGTATGAATATTGTCCTCTTGGAAGGCCCCAGAAGAATTTGGAGGAAGAGAGAGAAACAATGTTTAATTACAAGCAGTACAAATCAATTAAACCCGAATCACGATGCAAACTTTACTTTTAAATACAATCACGAATTTCTACACACAAGCATTGAATGAAACAGAAACATGACAATCACCGCTACTTCAATCCTTCATTCCTTTGAAGAAGGTTAGAACATGCCGAGTGCTACATTACTCTTGAAAAAACTCGCACTAATTTTGACGTTTTGTTGTTTTGTTGCAAGAGATCGTAGCTATCCGTTTGAATCACAACGTTTACATTTTGAACACAATAATTTGTAATCAGATCGATGGATCCTCAAACGATATCAACATTTGCATTTACAGTGAAGGCAAACGATTGACCATTGCACCTTGTATTATATTGCCATTTGACAATGTTTACTTTTATTGCTTCTGCTCAAGCTGTTCTGCGAGCCTACTTGCAACATGAGAATGTATCCACAGAGATTAGAAAGGTTTTTTTTTTTAGTGGTGACATTTGCAGATTAAAATTCAGAAAAATTATTTTTTTATCATGAACACGATGTGCCTCTCAGAGCATACTCACAACAATGGCGTTCAGAAAATCCTGGGGGTCGAATCAATATTCGTCTCAAGCTCAAGGCGGTGAATATTATGTATTTCGACTATACCACTTCATGATCCCCACTTGCTTGTTTCTGACTAATTTGACTGCAGAAGGGCTTCAGCCGGTACGAATCAAAGCCTCATGGTTAAGAACTTTTAAGCACTGATTTGGAAGAAGTGAACGTGTTCCTCAGGCCATCATCACATGAGCTTGTTCGAGTATCATCAGCGCCACCACACGCAGCTTCAAATCCCCGAGAAAGTTATGAAATCGTTGGGCGACAATCTCACCCCATAGTTTTGGGGTACCTTGACAACGAAAGTGGCTATGATAGCACTGGGTTACGGAAATTAAATTCTAGCAGAACTGGGTCACCAGCGGCTTTGACTTGCACTCGATCCCAATCAGCAACGCAACACTCCGAAAATCAAACTGACACTACTAAATATGGCAATCTTAGAAAGGTTCACCAACCTAGTCCTCAAACTCCGGTTCAAGCTCGCTCTGGTCTCCTTGGTCCTGCCAAACCAAAGCCTCAGTGCAAACTGGGTGTCTGCAATTCTCAACTTCAAGTTACACACAAACCATCACTACAGCAACTAAAACCGCAACCTTTAAGTGCAATTGTAAGTGCAACCAAGAACACAACCCATACTGACCAGGTTTAAGGCTACATATTCTTTAAAGAGCAATCGACGACTTCGGTATGAGCTTTTATAAAGACTAAGGCCTTGAAATGGGCAATCTGTCACTTGGGGAAGTTATGAAGTTTGAATACAACGTTCTCATTCTGAAGCATCAAGGTCTCGGGTGCAATGTTTGCATAACTAGTGTGGATGAGTATGAGTAATGGAGTGACCTAGGAACTCCAAGTTATGAGTACTCCCACGGTTAACAAGTCTAGGAACTTCGTTAAAACTGCAGCATGCGTAATTACATCAAAGCTATTGGAAGGAAGTACTGTGTCAAAGACGACTTAGGGACAATCTAATTCAGTGGCTATAATTTTTTATCAACGTCAATAATACCTTTCTTGCAAATTCTTGCCCTTGCTCTCTTCTATGCTCTGTCAAATCGGCAAGGAAGACTATGCTGACGTTCGTTTTCTGCATTCATGGACAAAAGCTTCAATCGGGTTGTACTGAGGCTTGCCTGGACCCAGAAGGTGATGATGGAAATTATGGAGCTATCGGAGGAAATCACGAGATGCAGACGGACCTGCTTTCCAATCCTCATCAGAGACACGGTTGTCGTAGAAGCACCGCTTCCTCTCAGTGAAACTGGGTGCCTTCTGAAACTCCTCTCTTCTCAGATCATGCTCATCTGTGACGTCGTTGACTGAGGAGTGTACTTGCAGGGCATATTGCAGGTTCCACAGGACGTCTTCCATGGAAGGTCGTCTAGTAGGGTCATCCACCATGCACTTCCCGGCAATTTCTAGTACTGTGGCGAGGGATTCGGCTCCACACGTTCCAACGATGTCTTTGTCAATCAGCTCCATTGATGGTCCTTTCTCCTTTGTCAATCGCTCCTGGTGAAAAAGTACAGAAATGTGGTGAGAACCTTTCTACAATCGTCTGCCTTCTCTTCTTGAGGAAGTATATGCATTGCCTTACACACACTAGGATGTTAAATAAACGTCAGCATTCTGTAGTACGTTGGCAGTGTTGGGGATTACCAGCTCAGAGCGTTTTTGTGGGAAGGGATTTCTGATGGTGGGTGGTCTACCAAGAACAATTTCCAGGAGTATGGCTCCGTAGTCATACACATCCTGCTTATCTCTGTGCTCCTGCCTGCTAACATATTCCATATCGTAAATGCCACATTGCAAAAGAACATTTTGAAATACGTAATTCCACTTTCATCAGCTTAAGTACATGTTTTATATCGTGATACTAACAGAAGCATCTGCCTGAGAAGGGTGCAATCTTAGACTGCGGGTAAGTCACAAGTTTGGAAGCAGGATAATTAGAAGAATATGATAAAGACCTGCGTAAAGATTCCTCATGATTTAGTTTAGGACCTCCTGCTTTCCCTTCTGGTGCGACAACCTGCATCAAAGGATGCAGCTGTCATAGTCAAGCTCCTGAACAGTCATTCCAATACACACCCTCTAGTATATTGACCTACATCTAGGAAACTGGCTTTCTAGCAAATAATCTGGCACAATTTGAATGACTTGAGAAATTTAGCTTCTAATATTGCTCCACATCAAGTGGTTTATGGTAGCTTATTCCATTTCCTCCAAATTAAATTTCACAATCCTGATAATATGTCAAATGACACCACATTGATCATATCAAAACTTGAGATTACTCACATCCATGGAGAATGAGACCCGTCGAACTGGTAAGCCAAAGTCGCTAACTTGCGCCACCATATAAGAGTCTAAAAGAATGCTTGTGATCTTCAAGTTATTGTAAAATATGGGAGGCACAACGCCCGTATGCAGGTAGTGAATACCACGTCCAGCCGCAATAACAGCTGCAAGCCTCTGGGACCATACCATTGGCTCCTTCCCCATGTGTTCTGCAAACATCTTAACTGGTAAGTACCGAAACATTACTTAATACTCCAATTCTCTCTGTATCTTTGCTGCAACCATTGCCAATGATTTTGACACCAGGACGTTATAACCGCAGAGAGTGCGAGAACAAGATTTCTAATGCTTGCTGAAGGAACTTACTTGATAAGTGACTACGGAGGTCGCCATTCCCCATGAAATCAGAAACGATGAACAGACGAAACGATTTAAATTCTTCGTCGTCAACACTGCTCGTCACTTCCTCTGAGCAGTAGCCAAGGACGCTTACAAGATGTCGGTGTCTGAGCTTGTTTAGCACCTCTAGTTGTGTCTTGTATTCGGCCATGTCCTCCTTGGACTTGAAGTTCAGCCACTTGATGGCCACAACAGTCTTGTCCTCCAGCAGTCCTTTGTACACCTGCAGTGCGCGATTTAGCTTTTAGTCACCTTATGCAGCATGTGGGTTTCTTCTGTTGTAACAATTTATCTTGACAAGCAAGGCATGCAAAGTTCCCCCTTTGAAAAATACCAGGAACTTCGCCTTGGTTGTTAAAAATAAAGCATTTGAACACTGTTTAACGAGATCTTGCTTCAGTATAGGTGTGCATTTGAAAACATACCATTTACAGCAGCCATAATTGCTAATGCATCACATGCATTATGTCCTAACTGATTCCTCTAAAGTGACCTGGTAGGGGGCTTTAGTAGGTCATTGTAGGTTCTTAAGGAGAGAAATTACATTCGATGGTTTGAATCTCACACCTTGCCATGCCGACCTTCCCCAACAAGTGCTCCTGGACTAAAGTTATTAGTTGCCACCTTCAGCTCCTCGAGGGCAAACACTCTGTTCTGAGATTGTGGCAGCACCCCCAATCTCATCGATTGTGAGAGATACCCTGAGGACCATCACAAGAAACAATACAAATCATGAACTCTTCGGCTTTGAGCAGAAGAGAAATCTGAACGATTGGATCTCATAACAAGCTACTGAAATGTTCGACATAATGGACAAGCACAAGAGAAGTTATTCAGGAAACGAGATGAAAAGTCGATGGACTCGTACTAGCATTGGACAGTAATTCCGATGGTATTCCTCGAAAGGAACCGAAGTTGCGATCCTCAGGTGCTGCAACACTGTCTTTATCGTTTGCACATCGTCTCGCCATAAGCAATACCACACCACATAATCCTATCGCCAAACACAACCCTCCAGCAGTCGCAACGGCGATTATAAGCACAAGATGGCTGTGATGAACTTCGCCAATTCCAAGCTTCGCAGCAGTGATGGTACAATACTCTTTCGACCCCTGCTTTTGTTTGAGAGTGTCCATACAATTATTCTGATAATACACTGCCACGTTTCTGGCGGAGAGGAATACTGGGGGTAGTTGTCCAGATAGGAAGTTATTCGACACGTCGAGTACGGAAAGAGACTTGCTCAATGTCAGGTTCAGTGGCAAAATGCCGCTGAAATGATTGCTTGAAAGATTTAGGGTGGATATTCTCGGAAGATTAAACAGAAATGCAGGTGGAGTGTCTGCGAGTGCGTTTCCGGAGATATCCAGCGTGTGAAGCTCCCCAAAATCCTTGAGAGAATCGGGAAGAGATTCGGACAACTTGTTCTGACCCAGATACACCGACGTGAGCTGTGTCCCTAGAGCGGGAAAGCTAGGCCCCAAGCTGTTGCCGCCCAAGTTCAGAGTCTTCAGGCTTCTGAGATTTTCCAAGTTCGGACTGTTTCCCGTGAAGCGATTATGCGCAAGAGATAAGAACTGAAGACTTTGCAACGAAGATAAGGAGCCTGGTATATTGCCATACAACAAATTGTTGCTCACTGACAATGAACTCAGATTCTTAAAAGACGAAATTGAATCGCTAAGCTCTCCAGTGAAGAAATTGTTGGAGAGGGAAAGTGTTTCAATGCTTAACATCGCGCTCAACCAGTAAGGAAATACCCCAGCGAGAGCATTGTTGTCCAAAGCCAAGGCTCCCAACCCTGTGATCTTATGAAGACTCTTCGGGATGGTTCCTGTGAATAGATTGGAGCTTACATTGAGGGTTTGGAGGCTGCTCATCTGAGACAATTTCTCAGGAAGAGTACCCCACATTCCTAAGCTAACGAGCTCTAAACCTCGCAAATCGGGGAATGTCAGTAGTGTATCCACGAGTGTATTTACAGAAAAATTCGACGGAAGAGACTTCTTAGGTCCAAGTGAACCACCTGTAGAACCTAGCTGCCGCTTCTCCTTCTCGGTGACCATATTCTTGTCACCAACAATTCTAAGATAAGTCAAAGTATCCCCCGTGCAATTTACGTACAGATGCGAGGTTGGGGGAAGCTTACAGAAGTCGATGTCAATGTTCCAGTTAGCTGTTGCAGTGGGTGTGTGAAGAAGCTCCTGGATTTTGAGCAGACCATCCGACTGAACCCTCGGCAATGCATCCACGACGTTGACGTAGAACGTCAATGCTGCAACGAGAACTACGCAACTACATCGCCAGTAAAGACGCCAGGAAAGTCCATAGCTGCTGCATGCAGCCATCTTTCTGGTCATCGATGAGCAAATGTCTACCACGTTCGCTACACAATCACTCCAAGCTCTGCTCAGTCAACCATGGTTTCCAAACTCCAACAAGTTACATCGTCTCCACAACGCAGAAACCCCCACCACATTCAGCAATATCCGGTTACACGATGTACGTTTGCGCATACAAAATCCCACCTCTCACATCCTTCAAACTTCGACAACTGCCATTCACCCACTCCACTACCAATTTCTAAATACCTCAGTACAGCTATGAAACACAGACTGTTGAAGCAGCCATTCCAACATCACCTCGAGAAGCGAACCACTAACACCTACACAGCGCGACAAACAAGAAATCAGGCAAAAGCCTGAGTCGTAAAGAATCTATGGGCGAAAAATCCCACGACAGAGCGTGCGATGTATCGGAGACAGCGGACAGCTGAGAAAAAGAGCTGCAGAAGCCAGAGTCTCAGGCCTAGCGAGTAAAATTATGCCATGAATGCATGTATTTCTGATGTCAGTTGCACCGTCCTAGGGTCATGATCACTACATGTCACAGACTACGCCTCTTCAACCCCCCACCTTGATGAACAGGCTACCGCTGCATTTGCTTCCTTGTACCTACATGCAACTGTGTATCAATCAATTGATAGCTGCATGCCATCAGCCTTCACCTCCACCAATTTTTCCAGTACGCTCCAGCGTAGACTGGGGCTTTAGTCCACACCCCCCCCCCCATAGGTCACACACACGTAGACACCCTCTTTGAGCTGCAGGTCTTCAGCGCCACATTGAATGGTCTCCGACAGATTGCCATTTCGGGGCCAATTGTGGAGCTTAATCCCACGCTGCAACACATGCGATTCGTGTTAAGGATGACATTTATTGACTAAGTGAGTGGATTTATGATTCCTGTCGGAGATCATAAAGCACTCATGGCCATTGTCAGTGCACCTGCAATTCTTCCCTGCGCAAAGCCCATCTTGGGTCAGTAACAAGAATCAGTCTACAGCCACTAGAAAATTTCAACCGCAAACCAAAGCCCCCACCGATTCTAATGCTCTCGGTTTCTAAATACGCCTTTGCAGGCTTTCCGGGGGGTGACAATGGTTTGGCAGAAAGTAGGTTTTGGAATTTGATGTAGGACACCAGATTATTTACATTCAATTTTGAGGACAGGGCTTCGTTTACTGGTGTTGTTTCTGTCATTGTACCAGGGTCTGAATGGGCATGTCGCATTCTTCGCCTTCGTGGGTGGAGATAGGTCGAAGGCTATGAGGATTTTCAGGGAGCCCTTCACCGTGGAGCATAAGAATACCTGATGTGCGACGGCCAGGTTACTTTTCAATGCGTCCTTCCTCGCGCTCTGTCGCTTCGCGTGAGTTTCTCTGACTGTGATCTGGGGCAATGAAAGGTGAGTTACCCGATGGAATTAATGATGCATTGACTCTGTGACCTTTAGATCTCCTTTGCTGTAATGATGAAGCATGGATTGTGTGATTCGCGGGGTTTCAATATGCAGAATCGGGTGTGGGGGATTCGGAAGCGTGACGCTCATAATGCAACTGTAGAACTTCAGAGTACGTCGGTGTTGCAACCTTGTTGAATAGAGACGTTTGTTTCGCTACGTCATTTGCCTTGGGCATTGGGCAAGGGTGACCATTGGGCTGCGTTACGGGATCTTTGCAACTGATTTCTTCACCACATTTCGGTAGTAGTGCTATTACATCGTAGGGTTATTAGTATACTATCTCAAATTTGTAGTTCTCAAACTTTTGCTTCCGTAGAGTTTTTGCTCAATTTGAAGAATGAGGATAAGTAGGGTATAGAGTCCCAAATGTTCGTCATCCGATCCTTTGCTCAGACAGGTCATGAAATATGGATGCTGAAATTTTTAAATAAGAAAAAAGAAAACATCAGCATTCCCTTTTTCTGAGGTCTTATATCTCCGAGGAAACACCCTTATTTTGAAGTTGGATTCCGTCATAGCTGTCACTACTTTGATGGCCTAGAGAGTTGTCGAAGACATTCGACCACGAGGTATTACCTAAGTTGCCTTCGTCTCCCCTCGCTCAGTTGAGTAAAGTGGGGTCTGATCCAGATCGATAATAGTTCCTTTCACCATAGATACAAGTGGATCGTACGTGACATTGTTAATGAAATGTGTTAAAACTTCTGTTCTCCAGCAGCAGTAATAGTTAGCATTTATGTCTTCCAAATGCCTTTCGAAATCAACTTCATGTAAAAAATGTTAACAGGGCTTGCCATGAAGCATTCTGTGATATCCTCACCAGTCACAGAGATCGATTGATCTGTGATCGTATTTTAAGCTCGGAGCCTGGCTGAGTCTTACGTTGATTGAAGATGAATCGGAAGTGTGCACCTCAAGCCCTTAACCCTGGTTTGAATCATATCAGGTTCCCTTCATTTCGCATTTCCTCAATCAGTTTTGTAGAAGGTGATTCAAAATGGCTTTGTAAGAGAACATTCATAACCTTGGTATTTCTCTAAAAATTGTCTTCTTTTCCAGAAGTCAAGTATAAGAACCCCTGGCTGGCCAGCTCAGCCAGCAAAAGATGGGGAGAGGCTTTCTTCCTCCTTTACAGCCCCTTTTGGATTCTAATATTGCTGGGCGTCGTTGTCCCTCTCAAACTCTATGAGGTAAAGCTCATTCCTCATCTTCAAAGTTCTAATGGAAGTTATTTTTCTGCCACGTGATTATGAGCATGCAACCCTTGCGATTAAAAAGCTTTGTACGCTCGATAAGCATTAAGTTTCGCTATATTGCGTGACCATGACTTGGGTTCTGTTAACTACAAGAAATCGATGTTCTCCACTAAACGTTACAGCATTCCGTTCAACCTTGTCACTAAGAGGAAGTAAACTGTCTAGGCACTCATGAAATTTACTTCACCGTTTATTTTAACATTTCCAGGTAGGTCCTCAGTTGGTAAAAGGTATCCCTCGCTCTATTTCTATGTACCTACAAGAAGATGATGTATTAGCTATTTTGGCAACATTGTTTAATCTGTGAATATGTGCTACTGCTTATGAATACAGAGGTTTCAGGAAGCGGAGTACCTGATCCTGGGTCTTCTGACTGTTGCTCCCTGCTTTTTGGTACCTCTTATTGTGGTGTGCAAGGCATGACCCCCGATTGCACTACATTATTAATTTTTCATAATTCCACGATTAGATTGCTTTGCAGAGTGTACAAAAATATCTGACTTGTGTCTTGTATATGTGAATCTATATTTAAAGCGGAAATTTGTGCTAGGTAATCAAGGAATTGTTGTAATGAGCTCAAAGATCCGTCAGCCACTGACAAATGTGTACTTTCTATTATGTCCATGCAGGAAGATGCGAAAAGACCTTGGTACAAACGCTATTGGTTCAAGGTATTCCCCACCTCTTTCACCTTAACATTGAACTTGTTGACGGAGGATTGCTTGAGTGACATGTTCCCATGTCCTATTTGAATTGCATTTTAGCCTTTTAGAACCGCAAAGTTTCGACTTATGAAATCAACATCGTCATAGATATCCTTCACATTTGTGTCATCCAGAATATTGGAGATATTAAAAATGGTTTCTGAAGCTGTGTTCCGAATTAGGAAGGAAAACTCTTTGAAACGTTTCACAACGTTATGCCTGGACTCTGAATTTTGTTCTTAATGAGTTTGCTTACACAATTGTACCTTACTGCGAGGTTGATAGGCAAATGTGTGGATCGCAATCTTCGGCTTTGTGGGTAATTACTTTTGGACTCACTACTTCTACACAGTACTGGGAGCCATTTACACTTTTCCCTCGTACAAAATCAATCATGTAAGAATCGTATACATTCTCAACATCATCTCTCTAGTTATAATTTTTATCAGGAGTATTTGCACATCATGATCATACCCAGGTTGATTGGTTTTGAGGACCTGAAAACATTTTAGAGAATGAACTGGATATCCTGGTATGTCTTTGTTAAATACTGCCAGTATGCATCTGAGATTCAGAGTTTGAAGATTCAGCAGTGCGGAGCATACAGTCTGATTGCGTTCAGTCTCCTAAATCATCGATCAAAGTTAAACTTCCTTGATTATTGGTCTATTTTGCAGGTCCCAATCACCACATTCTTACTAACTCAGCCCTACTTCCTTCTGTACCATGCCGTATCAAATATGACCCTTCGAAGACTAGAGCATGCCATCAAAGTACTTTTCTCATTTTTTCATCGTCTCTTGCTTCCGTGTCTTTATCTGTGTTATCAGTAGCTCTTTGTTTCAGCATTTTTAGATGAATGCCTGCTGCAACTTTGTGTACCATAATATTAGAATAATATCAATGTGAAGAGTTAAATGAAAACTTGATTTTAGATTTTGATTTGAATATTGGCATGTGTTCAGAACGTATCGAACAGACAAACGAGGTGGTTGATCCAGGCCGGTTGGGTCTTGCTGCTCTCTTACATCACAGCCTTGACGGAAGCTCTCACCATCTCTCACGTAAGTCTTGGCCTTTGCGAACAACCTAAATCTACAACACAATCATAAAGAAGTTCTAGTTGCTGTTTCTCTTCCAGTGCTTTTTGAGTGAATCTGGTATTTTCTGCTGTATGCACTTTCCAGTGACTTCACTCGAAGATTAGTGTTTACGTACGTCCTGGTGATAACTACTGATCTGATGATGAACTGCAGTTCCCTTACTACGAAATGGTTGACCGACCCACGTTCTACAAAGTGGGATCCCTGTTCTATGCTATCTACTTCATCGTCAGCTTTCCAATGTTCAAAAGGTATTCCTTACTATCATCATCACTGGGGACTTGGCAGTAAGATAACCTATCACTTTATCAGCTATGAATAGAGGCAATAGTCTACAACATGGTGGTATAAGTGCATTGACAGAAGATGCAATTTATCTTAGAGCTTGATCGTACGGTGATCATGTATATTGCCAAAATTCAACACAGTTTCTAATCAAGACTTGTTCACTAGACTTGTATGCATCCATGTTGAGATAAACTTCTGATATGCACCTGACTGGTCAACATTGCAGGTTGGACGAAGATCCAAGCGCACCTTGGACTTTGAGCCAAGTAGCAGTAGATGCCTTGGGAGCGTCTATGCTTGTGACTATCATTCTGGACTTCTGGCGTATCACTGCTGGTCCAATTGCTGACATTCCATGGGCTGCTTCACAGAACGAATGCGTACAGTTTGGGCCACCGTGGTTGAGGCCTTCGTCCGACATCAAGGGGGTGAAGGATTCCTTCAACTGGTCTCCATCTGGTGTGACCCAGGAATCTTATGGGCATTCCAGACTTCTTGAAAGAGCCTCTACACAACATACCGAGCTGTAGACACTCATTTGTTACCCAGATTAGAGGCAAATGACTGCAATTCTAAAAGCAACTTCAGTAGGTGAAGAGTGGTTGTATCAACGTACACTGGTTAGATTGTCATTGCTGTCCTCCTTACTTAGCAGCCTGAGCGACTACCAAAGGTTATTCTGATGAGGTTAGTCTGATGAGGTTAGTCTGATGAGGTTAGTCAGATGAGGCAGACTGATTCCTAGTCATTATATTATCATTTCTGAGAAGATCAGTTAATTTTGCACATTGTGATTCTTGTTACTTGGTAACTTCTACTTGCTTAAACTGGCCCCATTTCTTCAATAGCCTCAAGGATGATGGTCGAGGAGGGTAATGAGGACTGCAGCATCACTGATTTATACGTACTGACTCCGTGGCACAAGTACTCCCACTCGTTATGCTCATGAGTCAGACTTTGGTGCTGTAAGTGCTCCCTGATTTCTGGGGACGCCTGTTGCTGTTCTGTGCCCAAGGGCAACTTCCGGTTAGTGTGGCACTGTCAATGTGTGATGTGTGAGGTATGAGAACCTACATCTGTGGGTTCAAGTGCTTTCTTCTACTTGTAAGAAGGAACTGCTGAGATCTTATGCCACCATATCATCAGTATAGAATCAAATCTTCCAGTGATCATTGCATTAAAAGGGAGTGGGAGCTTGCTGGTTTGATTTTGGTGTGTGGTATGAACTTTGAGATTGCAGAAGATCCTATATTCCATGAGAAATGGAAGACGTTTTAAAAATATTTAGAATACTAGTCCATGAATAGAGGCAAATCTTCAAATGTTAAGCATACACAAACAATTAAGGATTAGAAAGACTTATCTATTGTTGCAATTCTTGATATTAGAATTTCTACGATTGTAGTTGTAGTCAATTAGCACAGACGTATGCACAAATTGCATTAGCAATTCTATTATTCAATCAACACAAATTTTATTTTATTTGACTAAATTTAGTAATTATTTTTTAAATACTCCATAATAGGTGGAGGCAAGCTTCCATAATAGTCCACAATTCTAAAATAATACTACTTTCAAGTCTAATTATACTTTGTGGATTCTCTATTTTGCTACACCTTTATTTTGATGACCTTGCAATTTGTTTAGCCATATCTCTTTCTGTTATAAAATGATTCTGAAGGTAGAAATGATTCCTAAGGTAGAAATGATTCCTTACAAGCCATTATTTTTTGAAGTTGACATTATCCCTAAAACTCCTTCAATCTATTAAAAATCAATAAATTCCTTAAAACTTAAAAAGAACATTTAAATTAAGATAATGAGATTGTTGCAACTATGATTTCCATACCTTCAAATGTATATATATATATATATATATTCAATACAACCTACACATTGAATCTATTAGTATAGTTTATTTATATTCTATTCTATTCTGAAGATTCTACCCACTTGAAGTTTCAATTAACTTGCTTAAGCCTTAAAGCAAAACTTTTATTTATTTTAAAGATTGTACTTTAAAGTTAGCCCAATTGTTCTTAATAAGGTATTTATTTTAAAATATGTTTATTTTTTAAAAAATCATTATCATAATAATTAATAAAGAAAATTTTATTTTTTTTGATATACCACCCATCCCACTTTGTAAGGGTTTTTTTATATGTTTTTTTCAATATTCTTCTTGACACAATCTAATTACAAGATTTAATATCATTTTTAGAGTGTGTTAATTATTCAAGGATAATGATAAGTCTTGTTCAACTTGAAACTTTCTCTTATTTTATTTTTTTCTTTTTTTTCTTTTTCTAAATAAATTTCTAACTTCCATACATTAATTTCATTAGTTTATGTGCCACATTGTTACTAAATTGATGCCATCAATTTGTTCAAATAAATCAGCTTTAAAGAGTTTTCAATTTACTCCCTCTTATGTTATCTAATTGTCTCCATTACTTTGCTCTTAACAACACAATATCTTATGTTTATTAATATAAAAAATTTGGTTGGTTAAGACATGCATAAGATTAGACAACATCTATCACTCTACTTATAATATTATTAAAAAATAAATACTTTATTGACTTTATCATGTTGCTAGACTATGTACATCTGTCTTTAATAAATAAATAATAATTCCCTAGTCAAAATTCAAATTGCTTTTTCATCAAAATTCCATATTTTCTCAAAAAAGTTAATAAAATTATTCAAATTGTATATATATATATATATATATATAATATCAGGCATGTTCTATATTTTGGAGGTAATTTCAATTTATATAAATATTTTAAAACATTTTTCAACAATTAATTAAATCTGACAAACTTCAAGATAAGCTTAAATGTACTGTCCTTGAACACTGTTTTTTTTTATTATTATTTTTTATTTTTATATTCACCAGCTTCTTATATTCTACTTAATACTGCATATTATATCTTGTAATATTAGTTTTTAATTTTTAAATTCCTCACAGCATGTACTAGCCTTCTGTAAGAGCACTTCTATTGTTATTTTATTCTTATAACATATTCCTTTGTCTTGGAAAAATCTTCTTTTTGTTGGCTAAACTCGAATTTTGGTTACATACTCTTGATTTTATTAGAAGCCTAATATTACAAAATTCAAAAGTTTAAAAGAATTAATTCCATATGTTACTTTGAATATCTTTTTTTTAGTTATCAAATGGGCTGTCATATTTTAACTGAATGTAATAAGCCCCATAAACTTCATCAAATAATTTTGACCCAAACACACAAAGTTCTACATAATTAATTCAAGACTACAAAACATTGCTTTCAGGAACTAAGACCCTTAATTCATTTTCAAAAACATTCCTCTAATTCAGTAAGATAGAATAAAACCATGCAGACAAATCAACAAGATACCAATCAATTTAATAAACTCAGAGAGCCTCAATCACCCTGTGGAAAACTGTCACATGCTTTGTGTTTGTGCAAACAACATGACATAACTTGTGACCAAGCACAATGAACCAATGAACACCTTTCAAACTTATTTTTAATGTGAACAAATACATAAAATCAAAACAGATCAAAATGACCAGTGAATATACAGTGGATCTAGAATCCTGATGTTGGGGACTAAACCTCAAGTATGCATGGTTTTAATAATAAGCCTGAGAAACCTCCAGAAGCATTCAGTTAAGGGGAGAAAGCATCAGCCATCCAAACACATTCAGGGTTTCATTAAAGCAACATGAAAACAAAAAGTTGGTAAGTGAAGAGCACAATTCCAGGATGGATCCACTCCATGAAGAGCAAGAGAAAGTGATATATGTCAAGTGCAGGATCTGCCACCTATCATTCCAGCACTTGTTTAAAATAGACAATTTGACCAATTGTTTATAAATAAATAATAAATAAATATAAAGTGGGTGGTTAGAAGACCATGTCAGCAGCACTGGATGAACACACACCATTCCAACAGTCAACCAGGCAGCACCAGACAAGCTTTTTTCAGCAATGTGGACAATGGACTCAGTGTGTGCCTCCCATAACAAAAGCTTCATTGTGTTGGGAAACAGTTTATAAACCTTGTTACATCACCCACCAGTAGGGTTTGAGAAAGCTCCATTACCCATTTTTCACAAAGGCTACTTTTACTTTTTCCCTCCTAACATCTGAGCCTTGTCAGCTGGGTTGTTCATTCACTTTTTTGGGATGTGAACCATTGCTTTTTTCAATACTTTTTTGGATGAGATAGATGAGGAAAGTGGTGGCATGCATGGATGAAAGGGGGGTTATATCCAAAGGGTCGCCACCTGTGCAGAAGGGCTTGATCCCCTAGGAAATGCAGTGCAGAGAAGGGGCGATTTCGCTGTTGAAAACGTTGAAGAGGACGGAATCTGACCGGCCACCCGGACCAATCCAAACAGCTAGAATACAAGTACAGTTTTACCAGGTGGCAAGGTGTGAGTGGCTTCTGAGGGGTGCAACGATCCTTTAGGGCTGTAGCTGGCGTGATTGCTTCAGATGGATGAGAAGGCCGGGTCGCCCGGCTGACAACCCGCCCCGTCATTTCGACCCCGCACCCGCGCTCGACCTTAGTTTCTCCCCGGGGCCCTATTACCGTGCCCGCCTCCCTTGCTCTCTGTGCCTTCCTGTGCCGTGTCTTGTTCCGGCGCCTTCCCCACAGTCTTTCCGCTTCGCTATTGCGTGATAGATCCTTTGGGTTTCTAGTATTCTTTGGGTTGCTAGTATTCTTCGTTTCTCGTTTGGATATCGTCTTTTGTAGCTTTTTATTAGTCATTTCGGGCGTAATCTGGTGCCGGGTGCAGGGTTGATCAGCGTGAATCGATTTCCTGTCTTCTTTTTTTTGGGTTTGGTTTTTGTTGTGGGAGAGACGAATTTTTGGGCGAGTGATTATTTGGGTTTTTTAGGAGTGGAATTTGAGGTGTGGGGGAGGTGGGTGTGATGAAAAGAGGCGTGCGATTAGTGTTGTGGAAGAGACTGATTTTCAGGTGCTGATTGTTGGCTGTTAAAACTGTAACATAGTTTTTAGGCTTTTTTTTTTGATCTTGTGGTAGTTTGGTAGTTGTGGTGTACAGTATTGTTTGGAGTTTATATTTGAGCTTAGAAGTGAGTTAGTTTTCTGTTTTTCGGTTTAGGTATTTGTTGAGAGACATTGATCTGCGTGGTGCAGGGAATAGTTGCCTCTGAAGATGTGAGTTTTGTGTGTAGGGCTGATGTCGTCTTCGCGTCCCGTGTTGATGGGGTTGGTGGTATTGAAGACGTGGATTTGGAGGAGGAAGGGAGGAGAGGAGTGTATGAGGAATTATGATGAAGTCATTGTAATGATCAGAGGTCGATTCTAGACGATGCATGAGGAGCACTGAAGAAGTCTGTAGCCTGCAGCGTAGATTACAGAGCTAGGGTTTGCAGCAAATCCAAAGAGCTTCGAAGTTGGCGATTGTGCAATTTTGTGTTCTCGTGTGATAATGAAGGTGCCGCCGAGTTGCGGAAATCAGCTGGGGAGAAACAATTAGGGGATTAATGACAGGGGCACAGGTTTCATAAGGTTTGCGGCATACTTCGGGAATTGGCTAATTCAGATCTCATGTGATAGAAATTGTGTCTGAAGTAGCCTTGTGATATTTATTGGTGCTGCCGAGTGTTTTCTACAATGCATGCCTTGGAGCATGTGTCAGGGAGAGAGAGCTCATTAAAGAGACTGAATCGTGCTAGGGTGGAGTGTGCTCCTGATATTTACACTGGCTAGTACGATAATTGCGACGGAGGCGATGGAGGAGATCGACTTGGAAATGGGACCAGGGTACGAAGATGCGACCCACTTCGACCCAGTAGCCAACCAGAACCTGGCACTCATCTCTGTGGGGGAACATGGATTGAAGCCAACTCCACGGAAGAAGAAAAAAGTTGTCAAGAGGTGGCGCGACGAGTGGGCAGAGACTTACAAATGGGCTTACGTTTCGGTCCATGAGGGCTCCCATCGCATATTCTGCTCTGTATGTAAGGAGTATGGAAGGAAGCACCGACGCAATCCTTATGGCAATGAAGGCAGCCGTAACATGCAGATGAGTGCCCTTGAGGAGCACAACAATAGTCTTTTGCATAAGGAGGCTCTTCGCTTACAGATGGCTTCCCGTGACAAAGGGATGGGAATTATAGAGCGTCCTCTCTATGTTAAGGGTATTCTTCTGAAATGAGATGCATTAACCTCAGTTACGAAGTTTAGAACGGGCAGGTGGCTCTATGAAGCCATAGCTGATGATGTTTAGGGATGTCGTTATTTACCTCATTGCTGGAGTTGAATTTTTCTTTGCTCTTTAGGCCTTTTGGCAAGTGCGTCCTGAAATCCCAAAAATTGTATCGCAAAGGCAGCTTCTCTCATGTTCGATGTGATCACATTTTGTGAAAGGGCTCATCGGTACAAGAGCGTGGTATTAGAGGACTGTCGCCATTTGCACTACAACGAGGAAGATGCATTTTGACGCGCTGCAGTTATTGTTTTCTGTCTGGCAGATATGACAAGACAATGGACAAACGAAGGCTATTTTCAACATACCGTGTCCTCATGTAAGCCCATTCTCTCTTTCCTGTCACTTCATAAGTGCACGCTGCGTAGTACAACTGGCATTCAATTCGTGTTTGCTTTATTTTGGTGACGCGATATCTTAGAATGTGATGGCATTACGGTGTGGTTGTGAAGAGTCTCACCAATTTTAGCTCTAGCGATGCTTGGTTGCTGAGAGTAAACTGGAGTTGTAGATTTTTAGGTGTTACAATGGTTATTTTTTTGACGCACACATCGTTTACAATTGCTGTAAATTTGGTGTTGATGTATAAGATTTTTGCCCTCTAAAAGTGCAGTATCTATTCTATCAGCTATCTTGCGACGAGATCCGCATGAAGTGGAATTTATACAATCAGTTCAAGAAGTTGTACATTCATTGGAGCCTGTTCTCGCAAAATATCCGCAGTAGGTTCACCTTACACCTTATCTTGTAGTATTAGATTCTAGTACAAGTTATGAGGTTCACCCACTTTTCAGACTTTTTGGGCAAAGCTTCTTCATTAACGAGTATGATATTAGCCATGCTTAACCTTAATGTGAACAATTGAATTATTATGTAGCCTGGAGTCGAGCATGTCGATTTGGTTGAGATAGGTCACAATAGATCCTGATGAGACTGACTTTGACAGGTATGTACACGTGTTAGAGCGCTTAGTGGAGCCGGAAAGAGTGGTTATCTTCAAAGTCCCTTGGGTGGACGACAAAGGAGAAGCACACGTGAATCGTGGTTTCAGGGTTCAGTTCAACCAAGCCCTTGGACCTTACAAAGGCGGCCTTCGCTTTCATCCAACCGTCAATCTCAGTGTTATGAAGTTCCTTGCTTTTGAACAGGTTATATTTCTGTCTTCATTATTATCATCTCGTTTAATCCGTACGCTACACTTACGTCTGTTGGAAATTACATTAGTTTCTGAGCACCTATTGCAGCTATCTTCGTAGTTTTGACGAAGTTGGTTTTATTAAGGAAAGATTAACTCAAGAGTGGAGATCAGTATTTTTGCTGTCTAGATCGATTTCAACATCAAGTCTTTTTTTTCCTCCCTTCATAGTCAATTCATTTTAGATATGGTGATGGTTCGTTGAAGTGTGCATCTTGCAAATTTTGCAGACATTGAAGAATTCTCTTTCATCTCTCAGCTTGGGTGGTGGTAAGGGCGGCAGTGACTTCAACCCCAAAGGAAAAAGTGAGAACGAGGTTAGTTTGTACGTTTGGTCTGGTACCTCCTCTGTTGACATATCTTATGTACATGTGTCCTTCCTAATTCCTGCTCTTTTACCTTTGCCTGTTGGAAGAGTTTATGTAGAAAAGCAATTTGTCGGTTTGTAGTGGCGGTGTAAATAGCGGTCATCAGAGCGATGTTCTCCCACCAAGGGGTTCTGAGATATCGAATTGGGCGTTTCGGCTTTGAATGTGGATGAAGTTTCAGAGCTATCAGCAGCAAGATGCAAATAATTGATACAGTTTTATTATTTCCCTTCTTGTCATTGCAGATCATGCGGTTCTGTTACAGCTTCATGGAAGAACTGTATAGACATATTGGACCTAACCAAGTTCCTATCTTTGTAAGTTTCTCCGTCCAGGAAAATACGAGTAATAATTTTTTTTTTTTCCAGCTGCCCTCTTGTGGACGTCATAAAGACATTTGGGTTGCTTGATGTAAATTCATGCGGAGCATTCGGCTTCTGCAGGACACTCCATCTGGAGACATTGGAGTCGGACCACGTGAGATTGGTTATCTATTTGGCCAATATAGGCGTCTGACGAGCCAATACGAGGTCCGTGTTTCTGCCGCTCGATTTATTTTCAGATGGTTGTCCTCCAAACTTGCTAATCCATGGTTTAGGGAATCACATTGTTGTCCAATCGTACATGGTCTTGCACAACATAAGGTGATATGACGCTATGTAGTTGCCTGCATGACTCACTGAAAAGCGTGCAGCCACCAGACTTATACATCGCTAGGTATTTTGGAGGAAAGGTCCATTAATGCCTAGGATAGTGAGAGGCTATGGAATAAGAAGCTTTAGGGGATTTATTTTGATGTTTTTTAATGTGTTTTTTACAGGGTATGTTAGGTCCCAAAGGGATTCAATGGGGCACATCCAATCTGCATCCAGAGGCTACTGGTTATGGCGTGGTATTCTCTCTTTCTTGCTCTTGCTATCTCTTTTTGTGAATATGCAGGTAATGTTATTTAGGACTAGGTTATCACTGATGATATTGGCTATCAGCATGTCATTTACTGGATTTCAACCGTGTGGATATTTAAGTTACTGGAATACATTTTTTGTACACGAATTGTATGTTCCATGTGTGGAGTCTGAGTTGTGTCTTATTTGTTGCGTTTTAGTATTTTCTGAGTGCTTTGGGACCCTGGCTGTAGGTATATTATGCTAAGGAGGTGCTTGCTGATTTACACAGAGATTTGAAAGACCTCAGGTTTGTCGTTCCTTCATTTTATTGGGCAGAGCGTGACTTCGAGATCTAGATGCTGTTCCCTGACATTTCCAATATTATCCATCAAGAAAAAATCAACTTTTGTGTGAAAAATTCTGTGCTACTTGCATTCTTGAAGTAAGCAAGTTATCGACTATGCCTTACTCTACTTGTTTCCTTGCAGGTGTGTTGTGAGCGGTGCTGGGAAAGTGGCGTTGTATGCAGTGGAGAAACTGATCGCTTTTGGGGCAGTTCCAGTAACCATCTCAGGTGTGAAACTCAACGATTTCAGCCCTATTCCATCTGATATGTACTTGGTGTTTGTGGCTTTAGGCAGTAGAAAGCTTTCCATCTATTAGACATTCTATTAATAGGTTCAAATTTGAACCTCAAGGAGGGATGACTTTTATGTCATGGACGACTTTCTTGGTGGAGCATTATCTAGACACAAGCAACGAACATTTGATTTTACTGGCGATCTATACTCTGTTTTAGTTTAAGTGGCGTTAGCAGGAACTGATCTTTTTGCAAATTATGTTTTTGCAATGATAGATACAAGAGGTTATCTGCTTGATGAGGAAGGATTTGATCGTGTCAAACTTTGTCTCATTCGCGAAATAAAAGCCCACAACAAGAGCTTGAGGTAATAGCCATTTTCAGCAACCATCCTTGGACGATTATTTAACATCTGTGTATCTCGATTGTTGTTTATGTCTCGCTCTAGATTTTAATTAGCTTGATATGTTTTTCAGGGAATACACCAAAAGTTACCCAAAAGCAAAGTATTTGGATGACACAAAGCCTTGGGCAGTGAAGTGTGATATAGCTTTTCCTTGTGCTACACAGAATGAGCTCAATCACGCTGATGCCATGTCCCTCATTAATGTTGGATGTCAAATTATTATAGAAGGTAAATGCTCATTTTTGTGATTTTCAGTGTATGATTTCTGAAAGTTAATGTTCTTGATATTGAATCCCGTAGTGGCTATCTCAAGAATACTAACAATACTGTAGCAACTAGGTGTTCGATCAAATCCGAGGTTACTCGTCTTCTGTTGTGATAGACTGGCTTGTTTTTCTACCATAACGAACTCTTCTTTCTGGTAGCAGGGGCCAATATGCCATGTACAGCTGAAGCGATTGATATATTCCGTAAGTCCAAAATATTGTTTGGTCCTGGAAAAGCTGCAAATGCTGGAGGGGTAAGGTTTATGATTTTAGACCTCACAAGTATCGCTTGAGTTGAGCCTGTGGTGATTAATCATTAGTTTTTGATATTTTCTCACCTGCTTTTTGTCAGGGTATTACTGAGAATAATGGGAATATTAATTTAGTTTTTGCTGATTCTTGTCGATTTAGGAATGGTATCTGCACCTGCACATATGTCATATAAAAGGGCAAGTGTTGTAGCATAATGATCAACAATCTCTTCTGGATTGCAGGTAGCCATTCAAGGTTTGGAGATGGCGCAAAACAGTTCACATGTTCAATGGACAGCTGAAGAAGTTGACATGAGACTGCAAGAGGTCATGAAAGACATACACCAAAAATCTATGAAGGCTGCCCAAGAGTATGGAATTGGAAATCCAGAGTAAGCGGTTCAGTCAACATTTTCATTATTTTAGTAACGTCTTATCTTTTTTGCAACAAGCTGAACAAATCCTTAATCAAAAGCCACCTCCATTCTGATCAGGAAATGTGTTCAATTCGGTATGGATTTTCTAATGCTTTAGCCTGTCTTGTTCGCACAGGGCACTACTTCATGGAGCCAACATTGCGAGCTTTTTACGAGTTGCTCAAGCAATGCTGGAACAAGGTTGTGTTTAAAACTGTGCAGATTTCAGCTGTTAGGTCCAACCCCCTCCCTGACCTGTGGTTTCTCTCAACCTCAACGAACAATAATTGTTGATGACTTAGTCGTTACAGCAGGTGTCACCATCTTTCAAACAAGCTTGAGTTTCACATGTCGTGCTCTGAGAGCGAAGACAAGGCTTACAAGCTGAGAGTGCAAATGGAAAGATGTGCGATGAGTCAGGGTTGGGACTGGGGTTTGAAGAGAAGCAATTCTTGTGGAGCACGCAAACCCTGATACGAATTGGCCATGTGCACTACGGTAGGCTAGGAGGATACTGTTCCTGGGCTCAATGTATGAAGTGCACACTGCGTTTTGATGTGAATCTTGTTTAATTACACTCAAGGATTCTTCAGTATAGTCAGGGATAGCTTTTGACGAATGGTTGGTAGGGTGTAAGATGAATAACATAAGTGTGCGGAGGATTCCAGGTAGTCACTAGGAAACTACTAGTGTTTGGCAGCTCGTACTTATCTGAACAGGTTTTAAGTAGGTTATGGACTCGGTTATGGATGCAATGGGACTGAGGTAATTTATGTAGCATATTCACCAATTGAAAGCAATATTGCAAAAGAAGTGTGTACAATGACTGGTATGTCATTGAAAATCTTAGAAGCTAGTTGGAGTAATTGTTCTGTTATGTGCTGGAAAATAGAAGAAGTCTAACGAATTTTTAACTACAGGCATTTTTCAATAAGGTGTGCTAACTGCTGGTCTGCTATTGACTACTACTCAAAACTGTACAAAAAATAACGACCCACCATTCTGGGATTTTTATTACTAAATTTGCATGCAGCTTGATACAATGTATTAAGTTTTAAATAACTACATTTCACTACCATATACATACATGTTTATTATATAAATTAAGATGAGGATAAACCTTGGGAAAACAAACAATTGTTCTTGTTGGTCAAGACACTACTTTTTCTTGTCATGAGCTTCAGTGGAGTTGAACATTAGACTACAGGCACTTTACATGGAGTTTACATAAAGAGGATGTTTTTAAGTAAAAAAGAAGAGTAGTTTAATTGGAAATATTTACAATATGAATAATGTGTCCAATTTAAAAGTAAACATTATAAATTAAGTTATGTTGTTTGCTCCATTTAGAAATCAAGCCAAACTATTGTGATGTGTTGAGTGAGGAGTTCTAAAATGCAGACAAGGTTTTAACTTAGTTGTGACTAGCAAAATTATTAGCATTCTTAATTCCATCCATACAATCTTTCTTATTGTATTTTCTTATTATAGTCTATCTTCTACATATCTCATATATTCTAAAATCCAAGTTCAAATAACTTATTGCCATACAAATAATTTAAATCTAGCTTTTTATAACATGAAATAGTATGTTTTGTTAAAATTTGTAAAATCATGAGTTAAAAATAGTCTATATGATGGGAGTCTTCAAAGTGTAGTAGAAATAGGATCCATCCAAGATAAACAAAGTAGATCAAATTTAAGCTTTCAAGTCAACCACAATAATCTCAACCATCACAACATCAACTTTATTGCAACTTTTATTTAGTGATGAATTTTTAGCTCTTTGTTATTTAATGCATTTAAGAATTGCATTTAGGTTTTTTTGGATTCAATTTACCATCTCTAAAAATAATAATAATAATTATTATTAGTCTAAAATTAAGTTTATGTTTGAATGTTGTAGAGGAATCACTCTTAATATTAATAAAAAAGATTGATAATATATAGTCATTATAATTAAGACATGACTTGCTTCTAAATTTTTTTATTGCATTCAAATAAATTACAGTAGATTGTATAATATTTATAAGTTTAAAAATAAATGGGCTTATATATCTAATGACTATATTTATAGTAGGACTTTAAGTGGATTTATGTATTATTGCAATGTCCCATGCTAAGCAAAATACAACTCAAAATACAAAAAGATAAATTTGATTGAAAAAATAAAATTTACAACTTGGCTCCACTATGTAACATAGTTTCAAAGTCAACCAACCATCTTTCTTTTGTTATATTGCAAGAAGACTTATTATTTTAAAGTTTGTGCAATAAAGGATTTTTTGACATAAAATTGTTATACCTAATTATTATTGGATATTTAACATGCAGTTGAGGAACATTTGGTCATTCTAATATCTACAAAGTAATATTATTTTATTTTATTTTATTAAATTATAATGATGTATTTATTGCACACCACATAAGGTGAGAGTGTTATGTCTCTTGCTTATATAATTATGTGCAATTAGAATCCTCTTGTTACTTTGCTAAATTGATTAGCAATGGACTTGATTCATTTGTGCTACCTTTCTTAAACCAATTTGTAATTTGTAGAAGACATTCATTTAAATTTTTTGATTCTAAGAACAAAACTAAAACCTTTACTCTAGGATTCTATTTGCATGAGATACAAATATTTCTCTTCCAAAAAAACATCTTGATAGGATTTTTGTACTATTGTATGTTGTAGTACGTTAACAAAAAGTTGCTACTTTAATTGTGCTTGTCTTTTTGCTTTAAAATCTAATCCAAGGTTGTATTTTTATTGTTGAAATTAAATGAAATATATAAATTGTGTTAATTTTAAATAACAAAGAGTTTATTTGAAGATTAATATTTTAAAAAGATTTTTAATATAAGTGCATTTGATTAGTATATGATTTATAAAAAAATACATAATTGTGCTTTTTAACAAGCTTTATAAAAGGTTTGTTTGTTTGTTGTTATTTTTTTAATTTTAAAAAATTTTACTTTTTTTATATTTTTTTATTACATGTATAAAATTTCACATATTTGGTGTGGTTTTGATATAGGTTACATCTTTCTTAAAAAGTATCCTTCTCATGAACAATTTTGAGAAAATTATAAGAGCAACAGTGGATGTACTTAGATGCATCAATTGAAAGTGGGAGAAAATTTTAAATACATATTATTTTTGGCAATAAAGCAGATTAAATTGTAAATGAAGTATATTGATTTTAAATTAGATTCTAGATGCTTCTGATATCAAACATTTCATTGAAATTTCCTAAAAATAAAATGTGCCTTTTTATATTTAAAATTGTCGTTTAATATGCTAGTATTTTTATGTTTAATTTTTTTAGTGGTTAATCTTCATAAATTGTGGTAAAGAGTTATTCTATCCTTAAAATATATATATATATATATATATATATATAAATGATTTTGCTACAAACATGTAACCAATTTTAACTAAATACTGAAATCAATATCATATTCCTATATGTAAGGGAATTACATTACACTTAAATTTGTTGACAACAATATTTATTATAACTCAATTTATGGGTATTGTTTTTAAATACATATGTTTATATCACTGTAATTTTTTTTTGAATAATAATAAACTTGATCATATTTTGAAAAAATCATATTGTGAAAAAATTAATATTTCGAAGTATATTAATCACATGAATTAACTACTTCTTATTATACAAAAGTGATCAACCTAATGAATTAGAAGATATGAATCAATACTATTTGATATGAAACATACCCCAAATACACCAATACACTTTCCACAAAATCAACATAAGTTACTCTTTTTCATTGAAAAGTGTGAAATGAACATAAAACCACAAAACATAACCAAAAAAAATTGCAGAAAAAATTCCATCACTTAAAATCTGTGTAGAAATTGAAGGATATATGGCTATGGAGCTCCAACACATCAAAGTACCAGTGTAGAGTAGGGCAATGAAGATGCCAATACATTCGTCCGCTGTATACTTGGTTTTCATCCACTGTCAACACGAAGAGAGAAAATCAAGCACAGAGGACTACGTCAAACGGGACGACTTGAAGAGATGACGTGGCAGACCCAACCAAACTGGGCAGCCACGCCAACGACGATCAACTTGTGGCGCCGCCGGAGGTGCAGTCGGCGACGAGAGCCAGTTGCGGGCAGTAAAATTCAAACCGCAACAGGTGGTACCCGGGATTCTAGCCTACATCAGAGAGTACGGACTGGTGATAGCCGGTGAGATTTCTCCCAGCCCTAGCGGGCTTCCTCCCTCAACTCTTTTAGTCCAGGCGCCATCGTTTAGGTTTCGAGAGGGCAGCCGCGACGCGAGCTGTGGCAACGGCCGTGTCAGCTGCTCTGTCCAGTTGTGTCTATAAACTACGAATATGCAAAGCTCTGGAAAGTCTGCACAATTTTTTTTCTAGGTGAGGGAAGGAAGAGAGTGCTTGTCGCGAAGGCGTGCTGTGAGATTGTAGTCATGGGCCGCCGCAACAAGGGAAAGGCGGTGAAGGAAGGGGCGTCTGCCATGGATGTTGCGGATGCGAATGTCGCTGAGGCTATGGCTGTAGAAGGTGAGACGGTTGCTCCATCGGAGCCTCTGATCGCCGCGATTCGGATTGAGGGCGACGAGGGGGCAGTGACGCCGTCCGACCACACCAGCTCAGATTATTATTTTGATTCATATGCACATTTCGGTGAGTGCTGCTAGTCCTTGGAATGTCTTCTCGTTGTTACGAATGCTTGTGTGAAGGTTTTTAGCATCTTCTAGTATTTTGTAAGTTATTGCTCGAACTTTCCTGGACAATCCGATTTTGTTGCGAGTATTTTTGGTTTAAGGACGTAGAACTGCTTTTTACATATCATGGTGTTTTCTGTACTCTTGTCTACGATGCAAAGTGAATCCACTATAACTTTCTCTTCTTTTCCATCTTATTTCGAACTACCCGGCATCTGTCAAAGCCTATGTGGTTTCTTTTTATACTTCACGTCATCGGAGGCTGCGTCTTGCAGTATCGATTGTCACCTTTTACTTTCCCACCTAGGTCAAAGATGAAGGATAGGCATGCTGTTGTTTTTTTTCGGTCAATGTCTCAGAGTGTGCATTTGTTGTGGTCATCTTGTGCAGGCATTCATGAAGTGAGTTTGGATTTCCATCCATAAGTGCCAACTGATTATTAGTATCGAACAAACCTCTTGGGTAGTGTTAGTGCATGGCGGTTTTACTATTGAGTTTTCCAGAAAAGTGTTAACGAGCGCTGAATTGACCTTAGTGACAACTTCACAGAACGTATTGCAAACATTTTTTCTGGATTTTCAACAGTGGAGGTTAGAGTCCTCGAGATTCCAGGTGATGTGACTTGCAAGAATGATACAAGCAATTGAAATTTGTGATCGGTGTTTTTTCTTAATCCACAGGAGATGCTGAAGGATACAGTGAGAACAAAGACGTATCAGAATGCTATTTATCAGAATAGGTTTTTATTCAAGGACAAAGTAGTCCTGGATGTGGGAGCAGGTACTGGTGTGCTCTCCCTTTTCTGCGCCAAGGGGGGAGCCAAGCACGTATATGCAGTAAGTCTCTTTCTATCCCATGAGCGGTTATTTGTGCAAGTCGCATGTTTCGGCTTACTTAACTCGCTTTAGCTTCAAGTGACAGGCGTGGGGAGGAAACGACCCTTTTCAAGCTGCTTTATTAGTGCTCATGTAGTGCAGGAAAATTCTCTCACGTATTGTGGCAGGTTGAATGCTCGACAATGGCGGAGACTGCACAAGAGATCGTGAAAACTAACGGATTCAGTGATGGTAAGTAGTGCAGTTGCTATTTTGTTCAGTGCCCTGAAAATGAGTTTACATGGAAGTCATGGATATGTTCTGTGCATGTTTTTTCGGTTTTTAAGTCATGGTTTTGTGTACGTCGTCTCTAATCTTCGTGTTTTTTTGATGGGTGATTAGTTGTCACGGTTATTAAAGGGAAATTGGAGGACATAACTCTGCCAGTCGACAAAGTCGACATTATCATCTCAGAGTGGATGGGCTATTTTCTTCTGTTCGAAAATATGCTCGACACTGTACTTTATGCTCGAGACAAGTGGTTGGTGAGTGTTTTTTTTCACGAATCTCTTTTGGAAACATGACATGTAACTATCAGCTGGCACCCGCTATTGGTCTTGTGAATAGACCGTTTGCTCTTGTTGGCTGATGTGAAAGCCTTGAAGTCAGATTTTCACGTAGCAGCGTGGTCTTCTATTTCACTAAGTCAAGTAGCTGCATTTATTCTGGTGGGACAGGTTCCTGGGGGTCTGGTTATGCCTGATAAGACTTCTTTGTATCTCACTGCTATCGAAGATGCTGAATACAAACAGGAGAAAATTAATTGTAAGTAACTCAAGTGGTTGAAACTTTTTTGCAAAGCTTCACTATCTACGCCTTTGTAGTGGCATGATTCTAGATGTGTCCCACATCTATTCTTGTGTCGCAGTTGTTCCTTTGGTTAATTCTACTTG
Source organism: Physcomitrellopsis africana (assembly GCA_036785485.1). NCBI lineage: Eukaryota > Viridiplantae > Streptophyta > Bryopsida > Funariales > Funariaceae > Physcomitrellopsis > Physcomitrellopsis africana. Next base: position 759,994 of record JAWRVF010000024.1, on the reverse strand, counting down.
AGTTAATTTATTGTTTTGATTCGGTTTACGCTTACTTTGTACTTTAGAAACGTATTCTATGTTAGAAAGTCTACACGCACAGGGTTGTCAATTTTAAGTCTCGACTATAATGATTTTTGAATTGGGACCGTATCATTTCATGCAGTTTGGGAGCAAGTGTACGGGTTTGACATGAGCTGTATTAAGAAACAGGCGATGGTAGAACCTCTGGTGGATGTGGTTGACGCCAACCAAATTGTGACACATGCCGCACACTTGAAGGTGCATATTCATCTCCTCGGATGTATTTTCAATTGTATTCCTTTTTGGTTTGTCAATGCTTACCCTTGTCGGCCTTTCCAAGTGCAAGACCTAAGCTTCTGACCCGTCTCTTTTTCCAGACAATGGATATCAGCAAGATGAGCACCGGAGATGCTTCTTTCACAGCTCCCTTCAAATTAGTGGCTACCCGAAATGATTTTATACACGCTTTGGTCGCCTATTTTGACGTCACTTTCTCAATGTGCCATAAACCCATTGGGTTTTCAACAGGTCAGCAGCTTTGCACCAATTACGGTCTCGACCTTGACATTTTTTTAAGTCTACATCTCACTCCTATTATCGCAAGCGAATGATTTAATTTTTCAATAGTACTGAACGAATATATGTTGCCTCTCAATAGGACCCAAGGCACGGCCAACGCACTGGAAGCAAACTGTGATGTACTTGGAGGACGTCATCGCGATCTGTGAGGGTGAGGCTTTGACAGGCACAATGACAGTCTCCCAGAATAAGAAGAATCCCCGTGACTTGGATGTGACTGTCGCATATAATTTCAAGGGGAAAAGGTCGCAAGCTTCAAGAACACAGCATTATCGCATGCGTTGAGTGGCATAGGAGTAGATGGTTTCCCTGTAGCTCTACAGTTGAAGTCTCTCCTTTTCCAGAGCTTCCTTACGTTGATGGAAATTAGGCTAGTTTTTCCTCTTGCCTCTGTTGAGTCAAGAGCTAGGCAATCATTTTTTTTCATATGAAAATTAAGAATTTTACTATAGGATTACTGCCCTTCCACGTCTTTTCTGTGTGTTCGTATGATTTTTTTGTTGTATTGGATGATATTATTTCCGTAGAGAGACTCCAGGGTATGTATAGCTCGTGAAGAGTACATATGTCACCTCTTCTGACAGATACCTCAATGACAGACTATCTCAACCACTTCCTTCAGCGAGATATATTATTTCTCTAAGAGAAGGGGGTTGGAACTTGTATTGTAAATCCCCTCCCTATCTGGTGTTAAGGTCCACATACGAGCTAGCAGAACATGCTAGTCAAAATCTTAGCAAATTGTACTCCGGTTTTCTCTACTACTGGCTTTGAATTTGCTTATTGAATCAAGGATGATGTTCTGAAGTACCGTCCATCTAGAATAGTATGTTCTTCTTTGTAAGATTCGAGATATTCACTAGGGAATGTAACTTTATACAATGATGGGACTAAATTGTCCATCAAATTTGTATAAATGATTTGGTTCGACTACTTCATCTGATAACATAAATTTTAATAAAATAAATTTGTTGTCCAAATTTCTATTGGCTTATTGCACAAAATTCCCAAAAAAAATCTTAATTATTAAAAAATAAACAATAAAAAAAATTCTAATAGAAGCTTATAGAGGTGCTAAATTATTTTTGAAAGATTTTAAAAGCCGAATGTTTTTGTTGATTGCAATTTTTTTTAAAAATTTAATATTTTTTATACGGATTTCACTTTTTCTTTAACATTTCAATCTAAATAGGTGAATTTATGCTTTAAATGTTGTAGACAATCTATACTACATCAACCTTATTTCAACTTATATTCCAACTCCAAATTAAACAAAGTTGCAAAAAAACCACAAAAATACACAAATGATGATAATAAATTTAGAAGAATAGTGGTTTTTTGTTAATAGATTTTTTTACTTAATAAAAAAATTAGTAGATATTGATTATAAGCAAATATATATACCATCAATAACAAGTTGTTGTATAAAACATTCTTTATTAGATACTTTATTATCTATCTTTAGGTCTATACTTTTCACAATAAAATAGAACTTGTATCTAAGGTTTTTTAGATGCAAGTTATGTTGGAGATCTAGATGATGGAATATTAATAAGTACTTATGTTTTCTTTATAGAAAAAATATTATAAGTTGTAGAACTCCAAAAAAAACAAAAATAAAATCTTGTAAAACCAAGTATAAAGCTATTATAAAAGATACGAATGAAATACTATGGTTATAGCAATTAGCAATAAAACCACATTGCAAAAAATATTTAAAAAATAATATTATGGTGTAACAACCAAAATAACCAAAATAACAAAAAATATAATAATCATGAAAAAAATAAAAGAATTTTATAATTTGATTAGAATTTTTTTGGACATAAATTAAATAATAAAACTATTAATATACAATGTCTTCTTTATTAAAGCAAAAATCAATTGTATATAAGTTTTTCATTTATCCAAATATTATACATCCATCCATTTGTGCATCTGTCAATCTATGCATTTGTGCATCTGGAAATTGTTTGAGGATATATAATTCAAGGAATTGAACTAACTCAACTTTATTTGTACTATTTGCAATACTATAAGTGATTATTAAAAGAACAACTTTAGGGAGAAATAAAGAGGATGGCTTCTAGAAACCCACCATTTGTACTACCATACTTGGTGATGGTGAAATTAGGAACTTGATGTTGCTCCTTATTAGAGGTGGTAAGGGCTTGAACTTGGAAGTGCTATTGAGGGGTTTCACACTTTGGCATGACCATCACATAAAGAACAAAAATATGAAACAAATACAAAAAAGAAACAAGTAATTCATAAGATTTTCTCTTTTACCTTCAATGCTACAACCAACAATGCCATGTTTTCTATGCCATGCAATTCTTGTGGTCTTATTTCCAAAATCTAATCTCTACATTCTACTATTAATTCTCCATCAATCTATTATTTGATTTTGTAGCCTACTTGTCATTTCCACTATAATCTCCTATTCTACTACAACCATTTCAATATCTTCACTACTCTCCTACCTAATATATAAGAGCTGAAATTTAATCTCTAATTTTATGTGCTCACAAAAGTTCTTTGCAAATTACAAACTTTATCTTGCTAGAACTCAGGTTTTGTACAAGTGTGAATTCTTCTATAAATTAATTTTTTGTTAGATTGCAATAATATATTGACAATTGGTTGCTAATATAGGAATTTTTATCATCTTCTTTTATATTATTTGTTCTATCTAGATTATTTTATATCTTCAATATTATTATTAAATATTCTAATTATAGATCATATTATTGCATTTACATAAGAATCCAATTTGTTACATCAACTATAGACATTATTCATGATTACTTATATAAACTTAGAATGCCATCATTTTATAATATATCATTTGACAAGTAAATCAAAAGATTCATAAAGTGCAATAATAGGAAATTAAATTTCTCCACCAAATTCAAATTTTTTGTTGTAACTAAATTTTTGTTATACAATCTTGACATCTCTTATTTTAATAAAGAAAATTTAAGAAGAAATTTATCATTGTTTGCGACAACATCTCTAACCTAAATACAACAACAATACTTGCAATATAAGATATGCATTTAGAGAATCATATCAAAATCCTACTTACACCTCAAATTTCTTTTGTCCTACAAAAGACAAAGACAAAGTAGATAATTGTGCAATGATGCATGTTAGAAACATTTATCAAGGCTAGCCCAATTTATCTCTTGTTTTTGTACTCTTGCTTGCTCTTCTTGCATCCACTTCATATGTGTGGTAAACTTAAGCTTGTACTTAGCTCCAAGAATGGCAAATCTTAAAGATGCATCAAATTGATAACTTCACCAATTTGGTGCATCTTTAATATAATCCTCACAAGTAAAGCACATGCATCAAGAAACCATGTGAAGGAAGAGTATACAATGAGACTAAAATGGGCATAAGGGGAGAAAAAAAAACCACACCTTGTTCTTTAAATTGTTTAATTAAACAAAAAAAAGAACAAGTTCTTCAAACACCAATTTTTTTTAATAAACAATCAAGTAAAATACCACAAAGCAAAATGTGCATCAATAATTACAAACATCATGAGAAAATGTAGGCAAGTTGATTTGATGTGATAGGATTGTGTAGCCAAAATGATGACATTCATCCATTGTGGACATCATCATCCATATCCAATCTTGTTTACCACAGAAGGCAACGTCGCTCATAATATCACGTCGTTCACCAACAATACTCTTGTGTCCAAGATTTATGCTACCTACCTTCTCGTTTCTACGGATAAAACATGCCAGCTTAAACCGTGCGTGCAGGCAACCTCAATACTCATTATATGGCAATGCCCACAATCCCATCACCATTTTCTTTCTCACCGCAAAATTCATTAAATTCCTTGTGTGGCCCTCGCATCTCACAGACGCTGCGGATGGGTAAAAGATGTGGCACCAATCGCATTTATGAATCGCAAGGAGAATGTACATGGTTTGAGGTGAATTCTGATCACTGAAGAATTGATAATATACAGAGTGAACGTGACCCACAAAGCTGTTGTGACTCTAATCCCGTCCAGGAGGACTGTGTAAAGCATTGGATTTCTCAAGATGTCTTGCATATGTCCAAGGGTTCACACCATCCGCTCGGCATTTGTGCGATCCTTCGTTTTCTGATAAAGCTTCTCGTTCTGGTTTATGTCTACTCATGTAGTCTGACAGAGCTTTGCCCAGAGAGGATGCTGGAGTTAGTTCGTTGGCAACGTCGTGTGGAGAGTTAGGAGTTGCTTGAGGAGGACTGACGGAAGGAGAACAGCTCGGTGAGATGCAAGGCGTTGCGTAGGTAGTGGTCAAAGAAGTGAACCGCTTTGACTCGCTCCCATTCGACATCGCTCTTCGGCTTGAGAAACCTAGACGCCGCGACATTGAACCATCTCGTGCCATGGATGGTTGAGGTGCAAGCGACTTCTTCACGAGATTGTCCGCATACAGGACGTCGTCAATACGCGAAATGATAGTGAAAGCTAGACTTTCCAGCACTCGAGAGTAGCTCTCGAGAATTGACTGCCCCACATCCTGTATTGCAACAAACGATGCGTCAAAATAGTCCTAAAATTGATTAACAACACCCTGAAACTAACTTATGCCAACAGACGATGAAATACAATGCTCATTGGTATAGATTTCGGAGAAGAGTCGGAAAGACGGAAGCGTCTCATAACACAACGATTCTAACTGATTGGTTACAGGGTTCAGGGATAGTCATGTATGGATTTTGATCATACTCTGTTGAACTGAATTTTATTTGCATCTAACACGGTCTGCGCCATCCCTGGAACTCGCTGTTTCAGCCGTACAAGTACACTCTCCGCTCGGTCAGCAAGTATTGTTCTCCTATCCACATCTCCAACGAAGTATTTCACTTTGTTCCAAGTCGTGTTATTGAGCTTGTTCCCGTGCGGTGACATCGGTGCCAATGACTTTGCCTGACTTCTTCGCCGCCATCCGACCACAGCAGCTTCTAATCGATTTGCCATCTCCAAAATGGTGTGTTCGTCACCAAAGTCCAACGTCGACACGAGGTGTTCTGGAGAAAAGTGCTCGGAAGCTATGATCCGATACAGTTCATCACCGAGACAGGCTCTCGCAGTCTGAAAGACAAAACTGCAACTAGTCAAGCTCTTCGATCGCGTCATTGACGTAACTTTAACCACCTAATTATAATACTGTCTACATGTCATGACACTGCGAAAGACGAACTGGATTATTGCATAGATAGTTATGACTCCACAAAATCAGGATCTTAATTGACAACATAAGAGAAACTCTAGAGCAAGTTAGCAGTGGCTACTCGGGGTGCTGGGCCATAGAAAGTTTACCTTCGGCAAAGAGTCGAAATAAGACAAGGGTGCCTCCATTTCCAACAAAACTTGCGCATTGATAGCCATGGTAGCTTTAAGAATTTGACTTGTAGCATCGCGTTGGTGGAGTAGAGACTTCCTAGAAGCTTCTGAAAGTCCTTTCTCTGGTACATTGGGTGTAGGTAACCACCACTTGTCTTCTTGCCGTTGCATAGAATGCCGCGAGCTTCTGCTGTCCCCAGAAACTGCAATCCCGTGGTCCACGTACCAGAATTCGGTCTCCTTGAAGCTTTCGAGTGAATCCTGTAGAGTCAACAGAAATGGCGAAATGAACTAAGACATTGAAACAGAGTTGTCTAACTATGTTGGACGTGCAGACGAGCAAGCGGTCACGTTAAAAAATCAGTGCGAATAATGAAACCACGTTATCTTCGTAATATATGGCATGCGGAATATTGAGAATAAAGAAACTTACAAGCAACATATTGTCTAGCTTCCTTAGAGCTGGCAAGTTGATACTAAGATCTGATCGGGGTCTGCTTACCATTACCTGCGTTTCGCAAGCAAGCCATTCTTTAGAACTTCTCCAAAACAAAACTAACTCGCTTAAGGGATTACAATAGAACCAGAACAATAAAGCGTTACGTGCACGTTTTGAACAATGAGTGCAACATCGGACATGAATAACGTAAATTGGCAATAAGTGTCATTGAAATCCGATATCTTGACAAAGAACAGACAATTGGGTTTAGGAGGACCCCATACCTCCATTCTACTTCCATCCGGATATCGTTGCCAAGAAGGAACCAGCTCAACAATATGATCACTAACTGAAAGCAACCACTCCATTTCTCGCCTCCACATAATCCGGCGCTTCGTGGATAATGGTTCTAACCTCCATAACTCTCCAAACACAGAGGCTGTGAACACAAATCAGGGCATTAGTTGTTGAAACGCCAAGTTCAGTATACTGGCCAACCGTGACAGAATTAACTTGCAGCAATTTCGAGAGGAGCCTTCGCTTAGCATAGAAATAACTGTAGCAGCATTGATTTTTCACCTGACAAGTTCGTGATCGCATTCGATATAGCCAATGCTGTGCAAACTCCTTTACCCCCACCTGACATATCTTCCCCGAGCAACAGCTTTGCAAATTTCTCCTTCATCATCTCCACCTCTGCAGAAGCAACAGGTTCAATCAATCAACACAGCACTTGCACCGATCAGTCCAAACGTGGAGAAAGCCAATGCATCATACGATGCGCTTGAATTGAGTCAAAGATCTTATTGACTCTGAAGAAATTTGTTTTGATGCTAACGTTGACTAACCTGAGAGCTCAGCTTTTTTATTCTCCCTCCTTTCTTCGCACATAAAATTTTTCCTTCCACTAGTTGGATTCGATGAACAAGGTGAAGGAACTGCACTCTGCCTGTCCATTCTAGCCAACGGCCATCCCAAAGGTGAAGACCCCGCCGAGCTGCTGGCACCGTCATCACCATGATTCAAACCGAAGCTCAAGTCTCCATCACCCATAAGGTCGAGGCTGAGGCGATCCATACTAAGGATTGAAATTGTTCCATCCATGCTTTGAACTTCGAACTGATCTTCAGATGTAACATCACTGGATATTCTTCCTGACTCACTCAACAGCGAAGCCCGTGATCCTTTCATCTTTGGTGCGAAATCTGAATGACAGTGACCAAAGACGACTGGAAGATAAGAAACACTCCAAATTTTCTATATCAATATTGTGGATTCATTCATCAAGCACTTACTAGAAGCCAAGCAAAGCAACTGATTGCCACGGAATTACTGATCCAGTTACAACATGATGCATTAGCTAGAGAAATTGGATCTCTTACGATCCCATATCACCTCATCTCGAATATCGTATGATCGTTAGAGCATTAAAATAGCTGTAGAAACTTCGTTGAAGGATAAATTAAGGACACAAGGATCTCTACATAGCTCTACGTCAGACATAGAGACCACGGAGAAAAGATAGCACGCTTTGTAATTTAAAATAAAATAAAATAAAATGAAAAAGAAAGACACCCAAGAGGATAGTAGAGGTTCAAAGTGATCAGTAGAAATTTCGAGAGTAGGATAAATTTTGTGCGTATAATGCAAAAGCTAGAGCAAAAGTAGAAAGAGCACTGTAAATATTAGGCTATGTACAGTAAGAGAAGGGATTCATAAGAGCAGACCCAAGCCTAGGTAGGAAGTTAGAAACCTACAGAGAGAAGCGCAGCAACTGAGAGACTTGATGTGGTCGGAATAGTAAAGGGGAGTGGCAGGACTACTACGTGAATAATTCGGAGGTGTTAGACAACGTGGTATCCGCACTCCTCTAGACCATGATAAGTTCTTTAACAAGCGCAACAAAGTGTGGCCGATGAAAAAAGTACCCTGCTCTTCGCCGCTTGCTAACCCTCTAATGCTCACGCCATCGGATTCGGTTCTTTTACCTTCGTTCTGACCTTGTTCCATCCTTATTTTTTTCCTCTACCAGCTTCTGCCCCTTCCATGTGTCTAAACCACACCTTTCTGCACAATAATTTTTAAGCTCAGGACAGGCTTCATCACCCCGACATATTCTCCCAAGGCAGTCTTTACGACTGATGACTTCAGAGACAATAACTCAGTAGCAAACGCCTCGCGATCCCCGAAATGTTCTCTTGGAACGTTGTACTAGCGGGCTGTGACAAAGGTCTGTATGCACCACCGCCCAATTAATAAGCCGCAGGTGCAATACTGTAGTCGTCACGCTTCCAACCTTATAGATTGAGCTGCAAAGAGTACCACCAGGATACCTCTCGATACGACTGTTGAGGCGCATAACATGTCAGACACCTTTCCAATTCAAATCTGTGAATTTCAAAGTGGTCGATACTCGATTGTCTCAAACCTTCAACAAGAAGGAATTCCAAATCTTGAGAATCATTCACGAGAAGAGCTTTGAAGACGCACAGGTTACGCCGGCGCTCGTCATCATCCCCTAATGGGCCACACGTGTGAGCCACTCTATGGACCTATCAAGCTCTTGGAGACGTCAGTACTTGAGACTTTCTCGCAAGCAATGAGGCACGTTGAGACTCTCCGCCACGACCATTACACAGCGCGATAATTAATTCACTGCCCCTCTCTTGACGCTACAAACTCTCGTATTTCAACAGCTCAATAACTATCGACACAAGTGAACACACAAACAAAAGAATGGCCACTCCACTGCATCATCAAAGACTCGCGTTGTACACAACGGCATCCTCAACCCAGTTCCCTCCGGAAGAAAAAAAAAAAAAAAAAAAAAAAAAAAACTCTCCACTACCCGCCAGCTCAACTGAAAGCCTCACCGATCAGATTCAATCCACGCTCCCACGATCTCCAAGGTGACAAAAGAACGCTCCAATCTGCTTTCCGTGTATGTGTTGCTGCTACTCCAGACAGCAGCACGCATCCTCCTGTCCGCAGCGTTGACGCTGTCACATTTCCCTCAGCCACCTTCCTCCTCCTCCTCCTCCTCCTCCTCTTCCTCCCCTCTTCACCTCTCTACCACCGTATACTCATCACTAACACCTCCGTAACGAAAATATCTGCAACGAATCGGCGCCAGCAGACCTCTGCACTATTCCAACCTACAGACACACAAACGCCTCAATACGCACATTCCCTTCATGCAACTCTCACTACCTCCAGAAGTCCGATTAATCAGCCGCAACTTCACCCATGGTTAACGAAAATCTCTTGCGACCCCTGCGCACAACTACCAGTCTAGCACCTATTGAGATCCTGGGCACATGCGCCCGCATTAATCTGCTGCCTCCAAATTGCATTCCACCGTCGTTTCTCTGCAACTCTGAAGGCCCGTGCTGCTGGAGAGCTCGCAGTCTACCCACCCCCGCCACCACCACCCTCTCAAGGTTTGTAGATTTGAGCCCACCGAGCTCATCTACACGAATTCTAATCAGGATTTTCGGCATCTACAAAACTCAGCGTGGCGGGGCGGAGTCTATTCCCTCTCCGACACCTGGTCCCGCGCGAATCATCGCAACGCGCGGCAGTGCGCTACAAACGATTTGTGCCTACGCTCCGCCTGGATGAGAAGGCGGGCGAGTCCCTATCACCGAGAATGAGATTCGGTGTTGCGGTAAAGCCAAGTGGCTCCGCTGTGTCGATTAGGGAAGGGATCCGCTTGTGAGCACATCGCCTGATTTGTTCTTCATGAAAGAAATTGCATGTACTGTGCCAATTTGGCTGTTGGCTCAGAAGAATGTGGCATGCTCGCGGGGATGTCAGAGCGGCGCAGCGATGGCCACGCCTTGAAGCCAACTTTTCCGAGAATGTCTGCGTCGTTGTGTTTTCGGCCTCCTCCGAGATCTGCGGCGACGTGAGTTTGAACTCCCCACCCCTGCTCGAGTCCTATCCGACAAAGCACACCGACACGTGTCTGTTCAAAACGGCACACTATATGGATTTCCGGGCGTGTGGAAAATGCATTTGAATAGTCTCACCTTCACTCCTGCTCAATAATTGAGTAGTTGAGTTTCATTCCTACACGAATTCATGTGTTGGAGCTTTAGAGCATTATATATTTTATGACTGTATATGCAGTATTCTTTTGATTGTGTGTGTATGTATACTTTTCAATGCAGATTTTTATCTTAAATATACCTACTAAGTTTATAACAGCTATTCTAAAGAATGTAGTTGAATATAAAATATACTAAAGTTTGATTACAAAAATAGAGTCTGTGTTTGTAATAAGTCTGTAATCGGGTAATTAGATCTCTCCAATTGATGTATAAATTAACCCACAACTTTCTTTTAACTTTTTTGGATTCAAATGTTATATTCAAGTTTAATAACTAAAAATTGTATGGTTTCTTCTATCACATGGCACTTTTAATGATTGGTTATTTTAAAGTAATATAGATAGCCATAAAAAGTATCACGATATTTATACAAAAAATCCAAAAATCTTTACTTTTAAACTAAAATTATGAAACGGTCTCCAATCAAGTTGGGTAATTAAGTACAAGTAGGTGATTGATAAATAAAATGGAAACTTAAATAAGAATAACCTAATAACAAATATATCCAAAGGCACAACTCCATCCTTCCACGATAAATGATATTATTTATTTCAATTAATTTCATCATTTTTCATTCAAGAGCATTTTTTATTAACTTTATCCTTAAAATTTTCCTGATTCGAATTCACAAATATTTGTCTCCAATCTATTTTTGAAAAGTAAACAAGTTAAATACCTTATGGAAAATCTTATTCATGTGATGGGCTTTGGATGTGTCTTAACACACCCCTACGTCCTGGAAGAATGTCGTTCATCCAAAATCATGAGCTTTCAAGCTGCTCACGTTTCCTCTTCCACACAAGCTTAGAAACCTCAGTCCTCATTTCCATGTCAGAAAGAGCATAGACTTGGTTCCAACCAAGCACGGCGTGACGAGGATTGCTGACTCAGTTCAACGAGATGAGGTGTCACCACCTCCCATCGAGGGTGTCTACCTTGTTCGAAGTATGTCCTAGCCGTTCGTTGTGAAGGGATCATTTGTGCTAATGTTCACTTTTTCCGTAGAATTAGAATCTGCAGCAAAAGGTGGCCCTGGTTATTGAAGATTCGGATGATCTTTGCATAATAATCGAGGTGCTCATATTTGAACACCGTCCATTATTAACAGATTGAAACTCCCAAATTTGCAATGTTTTTCGTTGTTGGAATCAAAATAAAATTTCACCAAAATTTAATATGATTTTCTTAACAATTATTTTATATATATGTGTGTGTGTGTGTGTGTGTGTACATATGTGTGTGTGTGTGTACATATGTGTGTGATTCTATTCCCAATACACGTATAAATGTCTATATTCACACACATGCACAATTTGGTAATTTGAAGCCAGTTTTAGGGGAAAGCGCTGTGAGACACGTCACCACTTCATAGTCAAGGACCTGGTCTAAGCCTACGGCAGAATCCAGAAAGTACATCGATAGCATCCAATGCGTTCCCCTCCAGTGTTGGGATAAGGAGCACGTTCCCAAAATATTCTGTTCACACCTGTACTACCTACTCACGTCTGGTGACCCTGATATCAGTCCATGAAAAGGTGAGAATGAGCACCTCATGGTGAACAGGGAGCATTGGGAACATTAGAGTTTACGTTCTGGGACCATGTTTGGTGGCAAGGCTGGCGTGGTCAGGAATTTAACTGTGCTCGACAGCGGTCGCAGGGTATCTGCATCCAGACCGGGTATACGCAACGAACTCAGACTTTCGATGCACACTTTAAGGCCAAAGTCTGGACATTATGTCAGCGTGGCATTATTTGAGTTGCTTCTTTTCTGTTGCTACAATAGATTGGTTGATGACTGGTCTCACATTCTGTTCATGTTATTATAAATTTGGATACATTTTTTTGTTTTTTTGTTTTTTTTGTTTTTTTCCGATGGACAAACAAACATAAAATTACTTCTCTACTACATAAGACATACATAATTATAATATTAAATATTTTAAAATATTATTAAATATTATTATTAATGTTAATGTTGTTGGATACTTTTTAGGTTATCATTTTTAGAATCTCTTCATATTTTGCAACATATTTCCTTCTAAAAGTATTTTCAAATGCTTCATTTCAAAATTTTCCTAGATTATTTGCATTAAAATGCAATTGATAAAATTATTTTCATGCATACATATTCAATTATAATTAATTATTTTAAAAGATAAATTGAGGAAGTGCGATACATTTACTCAGCAAGAGCAAGGATGAAGTTTGAACTACGAACGACGAACGAATGTGCACATTCGTTGCAACGGTGTCGCGGAAGCTGAATAGATATGGACCGACCAGGTGGATCGGTCGCAACGAACTCCCTCTTCGATGCTAGAGAACTTCCGTGCTTTTGAGACCTAATCCACATTTGCTATTCTAGCATGTAACGACATGGAGCCTCTCAAGGGACAAAAAGCTCCGGCCGTCGGTCAGATGAACTTCGTTGGGGGAGTTAAAGAAATAGGCAGGAAAAATCTGATTGTCACCAGTTTTAACTGCTACTCTTGTCTCCTTCCTTTTCCCCGACGAGTCTGCCACATTGGTCTCGTGATCCCATCTTTAGCGTAACCCTTGATGGATCAAAATGCTACTTGCGGCATAACTGATGCTGCGTCGAGAATGGAGGCACTTGGAAAATTGTTAGGGGCCTTCGACTTCATCCGGCTTGGCCGACCAATGTGGATGTGTGCGTGACTGATGTGAATTTTTTCGTGCTGAGTATGGCCAGATGAATCAAACCGTTTCATAACTTCTAATGAGCTAACATGGTCGGAAGCGGACGTGAACGTCGACGCTTGTTCACATAGTAAAAGATTTGAAGACTTCTTTGATTGGTGAAATACATCCTGATTCCGGGATGGCAGGGATGTCTGGATCCAGTCCGTATGCCGTGCTCGGCACACGGGAGTTTTCTCGGGTACGCAAGTTTGACATGGAAGAAAGGAGGAGAAGGATACTTGGAAACCCTAAGTATGACATTGCGGTAATGATTACACTCACCACTGCATTTAATTGGGATCCATTTTACGAGAGTCTTTGCCAATCCATTGCTTTCAAAAGAGTGTTCATGCTTTTGGTCACTTACCAGGTGGACAAGGAGGCTCTGGATAAGCAAGTGAAAGACGAAATTGAGTACCGAATCAAACAAGAGAAAGCGAAGGAACAATTCGGTGTGTTGTCTCGAGTCTTCACGTATTTAATAAGAATTTCATACAGATTTTCGGAGCCATTGTTTTCGAAGTCTGTGAAATGACGGAATTCGGTGCTCTGTGACTGCAGAGAAATGGGAACTTAAGAAAATCGAGTCTATGAAGAAAGCTGAAGAAGTTCTCGAGTAGACAACTTTAATCATCTATTGCTAAATTTCTGTTTCTGGAGTGACTTTGAATTTCTTAGCACTAACAAAAGTTAGTCTCCGTCTTTCTCAATAGAGCGGAAAAGAAGATCTGCAACCAGGAGTATGAGCAGTACTGGCAAGAGCAGCGGAAGTGCAGATTACAAAGAGAAGTGGGCGAGAAAATGCACCTCCTCTCCGTGAATGACAGGGCAAGTACACACCAAACCAGTGTGATAAGAGCCGAACTTTTGCGTTTCTGAATGGTGTATCTATCCGTCAGGTTGCTTAGATATGTGATATGGCCTGCATATTCGCAATGGAGACAATGGAATCACTAACGCATAGTCGTTTTGGAGCGGGTGGTTCCAGATCGGTCCTTTCGACAAGCTTCGCTATGACGATCAAGACTTGGAACCGCAGAAGAGCACAGCAATCCAGTTATCTGTGAATCACACACGGTTATGGCAAGAACAACTAGCTATGGAGAAGAAACAACAGGAGTCGAAAGAGAGAATTGACTGGATTCAAAAGGATATTAGGAATCGAAAACAGTTGCGTCTTTTGGAAGAAAATGTAAATCTGCATTTATCTCAATTCCATTCCTGAATATTTTAAAAAAACATACAAAGTGGCTTACTTCATTCGTTATGTTCCTCACCTATCTGCATCGTGCAACAGATCAAAGGGCAACTCTTTGAACGGGATAAAAAGATCGAAAGAGAGATGGTTGTGAGGAGCCAAGAAAAGCACAAAGAGTAAGTATTCAGTCATCTCCATGAAACCTGCCTGGCTTCATTTACAATAGAGTGACAACCGGATAAGCATGTCTTTTCTTGGTTTGCGTAACATATAGACCTAACCACATGTGGAAATTGACTAATATTGCAGAGCTCAACTCGAGCACTTAAAGAACCACATGTACCAGATTTCGCCCGAATACTTCGACCAGTTCCAAACAACTGCACGCTGAGGCTACACAACAAGCTCATGTGAACTGGAAATCGGTGTCAATTTCTGTTCAACTAATTACAATTTTAAATAAGATTACGAATGCCATTACAAGATCTTTTAACCTGCCTCAGACAGAAAAGATTGAGTCAGACCTAAACTCTGCAGATCTTAGTGCAGAAATTTTACATAATTTTGAGTCAGTATTACAATCAATCAAAACAATTCAAAACTTGAAACATCTAGAGGTGGTCCCCTCTATCACGTGGCCAGACGCAGAAAACTAGCGAAACAGAAAACCTATTAGTTATTGTGATACAAGAGTGCTCGCTTATAATTTTTGTTCAAGGAAAGTTTCGTGAACAGATCTCGCTCACTGATTACCGATCGGAGGGATCTGACGCATAAGTCGATCTTGTTCGACACCTCCAGGGCCACTTTTTTAACATACAACCGTCTTTTTAGAATTCAGTAACACTCTCAAATAAAAAAAGGACGCGTGAAGAAAAGCTTCAGACCTATCTCAAATGCTTGTGTGTTACAAATACTGTCGCTTGTTCAAAGTATTATTATCCTCCGTCTCCTCTTCTCCCCGAATAGATGGCACATTTAGACCAAGCTCCCCCTGCGATCTTGAACTCCCGCAAGTCACATTTGTAAGAATTTCCGGAAACAGCTTCTTTATCCAACACCCCCACATACTGCACATAGTTTTCACAGAGAGCACATGGTGTTCTGGCTGGACAAATTACACCTGGAAGTGCCTCCGTATGACTCAGCCAGTTAGATTGCCAGGATTACTTGACGCCGAGCGCCGCGTTCAAAAGCAGTCTTCCTCGCAGTGTTAAGCTCTTGATATTTTTGTGGCTTGAATCGCAGAGTATTGCTTTGATTGTGATTTTCCGCGAAGTCATGGAAACAGCCTAAAACGGAGGAATAGGTGGAGCCTTCTGATAAGCATAGAGGAGTGAAGGGTGAAGGACATAGCATCGGCGGGCTGAAATGAAATTCTTGTGACATTGGATAGATGTCATGCGTGTAGGATACATTTACGTATGTATGTAGTATACTAGTATAATATTTAGTTAGATACTTATAACTGTCGTGTTTGATCGACTATTACTTAACCTTAACCCTTGAATTCTTCTGTATCATTATTATTATCAAATAAAGCAATTCTTCTTCATCTCGAATATTTCGACATGGTATCAGAGCAAAGTTAAGATCAACAAAATGTAAAAAATTTCAAAATTTCTACTTATGTATGCTTATAAGTTAAAATCATATGAAAATGCCTATACATTTCATTTCCAATCTTTTATTCATCAAAGATATTGCTCAGTCTACACAAATCAAAAATGTTATCCATAAAAACAATGGATATAAAAGCATTTTCAATCATATTTTCAAATCTATTAAGACCCTTGAATTTTATCTTTTAGTGAAATCGTTCCACGAAAGATGACACATAAGATTGATATCAGCCATGTTTCTAAGTTTGATGGCTCTTTCTCTAATATCTGGCAATATTTATTATCATTAGTTTTCAAGGCACAAAGATTGTGGTCAGTGGTCACTAGTAGTGAATCCATACCAACTACACCAGAAATCGCTAATGATACCCCCAACTTTGTCTGCCACAAGAGCATGAAGTATAAATTAGTGGGAGGACAAAGACACATTATCTTTGTCAATTATCAACAATTGCATTGAAAATTTTTTGTCTGCCATACACAATCATGTAAGATATTACATTACATATAGAAAGAATTAAAAAGTATATTTGAAGTATAAGATGTAATTACAAAGATGTATCTTAAAGACAAATTACACACTTTTAAGATGAAAGAAAATGAAAGAATAACAAAATACATTCATGTGTTTAGATCACAAATTGAACAATTGTTTGGAGTAGGGTGTCCAATTCTAGACAATAAAGTAATTTTGATTTTGATGAGAAGTTTGCCACCATCATATAGGTCTTTCATTAATTCTTTAAAAAGATAATCAGATATTTTTTTTATAATTATTTATAATAGATTTAATTCAAGAAGAGATGTTAATGAAAGACACTAACTTAATTTCTAAAAGTATATCAGCTTTTTAAGTGGAAAAGAAGACTTACAATAGTAAGAAGCCTTATGATAATAAGAAGTCTTTTTTTAATAAAATTTTCATGGAAATTCTCCAACTCAAATATTGAAGTAAGCTCTTTTCAACCTTTTGAAAAGAACAACCAAACTTTTGACAAAAAATGCTTCTATTATAAAAAACCTAGACATCTTATTTAAGAATGTAGAATAAGACGTGCTACAAAGAAAAGAAAACAATAAAAATAAGCTTTATATATTTACAAAAAAAAAAAGCTTTATACAGTTGCCTTGATAGCTCAAGAAAGACCCCATATTTGCTTGGTATGTAGATTTTGGAGCAACCCAATATATGTGTCATTAATATGATGCTTTTTTAAGTTATACAAAATATGACACACAACAACTTATATACTTAGGTAATAACATCACATCCTACAATATAAAAAGATATGGTGATGTCATTGTTAAACTTTCAAATGGTATAGAGACAATCATACCTAAAGTTTTATATGTCCCAAGACTTGCAAAGAACTTATTTTTTATAAAATAGTTTAGAGCCAGAGAAGAAATTCAAATTAAATTTAAAATTTTAATGTTATTTAACATATTCAGCTAGATTATTACTAAGTACAAATTAAACCTTCATTTATATGAATTAGGTATATCTTTAATAGCCAATCACAAAGCATTAGCTATACCAGTAATTACATAGTTGAATAAAGTTAATTTATGGCATCTATGACTAGGTCATATAAATCAATATAGACTAAGATAATTTTAATTTATGTCTACTAGTATGGATACTTTCGACTCACAAGACCTCAATTTTAGTGACTTGTGTGTTGAAGATAAATAACACAAAACCAAGTTTTTAAAAAGAGTAGCACAAAGGGCTACACAACTTTTGGACCTTATCCATTCTGACATATGTAGCCCTATGCAAGTTACTACTTATTCTAGATCTACATATTTCATCACATTTATTGATGACTTCTTTAGATATTGTCATATTTATTTATTAAGATATAAATCTGAAGTATTTGATAAATTTATATTTTACAAAATATTTGTAGAAAATCAAACAAATTATAAAATCAAAATATTATAATTTGATTATGGAGGTGAATATAGATCAATCTTATTTAATGATTTTTTTAAAAAAAAAAAGAATCAAATAAGAATTTACTACAACAAAATGGTATTTCAAAAAAAAATTAGACCTTGGTGGAGGTAGTTTTATCTATATTAGCTTATGCTCATTTATTTAAAATATTTTGGACTAAAGCACTTATTATAGCTAATTATCTTTAAAATAGAAGCCCTACCAAAACCATATTAGTTAACAAAATTTCTTTTGAATTGAATTATGATTCAATCAAAAATCTAATCTTTTACATTTAAAAATCTTTGGCAGCAAAACTTATGTCTTTATTCACAAGGAAATTCAAAAAAAGCTAGACTCTTATTTACTTGAGGCTACTTTTTTAGATTATAGCGAAGAAAGCAAGGCTTATTATTTCATGAGTTCACATAACAAAACAATAATTATATCTTGAGATATATTTAATAAAAATACTATTTTTTATCCAAGTTTCATTCTTGAATAAGATACATAAGAATTAATTTATTTTATTTTATTCAAAAAATCTTCAATTATTCCTAGCAAGTTTCAAATACCTAATTAATAAGAACCAATAGCTTTCAATCTACAATCAACATCTTTGCTTCTATAATTATTATTTAATAGTTTTTTTAATTAAAAAAAATTATCAAATTTTATTCCTAAAAATAATATTTATGGAGTCTTTTTTCAACTTTCTTTCAATCTTGATTCATCTAGATCTATTTCTTATCAAGCAAATGAAGAAGTGAATTCAGCTATAAGAGCTCTTAATTCTAATTCAATAAAATCTAAATAATAATTTAAACCTATACAAAAGTATCTTGAATATATTCAAAGCAAATCTTCTCCTAAGAAACAAAATCCTTGTTTTCATCCTCATCACCATCAATATCATCTAGCCAATATAATATATTCATCTTTGGATGCTCCAATGATAATCTAAAAAGCTTTGAAATAATTAGATTGTAAAAAATGGCAAATTGCTATTGATGCTAATCTTCAATCTTTAAAAAAAAAATCAAACATGGAAGCTTATTTTACTTCCTCCTAATTAAAAGTTAATTAGTTTTAAATGGATTTTTAGAATAAAAATCTATATTGATGGCACCATTGACAAATATAAAGCAAGGCTAGTTACTTGAAGATTTATACAAATCCAATAAGTGGATTATATAGAAACTTTTTCATCCATTGTTAAATTAAATTCTATCAAAGTTCTCCCAACTCTAACTACTCAACTAATCAAATTTTTTTGAAAGTCCATCAACTTGATATTAAAACTACTTTTCTAAATAGCTATATTAAAGAAGAACTTTTGTCAAGGATACAAATTGAAAGAAGATGCATAAATCAATGAAATCTATATCAAAAGAAAATGACAAAATAAAAATAAGAAAATATATATATTTAAGAAGAAAATGGAATGGCTATTACCAAAGTTTAGAAAATACAAAGATTCTTGAACTAGACTAGAAGCAAGAAAGGAATTGATAAGAGTGAAGAAGGCTTTACTCTTGTCTCTACATATACTATCTATTTAAGAGTTATATCGCAACATTCTATAGGACTTCCAACATGTGTCCAATTTGTAAGACATGTGTTAAACTTGCAAAATAAGTTTTTTATATATACACCATATATTTATCTTGTTTCATAAGCTATGAACATGTACAATATGTAACTAACTTGTTGGCCAAGTTTTTAACCTATCAATCATCTATAGACATGTATAAAAATGAAATCACATCTATGATGCTTCTAATAAGCTTTTCTATAAGATGTTATCAAATTAATCTATTTTTATTTACTTCTATCTATTCATGTTAACTTAATAATTATTAGAGTGAATCTTATGTTAATAATATTATTTTCTTTTCTAAGAATGAGTTCCTTAAGGAGTGGTGATTATATGTTGAAGAAGTCTAAGATGCATCAAATTGTATTTGCTACATATTTTGATTTTTGTTCTCTTCAAAGGTAGTTGATAGGTCATCTTAGCTATCAATAGTATTTTATATTAAGGCATAAGAATCACTCTAATATTTGATCATTGTTGAGGCTTTCATAACTTTCTTCAAAGAAAACATTTAAAACACTATCAAGAGTAGTTTCTACCTTTAAAATTATCACCAAATACCAAGAATCTCTTCCAAAATCATGATATCAAATGCATTATATCTCACCATCAATTTGATGAAGAATATGTTGTTTTTAAGGATCTTCATCTCTATTCTATTGTCTTGAAGATTGTGATAATCATAATATCTTCTTTGGTGATGTATTCTGTATTGTCTTATTTGAGAATATATAAGGTACTTGGTTGTAGAAGATACACTTATATATTGCAACTAATCAAAAATCTAACAATCCTAATATAATGCTAAATAAATTCTAATTAAACTTTAATAAAATTCTAAATAAATCCTAATATAATCTTAATAAAATTTTAATTAAATCCTAATCAACTTTAGTCAAACCATAATCAAATCCTAAATCAAATCCTAATCAAATCTTAAGTTAAATGCTAATTTAAGATCCTATGTCAAATCCTAGTTAAATCTTAAGTCAAAAATTTAAGTCAAATCTTAGTCAAATCTTAGTCAAATCTTAATTCAAATTTAAGTCAAAATCTAAATCAAATCCTAATGAAATCATAAATAAAATTCTAATTAAATCTTAAATTCTAAATAAATCTTATTAAAATCCTAATCAAATCCTAAATTATAAATAAAGCTAAGCCAAATCCTAATCAAATCCTAACAATCCTATAGTAGATTGAAATCTTAATAGCTAATAATTAAACTATTGATTTCAATTCAAAATTTATATACCTTTTAAAAATTAGGTTTGCAATATGCACAAAATTTTTAAAAAAGATCCAACTCACCAAATAGAAGATAAGCTCAAAACTTTGCTTGAGTGTAGCCAACTTCCTTTTCCAACCTTAATGCTAATCTCCTAGTACCAATATCTTCTTTTTGCATCTTTCAATTGCTTCCAAAATTCACAAACATGTAAAAAATCAAGTTTACCATTTATAAAAATAATTTTTAGTTCAATCTAATTGGTAGATGATTAGATATCTTAGAAATCCTCACTCACCCTTAAAATCCAATTTCTAAGATCTCAACCCACTTGAACTTTAATAACCTTTAATCAAACTATTAGATCATGCTCAAACTTATAACATGCACTTAGGACAACTATAATCACAAATCCACAAAATTTCACTTATTGATCTATATTCAACCTCACAAAATACTCAAAAATTTAAATCCTTTTTTATTTCAAAAAATCCAGAGTCATCCAAATTAACGTTGATTTTGCAAAGCTCTTATAAAGCAAATATCTATTTAAATCACTTAATACCAATATTTAAAAAAATCTTCTAAAGTCTATTCTCAAATTCCACTTTCTAATCAACTAAAGAAGAATCTATCTATTATAGGTGCACAATTTTGTACCATAGGATCTAGTTTTGATCCTATTTCATAACCAATCCTTCTTGAGTATCAATCTAAGAGTTTCTTAGATAAATTTTATTGGAAATTATCTTGTATTTTGATCTTAAAATGCTTATAGTTGTATTTTTGCTAATCTATCTTGTCTTATTTTATTTATGGTCCTATAAAGTAAATAGAAGTTTTTTTTAATTAAAAAATAATATTAATATTAAATATTTATATTATCTCTTTATTTTTTTTAAAATTTATTTATCTATATTTTTAAAAATAATTTTTTAACTTAATCTTCAACTAAGATTTTTTATAATAAAAATCTTCTTTTGCTCTTTCATCCTATAGTTGTATTACAACATGACATTGCTAAATTAGCAAACAATAGCTCTTGAGCTGAATTTATTGGTTATTGATTCTCCATCTCTTTGGCGCTAAAATTTTTAAAAAAATAACAAACAATGGTACAAGATAGAATGAAATCCCTATTGAATTTGCTTTATTTTATAGTAAATATTTTCTTGACTCTTCATCTTGATTTTGATAGATGTTATCAATAAAATGCATTGATTTTAACTAATGCATTTGCTAGATTCCTAGATGGCTCCCATGTGCATTCACTAATATCATATCCATACCAATGTATAAGATATTTCAATTGATTTCAATGCCACTTTGAATCTAAGACCTCTTCCACCTCAAATTCTTCATTATTATTCACTTCTATAAGAGGTGGTGTCATATTATAATAGATTTATGTGATAAAAAATATAAATAAGAATAATTTTTATTTAGTATTCAATTATTTTGATTCAATAGGAACTCAAGATACTTTAGAAAGGTTTTATGAAAGCCTCTTAGATTATTTTCTTGTCTTAATAGCTAATAAATAAAAATTAATTATTAATTTTTCCTTCTAGATTGTAGAAACTCTTTCACTGTCTTTAAAAAGTGATAAAATAATAAATATAAAATAGAAAAGATAAATAGTTGGTATGGTTGATATTAGAGTTAAGTTGAGGGTAGGATCAAGCTTTAAAATCCTTAGCATAGATTGAATTAATACTCAGGGATTGACCGTATATGAAACAGGGTCAAAATCAGACCTCTAGCCACAAAAATAGCCACTAAGGGCAAGATATCAAGGCATTTGGAGATTGGCAACTAGAGTTGGAGAACTAACTTTAAGCTTGTTCTAGAAGCATTATACTTATTTTTATAGGATTTAGAAAGACTTAGCAATTATTATCTAAAATTAGAGCTTATATTAGAGATTGGATTTTTATGCAATAAAGTTAGGACTAGACTTTCAATTATTTTGTACAATTGGTGTAATATTTATAATCAAAAGTTTGATAATCTATAAGTGGTTGAATGTGATAAGATTGAATGAAAACTTGTAATAATCTAATAGTGAAATTGGGATTTATTTGATCTTTAATATAAGGAGGCACCAGAAGTTATGTCACGGACACAAAATATAGACTTGAAGTCTAAACAAGAAGTTCAAGAAGAACTGGCAAGAACTGGATTAATCAGATGAGTACAAAAAGAATACCAAAGAGGTGAGCTAGAGCTCCAAGAGATGTGTTGTCGAGACTGAAGAACTCTTTAGCCTTGACTCTAATATATACTCCTACCTAGGAAGCTTCTCAAGCAGCTTCTTCCAATTAGGCAGCTTCTCAAGCAACTTCCACCAACTAGGAAGCTTCTCAAGCAGCTTCCACCAACTAGAGAGCTTCTCAAGTAACTTCTACTAACTAAGAAGCTTCTCAAGCAACTTCTACCAACTAGGAAGATGTTAGAAGGCTTTGGAAGGTTCTAGAGAGTTCTAGAAAACTTCTAAAATATTTTAGAAGATTCCAACAAGTATGTCCTTGACATCACCTCCTCCTCTAGCTTCAAGGTCTTCGAGAAGCCATTTGAGATGTATACTCACAAATGTAGGAAATCAAAAATTTGTCGCATAGTCTCTGCAATATATTCCAGCTGTCGTTCACGAGGTAGATGATTCATGGATCCTTGTAGCCACGAATAATGACCAATACCTTCTACTTGAGACCATGCTTGAACTTCTGTATCTTCATTATGGAAACGACCTGAAAATATTGCTTCGCCACTACTTGCATGAGCTGACTCAACTTCAATGACAATTACAAGTGACCTACTGCTTGATATTCTTCGACATCTTCTTGGCTCTAATAGAGAAACATGAAAGATAGGATGTACCTTCATAGCAGCTGGTAACTCTAAGCGGTACGCCACAGGATTGATTTGCTTCTGGATAACAAATGGTCCCAATCTCCGGTAGTCCAACTTATCACATGGCCGCTTGGTCTTGATATTCCGTCGAAGCAGCCATATTTTATCTCCAATCTTAAAATTAGGTGGCTGATTCCAAAATTTATCTGCAGATGCTTTGTAAGACTCTTGGGCAATTTATAATTGAAGCTTCAATGTGGTTTGAAGCTCCGATAGCTGCTGCATCAATCTTTCAACTGCTAGGTTGTTATTCGCTAACGGACTCAATAGATCAAGCTTTAGATAGTATCCATAGTTGGAAAAGAATGGTGTTTTTTGAGTCAACCCATGAAAGGTGTTGTTATATGCAAACTCGGCTAGCAGTAGATATACAGTCCAATCATCTTGTTGATAGTTGATGCTGCATTGTAAATATTGTTTTAAAACTTGATTCACCCGTTTCATTTGGCCATTAGTTTGAGGATGGAATGTCCACCTTCAATATTTTAAAAAAAGATTTCCAAAACTTTGATACAAATTGGGTTCCTCGATCCGACTCGATATTATTTGATAGACCATGATATCGATATATATTATCAAAGAAGAGCCTTGTTGTATCTTTGCTTGACGATGTCTTCTTGCAAGAGATAAAATGTGAATCTTTGTAAGTCGATCCACTACAACAAAGATGTCAAACGAATTCGATGGCGGCAGATCTGTAATAAAGTCCATGGAAATTGAAGACCATGGACGACACAGAATAGGCAATGGCTGTAGAAGTCCATAAGGGCGATGTTGAGGGTTCTTGGATCTTGAACAAATGTCACAAGAGAGGACGAAATCCTTCAGATCCTTCCACATTTGGGGCCACCAAAAATCTCGGGAAATGAGTTCCAAGGTCTTGTTGAATCCGAAATGTCCCGCAGTTGGAAAGTTATGATATGATTGAAGGACTCGAAGTCGTACTGGCCTTTTTGGAATATACAGCCACTCCTCAAAGTATAAGAGATCTCCTTCAATCTTGAACTTGTCATCATTGATACGCTGCTTGATATCAAGGACTATTGAATCTTCAATGGTCGCAGCACGTACGTAGTTGAGGAAGTCAGTATCAATTGGCACCATAGCAGCACAAATCCTGAATTGCTCTAGCTTTAACAATGTGGTACACTGTTGATCAAGCGCTGCTTCTCCAACCTTTAGCGCAAGATATGATCTTCTTGATAAGGCATCGGATAGTCCTTGCTGCTTTCCAGGCCGATAAGTAATAACGAAGTCAAATCTAGATAGTGACATATTCCATCGAGCTTGACGATGATTTAGAACTCGAGCAGATATAAAATATTTCACATTCTTGTGATCCGTATGTACAGTCACCAGATGCGTAGCTCCTTCCAGAAAATGACGCCACTCTTGGAAAGAATCTACTATAGCAAGGAATTCCTTATCATGAATCTTGTAGTTGATCTCAACTGCAGAATACTTTCGTGAATAGAATGCAATTGGATGAAGCTTATTGTTGATGCCCATCTGTGAAAGTACGGCTCCTAAAGCAAAATCCGAAGCATCAATTTCCAAATAGAAAGCCTTTGCAAAGTTTGGATGTACCAAGATTGGAGCTGTAATAAATGCCGTTTTAAGATTTTGAAATGCTTTTTCCGCTAGAGGTCCCCATTCCAGCTTATCCTTACATGTTAATCAAGTGAGTGTAGCAGCAATTTGAGAATAATTCTTGATGAAGATCTGATAGAAGTTAGCAAAGTTGAGAAAACATTATACGTCTCTAACCGTCTTTGGAACTTCCCAGGACACAATTGCTTCCACCTTCTTGGGATCCATCTTCAAGCCTTCTGTAGTTGCAACAAATCCTAAAAACTCCATCTCAGTTTGGTGAAATAAGCACTTCTCCAACTTGGCGTAGAATCCTTGCTTGCATAGTTTTTTGAATACCAAATGAACGTGCTTTTTATGTTTTTCTTCATTGTCAGAAAATATCAAGATATCATCCAAATAAATGACAATAAAATCGTCTAGATATTCTCAAAAAATATCATTCATCATGTGTTGAAAAACCACCGGAGCATTGGTAAGACCAAATGGCATGACATTATATTCAAAATGACCATACCTTGTACGAAAGCTGTCTTCCATTCGTCTCCTTCTTTGATTTGCGCAAGGTTGTAAGCTGCCCTTAGATCAATCTTTGTAAAGATCTTTGCACATCCAAGTTGTTCCAGAAGACTAGAGATCAAAGGTAATGGATAGCGATTCTTCTTTGTCACCTTGTTGAGACCTTGATAGTCTACGCACATCCGTAGTGAGCCATCCTTCTTCTTCACAAATAAGATTGGTGCCCCAGCTGGTGATTTTGAATGACAAATGAAGTTCTTGGCTAGGTTCTCGTCAATGTATTTCCACAACTTAGCCAACTTCGTCTACGATAGGTTGTAGATTGGGCCAAAAGGCGGTTGTGCTCTTTCTTGCAATTCTATGGCACAATCATATAGTCGATGTTCTGGTAGCATGTCAATATTTTTCTTTTGGAACACGTCTTGAAAATCCTTGTATTGTTCCGATATTTCTGCTGTTGAAATCTGCTCTCCACTAGTTGGAGCCGCATAAATGACCAATGGTGTGCCTTCCTTACATGATCTTACAAACGTTCTTGTTCCAATGAACAAGGATTTTTTGGTTTGGGATCTTCTTCTAGGCTTATTCTCAGGTTGTTCTATGAGAAATGTTATCCTCTGCAACCTCCAATCTATAAATGGATTATATTTTTTCAACCAAGAAAGACAAAGAATAATAGGATTTGACGGGTTGCTAATAATGTTGAAAATAATATAATTCCTATAGTCTTTAAACGTTATTTTTGTAGGTTCTGATTCATAGATGACACTATCAGATAATAAAGGTCATCCATCTATTACTTCTACGTGAACAGGTTTGAATTTTTGTACTAGGAGAATTTTGTGATGCTTAGCAAATTCTTGGTCTAAGAAACAAGCAGATGCTCCTGAATCTAATAAGACTAAGGTTTTTAGTTTTTCAGGACCAAAAGACAAAGAAATTGTAAAACAACGGGCAGATTGAGTAAAAAGAGAGAAACCTGGTTTTGATTTGTCCAACCGCACGGTTCTTATTGTGGTAGGACATCCTCGTTTTCTTGAACAAACGCACCTCTATTCTTGATGCTGCGTCCATTTCGCTTCTTAGGATAGTTTCTAGCTCTATCGCCTTCTCCACCGCAATAAAAGCACAAATCTTTTTCCATACGCTGTGTTTTTTTTTTTTTTTTTTTTTTTTTTTTCTTCTGGAGTAAGTAATTTGATACATACCACATCAATCTACATGTCTTCTGTCTTTGCTTGTGAATTTAGGCTACTTGCCGATATAATTGCGCTGTGATGGCTTATATATTGTTTGGAGCGTTGGTCTTGATGACGTTGAAATAGACAGTTATTGCACTTCACAACTTAGCTAATGGCTTCGTTAAGCGTTCGAGGATCAAGAAGAGATAACAATAAATCCTTCACGTCATCCCTTACATTCCAATAGAATTGACTCATCAATGCTTCTTCATCCCAATTGATGTCGCATGCCAATTGTCTGAAATCCAATATATAGACTGATGCAGAGCGAGTCCTTTGTCGTAGCGATCAAATTTTTATTGTAGTCCACCGAGCCTTGTCATGCTTGCCAAATGCTTCCGCAAATGCCTCCAAAAAAGTCTCAAAGTTGTTCAAAATTGGTGATCATTTTTCAAATAGAGGAGCAAACTACGATAGAGCTTGTCCCGTAAGCAAAGTTCCAACCAATCAAACGTGTGATTCCTCCGTCGGATAACGTTCGGATTATAGAGCTATT